>JAUJEF010000029.1:0-319023 GCA_030444885.1 Citrus sp. QX-2021 | reverse complement strand
TGGCACACGGAGGCGCCTCGCAAAGTCTGGCGCCATTCCGAGTCCGGCGGACGAAGTTGGCCAGCCCCACCCCCCAAGGTTATAGCCCACCCGTTGTTGTGGCCTTTTTCCGCTGGACGAACTTGGCGCCCCGGCCTTCGGGCGGGTATTTTTGGGCGCGGCTGTGCCCGCGGCCTATTTTTGGCTCACGGAGGCGCCTAGCAAAGTCTCGCTCCATTCCGAGTCCGGCAGACGAAGTTGGCCAGCCCCACCCACCAAGGCTACAGCCCACCCGTTTTTGTGGCCTTTTTCCGCTGGACGAACATGGCGCCCAGGCCTTCGGGCGGGTATTTTTGGACGCGGCTGTGCCCGCGGCCTATTTTTTGGCCCACGGAGGCGCCTCGTAAAGTCTCGCACCATTCCGAGTCCGGCGGACGAAGTTGGCCAGCCCCACCCCCCAAGGCTATAGCCCACCCGTTTTCGTGGCCTTGTTGCGCTGGACGAACTTGGCGCCCCGGCCTTCGGGGCTGGACGAACATGGCACCCCGGCCTTCGGGCGGGTATTTTTGGGCGAGGCTGTGGTCGCGGCCTATTTTTGGCACACGGAGGCGCCTCGCAAAGTCTCGAGCCATTCCGAGTCCGGCGGACGAAGTTGGCCAGCCCCACCCCCCAAGGCTATAGCCCACCCGTTTTTGTGGCCTTTTTCCGCTGAGCGAACTTGGCGCCCCGGCCTTCGGGAGGGTATTTTTGGGCGCGGCTGTGCCCGCGGCCTATTTTTGGCACACAGAGGTGCCTCACAAGGTCTCGCGCCATTCCGAGTCCGGCGGACGAAGTTGGCCAGCCCCACCCCCCAAGGCTATAACCCACCCGTTTTTGTGGCCTTTTTCCGCTGGACGAACTTGGCGCCCCGACCTTCGGGTGGGTATTTTTGGGATCGGCTGTGCCCGCGACCTATTTTTGGCACACGGAGGCGCCTCGCAAAGTCTCGCGCCATTCCGAGTCCGGCGGACGAAGTTGGCCAGCCCCACCCCCCAAGGCTATAGCCAACCCGTTTTTGTGGCCTTTTTCCGCTGGACGAACTTGGCGCCCCAGCCTTCGGGCAGGTATTTTTGGGAGCGGCTGTGCCCGCGGCCTATTTTTGGCACACGGAGGCGCGTCGAAAAGTCTCGCGCCTTTTCGAGTCCGGAGGACGAAGTGGGCCAGCCCCACCCCCCAAGGCTATAGCCCACCCGTTTTTGTGGCCTTTTTCCGCTGGGCGAACTTGGCGCCCCGGCCTTCGGGCGGGTATTTTTGGGCGCGGCTGTGCCCGCGGCCTATTTTTGGCACACAGAGGTGCCTCACAAGGTCTCGCGCTATTCCGAGTCCGGCGGACGAAGTTGGCCAGCCCCACCCCCCAAGGCTATAACCCACCCGTTTTTATGGCCTTTTTCCGCTGGACGAACTTGGCGCCCCGGCCTTCGGGTGGGTATTTTTGGGAGCGGCTGTGCCCGCGACCTACTTTTGGCACACGGAGGCGCCTCGCAAAGTCTCGCGCCATTCCGAGTCCGGCGGACGAAGTTGGCCAGCCCCACCCCCCAAGGCTATAGCCCACCCGTTTTTGTGGCCTTTTACCGCTGGACGAACTTGGCGCCCTGGCCTTCGGGCGGGTATTTTTGGGCGCGGCTGTGCCCGCGGCCTATTTTTAGGACACGGAGGCGCTTCGAAAAGTCTCATGCCATTCCGAGTCCGGCGAACGAAGTTCTCCAGCCCCACCCCTAAGGCTATAGCCCACCCGTTTTTGTGGCCTTTTTCCGCTGGACGAACTTGGCGCCCCGGCCTTCGGGCGGGTATTTTTGGGCGCGGCTGTGCCCGCGGCCTATTTTTGGGACATGGAGGTGCCTCGAAAAGTCTCGCGCCATTCCGAGTCTGGCGAACAAAGTTCGCCAGCCCCACCCCCCAAGGCTATGGCCCACCCGTTTTTGTGGCCTTTTTCCGCTGGAGGAACTTGGCGCCTCGTCCTTCGGGCGGGTATTTTTGGGCGCGGCTGTGCCCGCAGCCTAATTTTCGCACACGGAGGCGCCTCAAAAAGTCTCGCGCCATTCCGAGTCCGGCGGACGAAGTTGGCCAGCCCCACCCCACAAGGCTATATCCCACCCGTTTTTGTCACCTTTTTCCGCTGGACGAACATGTAGCCCCGGCCTTCGGGCGGGTATTTTTGGGCGCGGCTGTGCCCGCGGCCTACTTTTGGCACATGGAGGCGCCTCGCAAAATCTCGCGCCATTCCGAATCCGGCGGACGAAGTTGGCCAGCCCCACCCCCCAAGGTTATAGCCCACCAGTTTTTGTGGCCTTTTTCCGCTGGACGAACTTGGCGCCCCGGCCTTCGGGCGGTTATTTTTGGGCGCGGCTGTGCCCGCGGCCTATCTTTGGCACACGGAGGTGCCTCGCAAAGTCTTGCGCCATTCCAAGTCCGGCGGACGAAGTGGGCCAGCCCCACCCCCAAGGCTATAGCCCACCCGTTTTTGTGGCCTTTTTCCGCTGTACGAACTTGGCGCCCCGGCCTTCGGGAGGGTATTTTTGGGCGCGGCTGTTCCTGCGGCCTATTTTTGGCACGCAACGGCGCCTCGCAAAGTCTCGCGCTATTCCGAGTACGGCGGACGAAGTTGGCCAGCCCCACCCCCCAAGGCTATAGCCCACCCGTTTTTGTGGCCTTTTTACGCTGGACGAACTTGGCGCCCTGGCCTTCGGGCGGGTATTTTTGGACGCGGCTATGCCCTCGGCTTATTTTTGGGACACGGAGGCGCCTCGTAAAGTCTCGCGCCATTCCGAGTCCGGCGGACGAAGTGGGCCAGACCCACCCCCCAAGGCTATAGCCCACCCGTTTTTGTGGCCTTTTTACGCTGGACGAACTTGGCGCCCTGGCCTTCGGGCGGGTATTTTTGGACGCGGCTGTGCCCTCGGCTTATTTTTGGGACACGGAGGTGCCTCGCAAAGTCTCGCGCCATTCCGAGTCCGGCGGACGAAGTGGGCCAGACCCACCCCCCAAGGCTATAGCCCACCCGTTTTTGTGGCCTTTTTACGCTGGACGAACTTGGCGCCCTGGCCTTCGGGCGGGTATTTTTGGACGCGACTGTGCCCTCGGCTTATTTTTGGGACACGGAGGTGCCTCGCAAAGTCTCGCGCCATTCCGAGTCCGGCGGACGAAGTGGGCCAGACCCACCCTCCAAGGCTATTGCCCACCCGTTTTTGTGGCCTTTTTACGCTGGACGAACTTGGCGCCCCGGCCTTCGGGCGGGTATTTTTGGGCGCGCCTGTGCCCGCGGCCTATTTTTGGGACATGGAGGCGCCTCGAAAGTCTCGCGCCATTCCGAGTCTGGCGGACGAAGTCGGCCAGCCCCACCCCCCAAGGCTATAGCCCACCCGTTTTTGTGGCCTTTTTCAGCTGGACGAACTTGGCGCCCCGGCCTTCGGGCGGGTATTTTTGGGCGCGGCTGTGACCGCGGCCTATTTTTGGCACACGGAGTCACGTCGCAAAGTCTCGCGCCATTCCGAGTCCGGCGGACGAAGTTGGCCAGCCCCACCCCCCAAGGCTATAGCCCACCCGTTTTTGTGTCCTTTTTCCGGTGGACGAACTTGGCGCCCCGGCCTTCGGGCGGTTATTTTTGGGCGCGGCTGTGCCCGCAGCCTATTTTTGGCACAAGGAGGTTTCTCGCAAAGTCTCGCGCCATTCCGAGTCCGGCGGACGAAGTTGGCCAGCCCCACCCCCCAAGGCTATAGCATACCCGTTTTTGTGGCCTTTTTCCGCTGGACGAACATGGCACCCCGGCCTTCGGGCGGGTATTTTTGGGCGAGGCTGTGCCCGCGGCCAATTTTTGGCACACGGAGGCGCCTCGCAAAGTCTCGCGCCATTCCGAGTCCGGCGGACGAAGTTGGCCAGCCCCACCACCCAAGGCTATAGCCCACCCGTTTTTGTGGCCTTTTTCTGCTGGACGAACTTGGCGCCCCGGCCTTCGGGCGGGTATTTTTGGGTGCGGCTGTGCCCGCGGCCTATTCTTGGGACACGGAGGTGCCTCGCAAAGTCTCGCACCATTCCGAGTCCGGCGGACGAAGTTGGCCAGCACGACCCCCCATGGCTATACCCCACCCGTTTTTGTGGCCTTTTTCCGCTGGACGAACTTAGCGCCCCGGCCTTTGGGCGGGTATTTTTGGGCGCGCCTGTGCCCGCGGCCTATTTTTGGGACACGGAGGCGCCTCGAAATTCTCGCGCCATTCCGAGTCCGGCGGACGAAGTTGGCCAGCCCCACTTCCCAAGGCTATAGCCCACCCGTTTTTGTGGACTTTTTCCGCTGGATGAACTTGGCGCCCTGGCCTTCGGGCGGGTATTTTTGAGCGCGGCTGTGCCCGCGGCCTATTTTTGGCAAACGGAGGCGCCTCACAAAGTCTCGCGCCATTCCAAGTCCGGCGGACGAAGTGGGCCAGCCCCACCCCCAAGGCTATAGCCCACCCGTTTTTGTGGCCTTTTTCCGCTGGACGAACTTGGCGCCCCGGCCTTCGGGTGGGTATTTTTGGGCGCGGCTGTGCCCGCGGCCTATTTTTGGTACACGGAGGCGCCTCGCAAAGTCTTGCGCCATTCCGAGTCCGGCGGACGAAGTTGGCCAGCCCCACCCCCCAAGGCTATAGCCCGTCCGTTTTTGTTGCCTTTTTCCGCTGGACGAAATTGGCGCCCCGGCCTTCGGGCAGGTATTTTTTGGCGCGGCTGTGCCCGCGGCCTATTTTTGGCACACGGAGGCGCCTCGAGAAGTCTCGCGCCATTCCGAGTCTGCGGACGAAGTGGGCCAGCCCCACCCCCAAGGCGATAGCCTCCCCCCCCCCCCCCCCGTTTTTGTGGCGTTTTTCCGTTGGACGAACTTGGCGCCCCGGCCTTCGGGCGGTTATTTTTGGGCGCGGCTGTGCCCGCGGCCTATTTTTGGTACACGGACGAGCCTCTTAAAGTCTCGCGCCATTCCGAGTCCGGCGGACGAAGTTGGCCAGCCCCACACCCCAAGGCTATAGCCCGCCCGTTTTTGTGGCCTTTTTCCGCTGGACGAAGTTGGCGCCCCGTCCTTCGGGCGGGTATTTTTGGTCGCGGCTGTGCTCGCGGCCTATTTTTGGTACACGGAGGCGCCTCGCAAAGTCTTGCGCCATTCCGAGTCCGGCGGACGAAGTTGGCCAGCCCCACACCCCAAGGCTATAGCCCGCCCGTTTTTGTGGCCTTTTTCCGCTGGACGAACTTGGCGCCCCGTCCTTCGGGCGGGTATTTTTGGTCGCGGCTGTGCTCGCGGCCTATTTTTGGTACACGGAGGCGCCTCGCAAAGTCTTGCGCCATTCCGAGTCCGGCGGACGAAGTTGGCCAGCCCCACCCCCCAAGGCTATAGCCCGCCCGTTTTTGTTGCCTTTTTCCGCTGGACGAAATTGGCGCCCCGGCCTTCGGGCAGGTATTTTTTGGCGCGGCTGTACCCGCGGCCTATTTTTGGCACACGGAGGCGCCTCGCAAAGTCTCGCGCCATTCCGAGTCTGCGGACGAAGTGGGCCAGCCCCACCCCCAAGGCTATAGCCTCCCCCCCCCCCCGTTTTTGTGGCGTTTTTCCGTTGGACGAACTTGGCGCCCCGGCCTTCGGGCGGGTATTTTTGGGCGCGGCTGTGCCCGCGGCCTATTTTTGGTACACGGACGAGCCTCGTAAAGTCTCGCGCCATTCCGAGTCCGGCGGACGAAGTTGGCCAGCCCCACACCCCAAGGCTATAGCCCGCCCGTTTTTGTGGCCTTTTTCCGCTGGACGAAGTTGGCGCCCCGGCCTTCGGGCGGGTATTTTTGGGCGCGGCTGTGCTCGCGGCCTATTTTTGGCACACGGAGTCACCTCACAAAGTCTCGCGCCATTCCGAGTCCGGCGGACGAAGTTGGCCAGCCCCACCCCCCAAGGCTATAGCCCACCCGTTTTTGTGGCCTTTTTCCGCTGGACGAAGTTGGCGACCCGGCCTTCGGGTGGGTATTTTTGGGCGCGGCTGTGCCCGCGGCCAATTTTTGGCACACGGAGGCGCCTCGCAAAGTCTCGCGCCATTCCGAGTCCGGCTATGCCCGCGGCCTATTTTTGGCACACGGAGGTACCTCGCAAAGGCTCGCGCCATTCCGAGTCCGGCGGACGAAGTTGGCCAGCCCCACGCCCCAAGGCTATAGCCCACCCGTTTTTGTGACCTTTTTCCGTTGGACGAATTTGGCACCCCGGCCTTCGGGTGGGTATTTTTGGACGCGGCTGTGCCCGCGGCCTATTTTTAGCACACGGAGGCGCCTCGCAAAGTCTCGCGCCATTCCGTGTCCGGCGGACGAAGTTGGCCAGCCCCACCCCCCAAGGCTATAGCCCACCGGTTTTTGTGGCCTTTTTCCGCAGGACGAACTTGGCGCCCCGGCCTTCGGGTGGGTATTTTTGGGAGCGGCTGTGCCCGCGGCCTATTTTTGGCACACGGAGGTGCCTCGCAAAGTCTCGCGCCATTCCGAGTCCGGCGGACGAAGTTGGCAAGCCCCACCCCCAAGGCTATAGCCCACCCGTTTTTGTGGCCTTTTTCCGATGGACGAACTTGGCGCCCCGGCCTTCGGGCGGGTATTTTTCGGCGCGGCTGTCCCCGAGGCCTATTTTTGGAAAAACGGAGGTGCCTCACAAAGTATCACGCCATTCCGAGTCCGGCGGACGAAGTTGGCCAGCCCCACCCCCCAAGGCTATAGCCCACCCGTTTTTGTGGCCTTTTTCCGCTGGACGAACTTGGCGCCCCGGCCTTCGGGCGTGTATTTTTGGGCGCGGCTGTGTCCGCGGCCTATTTTTGGCACACGGAGGTGCCTCGCAAAGTCTCGCGCCATTCCGAGTCCGGCGGACGAAGTGGGCCAGCCCCACCCCCCAAGGCTATAGCCCACCCGTTTTTGTGGCCTTTTTCCGCAGGACGAACTTGGCGCCCCGGCCTTCGGGCGGGTATTTTTGGGCGCGGCTGTGCCCGCGACCTATTTTTGGCACACGGAGGTGCCTCGCAAAGTCTCGCGCCATTCCGAGTCCGGCGGACGAAGTGGGCCAGCCCCACCCCCCAAGGCTTTAGCCCACCCGTTTTTGAGGCCTTTTTCCGCTGGACGAACTTGGCGCCCTGACCTTCGGGCGGGTTTTTTTGGGCGAGGCTGTACCCGCGGCTTATTTTTACCACACGGAGGCGCCTCGAAAAGTCTCGCCCCATTCCGAGTCCGGCGGACGAAGTTGGGCAGCCCCACCCCCCAAGGCTATGGCCCACCCGTTTTTGTGGCCTTTTACCGCTGGACGAACTTGGTGCCCCGGCCTTCGGGCGGGTATTTTTGGGCGCGGCTGTGCCAGCAGCCTATTTTTAGCACACGGAGGTGCCTCACAAAGTCTCGCGCCATTCCGAGTTCGGCGGACGAAGTTGGCGAGCCCCACCCCCCAAGGCTATAGCCCACCCGTTTTGGTGGCCTTTTTCCGTTGGACGAACTTGGCGCCCCGGCCTTCGGGCGGTTATTTTTGGGCACGGCTGTTCCCGCGGCCTATTTTTGGTACACGGAGGTGCCTCGCAAAGGCTCGCGCCATTCCGAGTCCGGCGGACGAAGTTGGCCAGCCCCACGCCCCAAGGCTATAGCCCACCCGTTTTTGTGACCTTTTTCCGTTGGACGAATTTGGCACCCCGGCCTTCGGGCGGGTATTTTTGGGCGCGGCCTTGCCGGCGGCCTATTTTTGCCACACGGAGGTGCCTCGCAAAGTCTCTCGCCATTCCGAGTCCGGCGGACGAAGTTGGAAGCCCCGCCCAAGGGTATACCCACCCGTTTTTGTGCCCTTTTTCCGCTGGACGAACTTGGCGCCCCGGACTTCGGGCCGGTATTTTTGGGTGCGGCTTCATCCGCGGCCTATTTTTGGAACACGGAGGATCCTCGCAAAGTCTCACGCCATTCCGTGTCCGGCGGACGAAGTTGGGCAGCCCCACCCCCCAAGGCTATGGCCCACCCGTTTTTGTGGCCTTTTACCGCTGGACGAACTTGGTGGCCCGGCCTTCGGGCGGGTATTTTTGGGCGCGGCTGTGCCAGCGGCCTATTTTTAGCACACGGAGGCGCCTTACAAAGTCTCTCAACATTCCGAGTCCGGCGGACGAAGTTGGCGAACCCCACCCCCGAAGGCTATAGCCCACCCGTTTTGGTGGCCTTTTTCCGTTGGACGAACTTGGCGCCCCGGCCTTCGGGCGGTTATTTTTGGGCACGGCTGTGCCCGCGGCCTATTTTTGGCACACGGAGGTGCCTCGCAAAGGCTCGCGCCATTCCGAGTCCGGCGGACGAAGTCGGCCAGCCCCACCCCCCAAGGCTATAGCCCACCCGTTTTTGTGGCCTTTTTCCGTTGGACGAATTTGGCACCCCGGCCTTCGGGCGGGTATTTTTGGGCGCGGCTGTGTCCGCGGCCTATTTTGGCACACGGAGGTGCCTCGCAAAGTCTCACGCCATTCCGAGTCCGGCGGACGAAGTTGGCCAGCCCCAGCCCCCACGACTATAGCCCACCCGTTTTTGTGGCCTTTTTCCGCTGGACGAACTATGGCGCCCCGGCTTTCGGGTGGTTATTTTTGGTTACGGCTGTGCCCGCGGCCTATTTTTGGCGCACGGAGGCCCCTCGCAAAGTCTCGCGCCATTCCGAGTCCGGCGGACGAAGTTGGCCAGCCCCACCGCCCATGGCTATAGCCCACCCGTTTTTGTGGCCTTTTTCCGCTGGACGAACTTGGCGCCACGGCCTTCAGGGGGTTATTTTTCGGCGCGGCTGTGCCCGCGGCCTATTTTTGGCACACGGAGGCCCCTCGCAAAGTCTCGTGTCATTCCGAGTCCGGCGGACGAAGTGGGCCAGCCCCAGCCCCCAAGGCTATAGCCCACCCGTTTTTGTGGCCTTTTTCCGCTGGACGAACTTGGTGCCCCGGCTTTCGGGCGGTTATTTTTTGGTGCGGCTGTGCCCGCGGCCTATTCTTGGCACACGAAGGCCCCTCGCAATGTCTCGCGCCATTCCGAGTCCGGCGGACATAGTTGGCCAGCCCCACCTCCCAAGGCTATAGACCACCGTTTTTGTGGCATTTTTCCGCTTGATGAATTTGGCGCTCCGGCCTTCGGGCGGTTATTTTTGGGCGCGGCTGTGCCCGTGGCCTATTTTTCGCACACGGAGGCCCCTCGAAAAGTCTCGTGGCATTCTGATTCCGGCGGACGAAGTTGGCCAGCCCCACCCCCCAAGGCTATAGCCCACCCATTTTTGTGGCCTTTTTCCGCTGGACGAACTTGGCGCCCCGGCCTTCGGGCTGTTATTTTTGGGCGAGGCTGTGCCCGCGGCCTATTTTTGGCACATGGAGGCCCGTCGCAAAGTCTCGCGCCATTCCGAGTCCGGCGGACGAAGTTGGCCAGCCCCACCTCCCAAGGCTATAGCCCACCCGTTTTTGTGGGCTTTTTCCGCTGGACGAACTTTGCGCCCCGGCCTTCGGGCAGTTATTTTTGGGTGCGGCTGTGCCCACGGCCTATTTTTGACACACGGAGGCCCCTCGCAATGTCTCGCGCCATTCCGAGTCCTGTGGACGAAGTTGGCCAGCCCCAGCCCCCAAGGCTATAGCCCACCCGTTTTTGTGGCCTTTTTCCGCTGGACGAACTTGGTGCCCCGGACTTCGGGCTGTTATTTTTGGGCGCGGCTGTGCCCGCGGCCTATTTTTGGCACACGGAGGCCCCGCGCAAAGTCTCGCGCCACTCCGAGTCCGGCGGACGAATTTGGCCAGCCCCACCCCCCAAGGCTATAGCCCACCCGTTTTTGTGGCCTTTTTCCGCTGGACGAACTTGGCGCCCCGGCCTTCGGGCGATTATTTTTGGGTGCAGCTGTGCCCCCGGCCTATTTTTTGCCACGGAGGCCCCTCGCAAAGTCGGGCGCCATTCCGAGTCCGGCGGACGAAGTTGGCCAGCCCCACCCCCCAAGGCTATAGCCCACCCGTTTTTGTGGCCTTTTTCCGCTGGACGAACTTGGCGCCCTGGCCTTCGGGTGGTTATTTTTGGGCGCGGCTGTGCCCGCGGCTTATTTTTGGCACCCCGAGGCCCCTCTCAAAGTCTCGCCCCATTCCGAGTCCGGCGGACGAACTTCGCCCGCGCCCCCCACCAAGGCTATAGCCCACCCGTTTTTTTGGCATTTTTCCGCTGGCGGGTTTTGGCACCACGGCCTTCGGGTGCTTATTTTTGCCCGCGGCTTTGCCGGCGGCTTATTTTTGGTACCCCGAGGCCCCTAGCAAAGTCTCGCCCCATTCCGAGTGCGGCGGACGAACTTCGCCCGCGCCCCCCACCAAGGCTATAGCCCACCTGTTTTTTGGGCGTTTCTTTGCCCGCGGCATATTTTTCGCACCCCGAGGCCCCTCACAAAGTGTCACCCCATTCCGAGTCCGGCGGAGAACTTCCCCCGCGCCCCCCACCAAGGCTATAGCCCACCCGTTTTTTGGCCATTTTTCCGCAGGGGGGTTTTGGCACCACGACCTTCAGGCGCTTATTTTTGGGTGCGGCTTTGTCCGTGGCCTATTTTTAGCACCCCGAGGCCCCTCGCAAAGTCTCGCCCCATTCCGAGTCCGGCGGACGAACTTCGCCCGCGTCCCCCACCAAGGCTATAGCCCACCCGTTTTTTGGCCATTTTTCCGCTGGGGGGTTTTGGCACCACGATCTTCGGGCGCTTATTTTTGGGTGTTTCTTTGCCCGCGGCATATTTTTCGCACCCCGAGGCCCCTCACAAAGTGTCACCCCATTCCGAGTCCGGCGGAGAACTTCCCCCGCGCCCCCCACCAAGGCTATAGCCCACCCGTTTTTTGGCAATTTTTCCGCTTGGGGGTTTTGGCACCACGACCTTTGGGTGCTTATTTTTGGGCGCGGCTTTGCCCGCGCCTTATTTTTGGCACCCCGAGGCCCCTCGCAAAGTCTCGCCCCATTCCGAGTCCGGCGGACGAACTTCGCCCGCGCCCCCCATCAAGGCTATAGCCCACCCGTTTTTTGGCGATTTTTCCGCTTGGGGGTTTTGGCACCACGATCTTCGGGCGCTTATTTTTGGGTGCGGCTTTGCCCGTGGCTTATTTTCGGCACCCCGAGGCCCCTCGCAAAGTCTCGCCCCATTCCGAGTCCGGCGGACGAACTTCGCCCGCGCCCCTCTCCAAGGCTATAGCCCACCCGTTTTTTGGGCATTTTTCCGCTGGGGGGTTTTGGCACCACGACCTTCGGGCAATTCTTTTTGCTCGCGGCTTTGCCCGCGGCTTATTTTTGGTACCCCGAGGCCAATCGTAAAGTCTCGCCCCATTCCGAGTCCGGCGGAGGAACTTCGCCCGCGCCCCCGACCAAGGCTATAGCCCACCCGTTTTTTGGCCATTTTTCCGCTGGGGGGTTTTGGCACCACGATCTTCGGGTACTTATTTCTGGGCGCAGTTTTGTCCGCGGCCTAATTTTGGCACCCCGAGGCCCCTCGCAAAGTGTCGTACCATTCCGAGTCCGGGGAACGAACTTCCCCGGCGCCCCACACCAAGGCTATAGCCCACCCGTTTTTTGGCCATTTTTCCGCTGGGGGGTTTTGGCACCACGATATTCGGAGGCTTATTTTTGGGCGCGGCTTTGCCCGCGGCTTATTTTTAGCACCCCGAGGCCCCTCGCAAAGTCTCGCCCTATTCCGAGTCCGGCGGACGAACTTCGCACGCGCCCCCCACCAAGGCTATAGCCCACCCGTGTTTTGGCCATTTTTCCACTGGGGGGTTTTGGTACCACGATCTTCGGGCGCTTATTTTTGGGCGTGGCTTTGTTCGCGCCTTATTTTTGGCACCACGAGGCCCCTCGCAAAGTCTCGCCCCATTCCGAGTCCGGCGGACGAACTTCGCCCGCGTCCCCCACCAAGGCTATAGCCCACCCGTTTTTTGGCCATTTGTCCGCTGGGGGGTTTTGGCACCACGATCTTCGGGCGCTTATTTTTGGGCGCGGCTTTGCCCGTGGCTTATTTTCGGCACCCCGAGGCCCCTCGCAAAGTCTCACTCCATTCTGAGTCTGGCGGACGAACTTCGCCAGCGCCCCCCACCAAGGCTATAACCCACCCGTTTTTTGGCCATTTTTCCGCTGGGGGGATTTGGCACCACGATCTTCGGGCGCTTATTTTTGGGGGCAGCTTTCCCCGCGGCCTATTTTTCGCACCCCGAGGCCGCTCGCAAAGTATCGCCCCATTCCGAGTCCAGCGGAGAACTTTCCCGCGCCCCCCACCAAGGCTATAGCCCACCCGTTTTTTGGCCATTTTTCCGCTGGGGGGTTTTGGCACCACGACCTTCGGGCGTACATTTTTGTGCACGGCTTTGCCCGCAGCTTATTTTTGGCACCCCGAGGCCCCTCGCAAAGTCTCTCCCCATTCCGAGTCCGGCGGACGAACTTCCGCGCCTCCCACCAAGGCTATAGCCCACCCGTTTTTTGGCCATTTTTCCACTGGGGGGTTTTGGCACCACGATCTTCGGGCGCTTATTTTTGGACGCGGCTTAGCCCGTGGCTTATATTCGGTACCCCGAGGCCCCTCGCAAAGTCTCGCCCCATTCCGAGTCCGGCGGACGAACTTCGTCCGCGCCCCCCACCAAGGCTATAGCCCACCCGTTTTTTGGCCATTTTTCCGCTGGGGGGATTTGGCAACACGATCTTCGGGCGCTTATTTTTGGGCGCTGCTTTGCCCACGGCATATTTTTTGTACCCCGAGTCCCTCGCAAAGTGTCGCCCCATTCCGAGTCCGGCGGAGAACTTCCCCCGCGCCCCCCACCAAGGCTATAGCCCACCCGTTTTTTGGCCATTTTTCCGCTGCGGGGTTTTGGTACCATGACCTTCGGGCGCTTATTTTTGGGCGCGGCTTTGCCGGCGGCTTATTTTTGGCTCCCCGAGGCCCCTCGTAAAGTCTCGTCCCATTCCGAGTCCGGCGGACGAACTTCGCCCGCGCCCCCCACCAAGGCTATACCCACCCGTTTTTTTTCGATTTTTCCGTTTGGGGGTTTTGGCACCACGACCTTTGGGTGCTTATTTTTGGTCGCGGCTTTGCCCGCGCCTTATTTTTGGCACCCCGAGACCCCTCGCAAAGTCTCGTCCCATTCCGAGTGCGGCGGACGAACTTCGCCCGCGTCCCCCACCAAGGTTATAGCCCACCCGTTTTTTGGCCATTTTTCCGCTGGGGGGTTTTGGCACCACGATCTTCGGGCGCTTATTTTTGGGCGCGGCTTTACCCGTGGCTTATTTTCGGCACCCCGAGGCCTCTCGCAAAGTCTCGCTCCATTCCGAGTCCGGCGGTCGAACTTCGCCCGCGCCCCCCACCAAGGCTATAGCCCACCCGTTTTTTGGCCATTTTTACGCTGGGGGGTTTTGGTATCACGATCTTCGGGCGCCTATTTTTGGGCGCGGCATTGCCCGCGGCTTAATTTTGGCACCCCGAGGCCCCACGCAAAGTCTCGCCCCATTTTGAGTCCGGCGGACGAACTTCGCCCGCGCCCCTCACCAAGGCTATAGCCCACCCGTTTTTTGGCCATTTTTCCGCTGGGGGGTTGTGGCGCCACGACCTTCGGGTGCTTATTTTTGGCACACGGAGGTGCCTCATAAAGTCTCGCACCATTCCGAGTCCGGCGGACAACGTTGGCCAGCCCCACCCCCCAAGGCTATAGCCCACCCGTTTTTGTGGCCCTTTTCCGCTGGACGAACTTGGCGCCCCGGCCTTCGGGCGGGTATTTTTGGGCCCGGTTGTGCCCGCGGCCTATTTTTGGCACACGGAGGTGCCTCGTAAAGTCTCGCGCCATTCCGAGTCCGGCGGACGACGTTGGCCAGCCCCACCCCCCAAGGCTATAGCCCACCCGTTTTTGTGGCCTTTTTTCGCTGGACGAACTTGGCGCCCCGGCCTTCGGGTGGGGATTCTTGGGCCCGGTTGTGCCCGCGGCCTATTTTTGGCACACGGGGGTGCCACGTAAAGTCTCGCTCCATTCCGAGTCCGGCGGACGAAGTTGGCCAGCCCCACCCCCCAAGGCTATAGCCCACCCGTTTTTGTGGCCCTTTTCCGCTGGACGAACTTGGCGCCCCGGCCTTCGGGCGGGTATTTTTGGGCCCGGTTGTGTCCGCGGCCTATTTTTGGCACACGGAGGTGCCTCGTAAAGTCTCGCGCCATTCCGAGTCCGGCGGACGACGTTGGCCAGCCCCACCCCCCAAGGCTATAGCCCACCCGTTTTTGTGGCCTTTTTCCGCTGGACGAACTTGGCGCCCCGGCCTTCGGGTGGGGATTCTTGGGCCCGGTTGTGCCCGCGGCCTATTTTTGGCACACGGGGGCGCCACGCAAAGTCTCGCGCCATTCCGAGTCCGGTGGACGAAGTTGGCCAGCCCCACCCCCCAAGGCTATAGCCCACCCGTTTTTGTGGCCTTTTTCCGCTGGACGAACTTGGCGCCCCGGCCTTCGGGCAGGTATTTTTGGGCGCGGCTGTATCCGCGGCCTATTTTTGGTACACGGAGGTGCCTTGCAAAGTCTCGCATTATTCCGAGTCCGGCGGACGAAGTTGGCCAGCCCCACCGCCCAAGGCTATAGCCCACCCGTTTTTGTGGCCTTTTTCCGCTGGACGAACTTGGCGCCCCGGCCTTCGGGCGGGTATTTTTTGGCGCGGGTGTGTCCGCGGCCTATTTTTGGCACACGAAGGCGACTCGCAAAGTCTCGCGCCATTCCGAGACCGGCGGACGAAGTTGGCGAGCCCCACCCCCCAAGGCTATAGCCCACCCGTTTTTGTGGCCTTTTACCGCTGGATGAACTTGGCGGCCCGGCCTTCGGGTGGGTATTTTTTGGTGCGGCTGTGCCCGTAGCCTATTTTTGGCACATGGAGGTGCCTCGCAAAGTCTCGCGCCATTCCGAGTCCGGCGGACGAAGTGGGCCAGCCCCACCCCCCAAGGCTATAGCCCACCCGTTTTTGTGGCCTTTTTCCGCTGGACGAACTTGGCGCCACGGCCTTCAGGCGGGTATTTTTGGGCGCGGCTGTGCCTGCGGCCTATTATTGGCACACAGAGGTGCCTCGCAAAGTCACGCCCCATTCCGAGTCCGGCGGTCGAAGTTGGCCAGCCCCTCCCCCAAAGGCTATAGGCCACCCGTTTTTTGGCCATTTTTCCGCTGGGGGGTTTGGGCGCGCCGACCTTCGGGGGATTATTTTTGGGCGCGGCTGTTCCCGCTGCCAATTTTTGGCACTCGGAGGCCGCTCGTAAAGTCTCGCCCCATTCCAAGTCCGGTGGACGAAGTCGGCCAGCCCCACCCCCCAAGGCTATAGCCCACCCGTTTTTGTGGCCTTTTTCCGCTGGACGAACTTGGCGCCCCGGCCTTAGGGCGGGTATTTTTGGGCGCGGCTGTGCCCGCGGCCTATATTTAGCACACGGAGGCGCCTCGCAAAGTCTCGCTACATTCCAAGTCCGGCGGACGAAGTTGGCCAGCCCCACCCCCCAAGGCTATAGCCCACCCGTTTTTGTGGCCTTTTTCCGCTGGACGAACTTGGCGCCCCGGCCTTAGGGCGGGTATTTTTGGGCGCGGCTGTGCCCGCGGCCTGTATTTAGCACACGGAGGCGCCTCGCAAAGTCTCGCTACATTCCAAGTCCGGCGGACGAAGTTGGCCAGCCCCACCCCCCAAGGCTATACCCCACCAGTTTTTGTGGCCTTTTTCCGCTGGACGAACTTGGCGCCCCGGCCTTCGGGCGGGTATTTTTGGGCGCGGCTGTGCCCGCGGCCTATTTTTAGCACACGGAGGCGCCTCGCAAAGTCTCGCTACATTCCAAGTCCGGCAGACGAAGTTGGCCAGCCCCACCCCCCAAGGCTATAGCCCACCCGTTTTTGTGGCCTTTTTCCGCTGGACGAACTTGGCGCCCCAACATTCGGGCGGGTATTTTTGGGCGCGGCTGTGCCCGCGGCCTATTTTTAGCACACGGAGGCGCCTCGCAAAGTCTCGCTACATTCCAAGTCCGGCGGATGAGGTTGGCCAGCCCCACCCCCCAAGGCTATACCCCACCAGTTTTTGTGGCCTTTTTCCGCTGGACGAACTTGGCGCCCCGGCCTTCGGGCGGATATTTTTGGGTGCGGCTGTGTCCGCGGCCTATTTTTGGCACCCGGAGGCGCCTTGCAAAGTATCGCTCCATTCCTAGTCCGGCGGATGAAGTTGGCCAGCCCCACCCCCCAAGGCGATAGCCCACCCGTTTTTGTGGCCTTTTTGCACTGGACGAACTTGGCGCCCCAGCCTTCGGGCGGGTACTTTTGGGCGCGGTTGTGCCCACGGCCTATTTTTGGCACACGGAGGCACCTCGTAAAGTCTCGCGCCATTCCGAGTCCGGCGGACGAAGTTGGCCAGCCCCACCCCCCAAGGCTATAGCCCACCAGTTTTTGTGGCCTTTTTCCGCTGGACGAACTTTGTGCCCCGGCCTTCGGGCAGGTATTTTTGGGCGCGGCTGTGCCCGCGGCCTATTTTTCGCACACGGAGGCACCTAGCAAAGTCTCGCGCCATTCCGAGTCCGGCGGCCGAAGTTGGCCAGCCCCACCCCCCAAGGCTATAGCCCACCCGTTTTTGTGGCCTTTTTCCGCTGGACGAACTTGGCGCCCCGACTTTCGGGCGGGTATTTTTGGGCGCGGCTGTGCCCGCAGCCTATTTTTGGCAAACGGAGGTGCCTCGGAAAGTCTCGCTACATTCCAAGTCCGGCGGACGAAGTTGGCCAGCCCCACCCCCCAAGGCTATGCAGACCAGTTTTTGTGGCCTTTTTCCGCTGGACGAACTTGGCGCCCCGGCCTTCGGGCGGGTATTTTTGGGTGCGGCTGTGTCCGCGGCCTATTTTTGGCACACGGAGGCGCCTTGCAAAGTATCGCTCCATTCCTAGTCCGGCGGATGAAGTTGGCCAGCCCCACCCCCCAAGGCTATAGCCCACCCGTTTTTGTGGCCTTTTTCCGCTGGACGAACTTGGCGGCCCAGCCTTCGGGCGGGTATTTTTGGGCGCGGCTGCGCCCGCGGCCTATTTTTAGCACACGGAGGTGCCTCGCAAAGTCTCGCTACATTCCAAGTCCGGCGGACGAAGTTGGCCAGCCCCACCCCCCAAGGCTATACCCCACCAGTTTTTGTGGCCTTTTTCAGCTGGGCGAACTTGGCGCCCCGGCCTTCGGGCGGGTATTTTTGGGTGCGCCTGTGCCCGCGGCCTATTTTTGGGACACGGAGGCGCCTCGCAAAGTCTCGCGCCATTCCAAGTCAGGCGGACGAAGTTGGCCAGCCCCATCGCCCAAGGCTAGAGCCCACCCGTTTTTGTGGCCTTTTTCCGCTGGACGAACTTGGCGCCCCGGCCTTCGGGCGGGTATTTTTGGACGCGGCTGTGCCCGCGGCCTATTTTTGGGACACGGAGACGCCTCGCAAAGTCTCGCGCCATTCCGAGTCCGGCGGACGAAGTTGGCCAGCCCCGCCCCCCAAGGCTATAGGCCACCCGTTTTTGTGGACTTTTTCCGCTGGACGTACATGGCGCCCCGGCCTTCGGGCTGGTATTTTTGGGCGCGGCTGTGCCCGCGGCCTGTGTTTGGCACACGGAGGTGCCTCGCAAAGTCTCGTGCCATTCCGAGTCCGGCGGACGAAGTTGGCCAGCCCCACCCCCCAAGGCTATAGCCCACCCGTTTTTGTGGCCTTTTACCGCTGGACGAACTTGGCGCCCCGGCCTTCGGGCGGGTATTTTTGGGCGCGGGTGTGTCCGCAGCCTAGTTTTGGCATACGGAGGTGCCTCGCAAAGTCTCGCGCCATTCCGAGTCCGGCGGACGAATTTGGCTAGCCCCACCCCCCAAGGTTATAGCCCACCCGTTTTTGTGGCCTTTTTCCGCTGGACGAACTTGGCGCCCCGGCCTTCGGGCGGTATTTTTGGGTACGGCTGTGCCCGCGGCTTAGTTTTGGCACACGGAGGTGCCTCGCAAAGTCTCGCGCCATTCCGAGTCCGGCGGACGAAGTTGGCCAGCCCCACACCCCAAGGCTATAGCCCACCCGTTTTTGTGGCCTTTTTCCGCTGGACGAACTTGGCGGCCCGGCCATCGGGCGGGTATTTTTGGGAGCGTCTGTGCCCGCGACCTATTTTTGGGACACGGAGGTGCCTCGCAAAGTCTCGCGCCAATCTGAGTCCGGCGGACGAATTTGGCCAGCCCCACCCCCCAAGGCTATAGCCCACCCGTTTTTGTGGCCTTTTTCCGCCGGACGAACTTGGCGCCCCGGCCTTCGGGGGGGTATTTTTCGGCGCGGCTGTGCCCTCGGGCTATTTTTGGCACACGGAGGCGACTCGCAAAGTCTCGTGCCATTCCGAGTCCGGTGGACGAAGTTGGCCAGCCCCACCCCCCAAGGCTATAGCCCACCCGTTTTTGTGGCCTTTTTCCGCTGGACGAACTTGGCGCCCCGGCTTTCGGGCGGGTATTTTTGGGTGCGGCTGTGCCCGCGGCCTATTTTTGGCACATGGAGGGGCCTCGTAAAGTCTCGCGCTATTCCTAGTCCGGCGGACGAAGTTGGCCAGCCCCCCCCCCCAAGGCTATAGCCCACCCGTTTTTGTGGCCTTTTACCGCTGGACGAACTTGGGGCCCCGGCCTTCGGGCTGGTATTTTTGGGCGCCTGTGCCCGCGGCTTAGTTTTGGCACACGGAGGCGCCTCGCAAAGTCTCGCGCCATTCCGAGTCCGGCGAACGAAGTTGGCGAGCCCCACCCCCCAAGGCTATAGCCCACCCGTTTTTGTGGCCTTTTTCCGCTGGACGAACTTGGCGCCCCGACCTTCGGGCGGGTATTTTTGGGTGAGGCTGTGCCCGCGGCTTAGTTTTTGTACACGGAGGCACCTCGCAAAGTCTCGCGCCATTCCGAGTCCGGCGGACGAAGTTGGCCAGCCCCACCCCCCAAGGCTATAGCCCACCCGTTTTTGTGGCCTTTTTCCGCAGGACGAACTTGGCGCCCCGGCCTTCGGGCGGGTATTTTTGGGCGCGGCTTTGCCCACGGCTTATTTTTGGCACCCCGACACCCTCTCAAAGTCTCACCCCATTCCGAGTCCGGCGGACGAACTTCGCCCGCGCCCCCCACCAAGGCTATAGCCCACCCGTTTTTTGGCCATTTTTCCGCTGGGGGGTTTTGGTACCACGACCTTCGGGCGCTTATTTTTTGGCGCAGCTTTGCCCACGGCTTATTTTTGGCACCCCGAGGCCGCTCGCAAAGTCTCGCCCCATTCCGAGTCCGGCGGACGAACTTCGCCCGCGCCCCCCACCAAGGCTATAGCCCACCCGTTTTTTGGCCATTTATCCGCTGGGGGTTTTTGGCACCACGACCTTCGGGCGCGGCTTTGCCCGCGGCTTATTTTTGGCACCCTGAGGCCCCTCGCAAAGTCTCGCTCCATTTCGAGTCCGGCGGACGAACTTCGCCCGCGCCCCCCACCAAGGCTATAGCCCACCCGTTTTTTGGCCATTTTTCCGCTGGGGGGTTTTGGCACCACGACCTTCGGGCGCTTATTTTTGGGCGCGGCTTTGCCCGCGGCTTATTTTTGGCACCCCGAGGCCCCTCGCAAAGTCTCGCCCTATTCCGAGTCCGGCGGACGAACTTCGCCTGCGCCCCCCACCAAGGCTATAGCCCACCCGTTTTTTTGGCATTTTTCCGCTGGGGGGTTTTGGTACCACGACCTTTGGGCGCTTATTTTTGGGCGCGGCAGTTCCCACGGCCTATTTTTGGCATGCGGAGGTTGCTCGCAAAGTCTCCTCCCATTCCGAGTCCGGCGGACGAAGTTGGCCAGCCCCTCCCCCCAAGGCTATTGCGCACCCGTTTTTTGGCCATTTTTCCGCTGGGGGTTTGGGCGCGCCGACCTTCGGGGGATTATTTTTTGGCCCGGCTGTTCCCGCGGCCTATTTTTGGCACGCGGAGGTTGCTCGCAAGGTCTCCCCCCATTCCGAGTCCGGCGGACGAAGTTGGCCAGCCCCTCCCCCCAAGGCTATAGCGCACCCGTTTTTTGGCCATTTTTCCGCTGGGGGGTTTGGACGCGCCGACCTTCGGAGGTTATTTTTGGGCGCGGCTGGCCCACGGCCTATTTTTGGAACACGGAGGCCGCTCGTAAAGTGTCGCCGCATTCCGAGTCCGGCGGACGAAGTTGGCCAGCCCCTCCACCCAAGGCTATAGCGCACCCGTTTTTTGGCCATTTTTCCGCTGGGGGGTTTGGGCGCGCTGATCTTCGGGGGGTTATTTTTGGGCGCGGCTGTGCCCGCGGCCTATTTTTGGCACGCGGAGTCCGCTCGCAAAGTCTTGCCCCATTCCGAGTCCGGCGGACGAAGTGGGCCAGCCCCTCCACCCAAGGCTATAGCGCACCCGTTTTTTAGCCATTTTTCCGCTGGGGGGTTTGGGCGCGCCGACCTTCGGGGGGCTATTTTTGGGCGCGGCTGTGCCCGCAGCCTATTTTTGGCATGCAGAGGCCGCTCGTAAAGTCTCGCCCCATTCCGAGTCCGGCGGACGAAGTTGTCCAGCCCCTCCCCCCAAGGTTATAGCGCACCCGTTTTTTGGCCATTTTTCCGCTGGGGGGTTTGGGCGCGCCGACCTTCGGGGGGTTATTTTTGGGCGCGGCTGTGGCCACAGCCTATTTTTGGCATACGGAGGCCGCTCGTAAATTCTCGTCCCATTCCAAATCCGGCGGACGAAGTTGGCCAGCCCCTCCCCCCAAGGTTATAGCGCACCCGTTTTTTGGCCATTTTTCCGCTGGGGGGTTTGGGCGCGCCGACCTTCGGGGGGTTATTTTTGGGCGCGGCTGTTCCCGCGGCCTATTTTTGGCACGCGGAGGTTGCTCGCAAAGTCTCCCCCCATTCCGAGTCCAGCGGACGAAGTTGGCCAGCCCCTCCCCCCAAGGCTATAGCCACCCGTTTTTTGGCCATTTTTCCGCTGGGGGGTTTGGGCGCGCCGACCTTCGGGGGGTTATTTTTGGGCGCGGCTGTGCCCGCAGCCTATTTTTGGCATACGGGGGCCGCTCGTAAAGTCTCGCCCCATTCCGAATCCGGCGGACGAAGTTGGCCAGCCCCTCCCCCCATGGTTATAGCGCACCCGTTTTTTGGCCATTTTTCCGCTGGGGGGTTTGGGCGCGCCGACCTTCGGGGGGTTATTTTTGGGCGCGGCTGTTCCCGCGGCCTATTTTTGGCACGCGGAGGTTGCTCGCAAAGTCTCCCCCCATTCCGAGTCCGGCGGACGAAGTTGGCCAGCCCCTCCCCCCAAGGCTATAGCCACCCGTTTTTTGGCCATTTTTCCGCTGGGGGGTTTGGGCGCGCCGACCTTCGGGGGGTTATTTTTGGGCGCGGCTGTGCCCGCAGCCTATTTTTGGCATACGGGGGCCGCTCGTAAAGTCTCGCCCCATTCCGAATCCGGCGGACGAAGTCGGCCAGCCCCTCCCCCCATGGTTATAGCGCACCCGTTTTTTGGCCATTTTTCCGCTGGGGGGTTTGGGCGCGCCGACCTTCGGGGGGTTATTTTTGGGCGCGGCTGTTCCCGCGGCCTATTTTTGGCACGCGGAGGTTGCTCGCAAAGTCTCCCCCCATTCCGAGTCCGGCGGACGAAGTTGGCCAGCCCCTCCCCCCAAGGCTATAGCCACCCGTTTTTTGGCCATTTTTCCGCTGGGGGGTTTGGGCGCGCCGACCTTAGGGGGGTTATTTTTGGGCGCGGCTGTGCCCGCAGCCTATTTTTGGCATACGGGGGCCGCTCGTAAAGTCTCGCCCCATTCCGAATCCGGCGGACGAAGTTGGCCAGCCCCTCCCCCCATGGTTATAGCGCACCCGTTTTTTGACCATTTTTCCGCTGGGGGGTTTGGGCGCGCCGACCTTTGGGGGGTTATTTTTGGGCGCGGCTGTTCCCGCGGCCTATTTTTGGCACGCGGAGGTTGCTCGCAAAGTCTCCCCCCATTCCGAGTCCGGCGGACGAAGTGGGCCAGCCCCTCCCCCCAAGGCTATAGCGCACCCTTTTTTTGGCCATTTTTCCGCTGGGGGGTTTGGGCGCGCCGACCTTCGGGGGGTTATTTTTGGGCGCGGCTGTGCCAACGGCCTATTTTTGGCATGCGGAGGCCGCTCGTAAAGTCTCGCCCCATTCCGAGTCCGGCGGACGAAGTTGGGGAGGGCCCTCGTAAAGTCTTGCCCCATTCCGAGTCCGGCGGACGAAGTTGCCCAGCCCCACCCCCCAAGGCTATAGCCCACCCGTTTTTGTGGCCTTTTTCTGCTGGACGAACTTGGCGCCCCGGCCTTCGGGTGGTTATTTTTGGGCGCGGCTGTGCTCGTAGCCTATTTTTTGCACACGGAGGCCCCTCGCAAAGTCTCGCGCCATTCCGAGTCCGGGGGACGAAGTTGGCCAGCCCCACCTCCCAAGGCTATAGCCCACCCGTTTTGGTGGCCTTTTTCCGCTGGACGAACTTGGCGCCCCGGCCTTCGGGAGGTTATTTTTGGGCGCAGCTGTGCCCGCGGCCTATTTTTGGCACACGGAGGCCCCTCGCAAAGTCTTGCGCCATTCCGAGTCCGGCGGACGAAGTTGGCCAGCCCCACCCCTCAAGTCTATAGCCCACCCGTTTTTGTGGCCTTTTTCCGCTGGACGAACTTGGCACCCCGGCCTTCGGGAGGTTATTTTTGGGCGCCGCTGTGCTCGTAGCCTAGTTTTGGCACACGGAGGCCCCTCGTAAAGTTTCGCGCCATTCCGAGTCCGGCGGACGAAGTTGGCCAGCCCCACCTCCCAAGTCTATAGCCCACCCGTTTTTGTGGCCTTTTTCCGCTGGACGAACTTGGCGCCCCGGCCTTCGGGAGGTTATTTTTGGGCGCAGCTGTGCCCGCGGCCTATTTTTGGCACACGGAGGCCCCTCGCAAAGTCTCGCGCCATTCCGAGTCCGTCGGACGAAGTTGGCCAGCCCCACCTCCCAAGGCTATTGCCCACCCATTTTTGTGGCCTTTTTCCGCTGGACGAACTTGGCGCCCCGGCCTTCGGGCAGTTATTTTTGGACGCGGCTGTGCCCGCGGCCTATTTTTGACACACGGAGGCCCCTCGCAAAGTCTCGCGCCTTTCCGAGTCCGGCGGATGAAGTTGGCCAGCCCCACCTCCCAAGGCTATAGCCCACCCGTTTTTGTGGCCTTTTTCCGCTGGACGAACTTGGCGCCCCGGCCTTCGGGCGGTTATTCTTGGGAGCGGCTGTGCCCTCCGCCTATTTTTGGCTCACGGAGGGGCCTCGTATCGTGTCTCGCGCCATTCCGAGTCCGGCGGACGAAGTTGGCCAGCCCCAGCCCCAAGGCTATAGCCCACCCATTTTTGTGGCATTTTTCCGCTGGATGAACTTGGCGCCCCGGCCTTCGGGCGGTTATTTTCGGGCGCGGCTCTGCCCACGGCCTATTTTTTGTACACGGAGGCCCCTCGCAAAGTCTCGCGCCATTCCGAGTCCGGCGGACGAAGTGGGCCAGCCCCACCCCCCACGCCCATAGCCCACCCGTTTTTGTGGCCTTTTTCCGCTGGACGAACATGGCGCCCCGGCCTTCGGGCGGTTATTTTTGGGTGCGGCTGTGCCCACGGCCTATTTTTGGTACACGGAGGCTGCTCGCAAAGTCTCGTCCCATTCCAAGTCCGGCGGACGAACTTGTCCAGCCCCACCCCCCAAGGCTATAGCCCACCCGTTTTTGGGGCCTTTTTCCGTTTGAGGAACTTGGCGCCCCGGCCATCGGGCAGTTATTTTTGGGTGTGGCTGTGCCCTCAGCCTATTTTTGGAACACGGAGGCCGCTCGCAAAGTCTCATCCCATTCCGAGTCCGGCGGACGAACTTGGCCAGCCCCACCCCCCAAGGATATAGACCACCCGTTTTTGTGGCCTTTTTCCGTTGGATGAACTTGGCACCCCGGCCTTCGGGCGGTTATTTTTGGGCGCGGCTGTTCCTGCGGCCTAATTTTCGTACACGGAGGCCGCTCGCAAAGTCTCGCCCCATTCCGAGTCCGGCGGTCGAACTTGGCCAGCCCCACCCCCCAAGGCTATACCCCACCCGTTTTTTTTGGGTTTTTTCAGCTGGACGAACTTGGCGCCCCGGCCTTCGGGCGGTTATTTTTGGGCACGGCTGTGCCCAAGGCTATAGCCCACCCGCTTTTGTAGCCTTTTGCCACTGGAAGAACTTGGCGCCCCTGCCTTCGGGCGGTTATTTATGGCGGTGGCTGTGCCCTTGACTTATTTTTGGCACACGGAGGCCCCTCGCAAAGTCTCGCGCCATTCCGAGTCCGGCGGACGAAGTGGGCCAGCCCCACCCCCCACGCCTATAGCCCACCCGTTTTTGTGGCCTTTTTCCGCTGGACAAACATGGCGCCCCGGCCTTCGGGCGGTTATTTTTGGGCACGGCTGTACCCGCGGCCTATTTTTGGCACACGGAGGGGAGTCGCAAAGGCTCGCGCCATTCCGAGTCCGGCGGACCAAGTTGGCCAGCCCCACCCCCCAAGGCTATAGCCCATCCGTTTTTGTGGCCTTTTTCCGCTGGACGAACTTGGCGCCCCGGCCTTCGGGCGGTTATTTTTTGGCACGGCTCTTCCAACGGCCTAATTTTGGCACACGGAGGCCCCTCGCAAAGTCTCGCGCCATTCCGAGTCCGGCGGACGAAGTGGGCCAGCCCCACCCCCCACGCCTATAGCCCACTCGTTTTTGTGGCCTTTTTCCGCTGGACGAACATGGCGCCCCGGCCTTCGGGCGGTTATTTTTGGGCGCGGCTGTACCCGCGGCCTATTTTTGGCACACGGAGGGGAGTCGCAAAGGCTCGCGCCATTCCGAGTCCGGCGGACCAAGTTGGCCAGCCCCACCCCCCAAGGCTATAGCCCATCCGTTTTTGTGGCCTTTTTCCGCTGGACGAACTTGGCGCGCCGGCGGTCGGGCGGTTATTTTTGGGCACGGCTCTGCCCACGGCCTATTTTTGGCACACGGAGGCCCCTCGCAAAGTCTCGCCCCATTCCGAGTCCGGCGATCGAACTTGGCCAGCCCCACCCCCCAAGGCTATACCCCACCCGTTTTTTTTGGGTTTTTTCAGCTGGACGAACTTGGCGCCCCGGCCTTCGGGCGGTTATTTTTGGGCACGGCTGTGCCCAAGGCTATAGCCCACTCGCTTTTGTAGCCTTTTGCCACTGGAAGAACTTGGCGCCCCTGCCTTCGGGCGGTTATTTATGGCGGTGGCTGTGCCCGCGGCTTATTTTTGGCACACGGAGGCCCCTCGCAAAGTCTCGCGCCATTCCGAGTCCGGCGGACGAAGTTGGCCAGCCCCACCCCCCAAGGCTATAGCCCACCCATTTTTGTGGCATTTTTCCGCTGGATGAACTTGGCGCCCCGGCCTTCGGGCGGTTATTTTCGGGCGCGGCTCTGCCCACGGCCTATTTTTTGTACACGGAGGCCCCTCGCAAAGTCTCGCGCCATTCCGAGTCCGGCGGACGAAGTGGGCCAGCCCCACCCCCCACGCCCATAGCCCACCCGTTTTTGTGGCCTTTTTCCGCTGGACGAACATGGCGCCCCGGCCTTCGGGCGGTTATTTTTGGGTGCGGCTGTGCCCACGGCCTATTTTTGGTACACGGAGGCTGCTCGCAAAGTCTCGTCCCATTCCAAGTCCGGCGGACGAACTTGTCCAGCCCCACCCCCCAAGGCTATAGCCCACCCGTTTTTGGGGCCTTTTTCCGTTTGAGGAACTTGGCGCCCCGGCCATCGGGCAGTTATTTTTGGGTGTGGCTGTGCCCTCAGCCTATTTTTGGAACACGGAGGCCGCTCGCAAAGTCTCATCCCATTCCGAGTCCGGCGGACGAACTTGGCCAGCCCCACCCCCCAAGGATATAGACTACCCGTTTTTGTGGCCTTTTTCCGTTGGATGAACCATGCACCCCGGCCTTCGGGCGGTTATTTTTGGGCGCGGCTGTTCCCGCGGCCTAATTTTCGTACACGGAGGCCGCTCGCAAAGTCTCGCCCCATTCCGAGTCCGGCGGTCGAACTTGGCCAGCCCCACCCCCCAAGGCTATACCCCACCCGTTTTTTTTGGGTTTTTTCAGCTGGACGAACTTGGCGCCCCGGCCTTCGGGCGGTTATTTTTGGGCACGGCTGTGCCCAAGGCTATAGCCCACCCGCTTTTGTAGCCTTTTGCCACTGGAAGAACTTGGCGCCCCTGCCTTCGGGCGGTTATTTATGGCGGTGGCTGTGCCCGCGGCTTATTTTTGGCACACGGAGGCCCCTCGCAAAGTCTCGCGCCATTCCGAGTCCGGCGGACGAAGTGGGCCAGCCCCACCCCCCACGCCTATAGCCCACCCGTTTTTGTGGCCTTTTTCCGCTGGACAAACATGGCGCCCCGGCCTTCGGGCGGTTATTTTTGGGCACGGCTGTACCCGCGGCCTATTTTTGGCACACGGAGGGGAGTCGCAAAGGCTCGCGCCATTCCGAGTCCGGCGGACCAAGTTGGCCAGCCCCACCCCCCAAGGCTATAGCCCATCCGTTTTTGTGGCCTTTTTCCGCTGGACGAACTTGGCGCCCCGGCCTTCGGGCGGTTATTTTTGGGCACGGCTCTGCCCACGGCCTATTTTTGGCACACGGAGGCCCCTCGCAAAGTCTCGCGCCATTCCGAGTCCGGCGGACGAAGTGGGCCAGCCCCACCCCCCACGCCTATAGCCCACTCGTTTTTGTGGCCTTTTTCCGCTGGACGAACATGGCGCCCCGGCCTTCGGGCGGTTATTTTTGGGCGCGGCTGTACCCGCGGCCTATTTTTGGCACACGGAGGGGAGTCGCAAAGGCTCGCGCCATTCCGAGTCCGGCGGACCAAGTTGGCCAGCCCCACCCCCCAAGGCTATAGCCCATCCGTTTTTGTGGCCTTTTTCCGCTGGACGAACTTGGCGCCCCGGCCTTCGGGCGGTTATTTTTGGGCACGGCTCTGCCCACGGCCTATTTTTGGCACACGGAGGCCCCTCGCAAAGTCTCGCCCCATTCCGAGTCCGGCGATCGAACTTGGCCAGCCCCACCCCCCAAGGCTATACCCCACCCGTTTTTTTTGGGTTTTTTCAGCTGGACGAACTTGGCGCCCCGGCCTTCGGGCGGTTATTTTTGGGCACGGCTGTGCCCAAGGCTATAGCCCACTCGCTTTTGTAGCCTTTTGCCACTGGAAGAACTTGGCGCCCCTGCCTTCGGGCGGTTATTTATGGCGGTGGCTGTGCCCGCGGCTTATTTTTGGCACACGGAGGCCCCTCGCAAAGTCTCGCGCCATTCCGAGTCCGGCGGACGAAGTGGGCCAGCCCCACCCCCCACGCCTACAGCCCACCCGTTTTTGTGGCCTTTTTACGCTGGACGAACATGGCGCCCCGGCCTTCAGGCGGTTGTTTTTGGGCGCGGCTGTGCCCGTGGCCTATTTTTGGCACACGGAGGGCCCTCGCAAAGTCTCGCGCCATTCCGAGTCCGGCGGACGAACTTGGGGACCATACATTCGGGTGCTTATTTCTGGGCGCGGCTGTGCCCACGGCCTGTTATTGGCACACTGAGACCCCTCGCAAAGTCTGGCACCGTTCTGAGTCCGGCGGACGAACTTGGCCAGGCCCTCCCCCCAAGGCTAGAGCCCACCCGTTTTTTGGGCATTTTTGCGGCGAACGAACTTGGGGACCGGACCTTCGGGTGCTTCTTTCTGGGCGCAGCTGTGCCCGCGGCCTATTTTTAGTGCATGGAGGCCCCTCGCAAAGTCTGGCCCCATTCCGAGTCCGGCAGACGAACTATGCCAGCCCCTCCCCCCGAGGCTATAGCCCACCCGTGTTTTGGGCATTTTTGCAGCGGACGAACCTGGGGACCACACCTTCGGTTGCTCATTTCTGGGCGCGGCTGTACCCGCAGCTTGTTTTTGGCACACGGAGTACCCTCGCAAAGTCTAGCCCCATTCCGAGTCCGGCGGACGAACTTGGCCAGGCCCTCCACCCAAGGCTATAGCCCACCCGTTTTTTGGGCATTTTTGCGGCGAACGAACTTGGGGACCGGACCTTCGGGTGCTTATTTCTGGGCGCGACTGTGCCCGCGGCCTGTTTTTGGTGCACGGAGGCCCCTCGCAAAGTCTGGCCCCATTCCGAGTCCGGCAGACGAACTATGCCAGCCCCTCCCCCCAAGGCTATAGCCCACCCGTGTTTTGGGCATTTTTGCAGCGGACGAACCTGGGGACCATACCTTCGGTTGCTCATTTCTGGACGCGGCTGTACCCGCAGCCTGTTTTTGGCACACGGAGTCCCCTCGCAAAGTCTAGCCCCATTCCGAGTCCGGCGGACGAACTCAGCCAGCCCCTCCCCCCAAGGCTATAGCCCACCGGTTTTTTGGGCATTTTTGCGGCGGACGAACTTGGGGACCAGACCTTTGGGTGCTTATTTCGGGGCGTGGCTATGCCCGCGGCCATTTTTTGGCACACGAAGGCCCCTCGCAAAGTCTGGCCCCATTCCTAGTCCGGCGGACGAACTTGGTCAGCCCCTCCCCGCAAGGCTATAGCCCACTCGTTTTTTGGGCGTTTTTGCGGCGGACGAACATGGGGACCGGACCTTCGGGCGATTATTGTTGGGCGCGGCTGTGCCCACGACCTCTTTTTCGCACACGGAGGCCCCTCACAAAGTCTGGCCCCATTCCGAGTCCGGCGGACGAACTTGGCCAGCCCCTCCCCCCAAGGCTATAGCCCAACCGTTTTTTGGGCATTTTTGCGGCGGACGAACCTGGGGACCATACATTCGGGTGCTTATTTCTGGGCACGGCTGTGTCCGCGGCCTGTTTTTGTTGCATGGATGCCCCTCGCAAAGTCTGGCCCCATTCCGAGTCCGACAGACGAATTATGCCAGCCCCTCCCCCCAAGGCTATAGCCCACCCGTGTTTTGGGCATTTTTGCAGCGGACGAACCTGGGGACCATACCTTCGGTTGCTCATTTCTGGGCGCGGCTGTACCCGCGGCCTGTTTTTGGCACACGGAGTCCCCTCGCAAAGTCTGGCCCCATTCCGAGTCCGGCGGACGAACTTGGCCAGGCCCTCCACCCAAGGCTATAGCCCACCCGTTTTTTGGGCATTTTTGCGGCGAACGAACTTGGGGACCGGACCTTCGGGTGCTTATTTCTGGGCGCGACTGTGCCCGCGGCCTGTTTTTGGTGCACGGAGGCCCCTCGCAAAGTCTGGCCCCATTCCGAGTCCGGTAGACGAACTATGCCAGCCCCTCCCCCCAAGGCTATAGCCCACCCGTGTTTTGGGCATTTTTGCAGCGGACGAACCTGGGGACCATACCTTCGGTTGCTCATTTCTGGGCGCGGCTGTACCCGCAGCCTGTTTTTGGCACACGGAGTCCCCTCGCAAAGTCTAGCCCCATTCCGAGTCCGGCGGACGAACTTGGCCAGCCCCTCCCCCAAGGCAATAGCCCACCCATTTTTTGGGCATTTTTGCGGCGGACGAACTTGGGGACCGGACCTAAGGGCAATTATTTGTGGACGCGGCTGTGCCCGCGGCCTATTTTTTGGCACACGAAGGCCCCTCGCAAAGTCTGGCCCCATTCCTAGTCCGGCGGACGAACTTGGCCAGCCCCTCCCCGCAAGGCTATAGCCCACCCGTTTTTTGGGCGTTTTTGCGGCGGACGAACATGGGGACCGGACCTTCGGGCGATTATTGTTGGGCGCGGCTGTGCCCATGACCTCTTTTTCACACACGGAGGCCCCTCACAAAGTCTGGCCCCATTCCGAGTCCGGCGGACGAACTTGGCCAGTCCCTGCCCCCAAGGCTATAGCCCAACCGTTTTTTGGGCATTTTTACGGCGGACGAACCTGGGGACCATACATTCGGGTGCTTATTTCTGGGCACGGCTGTGTCCACGGCCTGTTTTTGGTGCACGGATGCCCCTCGCAAATTCTGGCCCCATTCCGAGTCCGACAGACGAATTATGCCAGCCCCTCCCCCCAAGGCTATAGCCCACCCGTGTTTTGGGTATTTTTGCAGCGGACGAACCTGGGGACCATACCTTCGGTTGCTCATTTCTGGGCGCGGCTGTACCCGCGGCCTGTTTTTGGCACACGGAGTCCCCTCGCAAAGTCTGGCCCCATTCCGAGTCCGGCGGACGAACTTGGCCAGCCCCTCCCCCCAAGGCTATAGCCCACCCGTTTTTTGGGTTTTTTGCGGCGGACGAACATGGGGACCGGACCTTCGGGCGCTTATTTTTGGGCGTGGCTTTGTCCGCGGCCTATTCTTGGCACATGGAGGCCCCTCGCAAAGTCTGGCCCCATTTCGAGTCTGGCCCCATTTTTGGCAGACCGTTTTTGTGGCCTTTTTCCGCTGGACGAAATTGGCGCCCCGACCTTCGGGCGGTTATTTTTGGGCGTGGCTCTGCCCGCGGCCTATTTTTTGCACACGGAGGCCCCTCGTAAAGTCTCGCGCCATTCCGAGTCCGGCGGACGAAGTGGGCCAGCCCCACCCCCCACGCCTATAGCCCACCCGTTTTTGTGGCCTTTTTCCGCTGGACGAACATGGCGCCCCGGCCTTCGGGCGGTTATTTTTGGGCGCGGCTGTACCTGCGGCCTATTTTTGGCACACGGAGGGCCCTCGCAAAGTCTCGCGCCATTCCGAGTCCGGCGGACGAACTTGGCCAGCCCCACCCCCCAATGCTATAGCCCACCCGTTTTTGTGGCCTTTTAACGCTGGGCGAACTTGGTGCCCCGTCCTTCGTACGGTTATTTTTGGGCGCGGCTGTGCCTACGGTTTATTTTTGGCACACGGAGGCCGCTCGCAAATCTCACCCCATTCCGGGTCAGGTGGACGAACTTGGGCAGCCCCACCCCCCAAGGCTATAGCCCACACGTTTTTGTGCCCTTTCTCCGCTGGAGGAACTTGGCGCCGCGGCCTTCGGGTGGTTATTTTCCGGCGCGGCAGTGCCCGCGGCCTATGTATGGTACACAGAGAATGCTCGCAAAGTCTCGTCCGATTCCTAGTCCGGCGGACAAACTTGGCCAGCCCCACCCCCCAAGGCTATAGCCCAACCGTTTTTGTGGCCTTTTTCCGCTGGATGAACTTGGTGCCCCTGCCTTCGGGCGGTTATTTATGGCCGTGGCTGTGGCGGCGGCCTATGTTTTGCACATGGAGGCCGCTCAAAAAGACTCGCCCCATTCCAAGTCCGGCGGACGAACTAGGCCAACCCCACCCCCCAAGGCTATAGCCCACCCGTTTTTGTGGCCTTTTTCCGGTGGCCGAACTTGGCGCCCCGGCCTTCGGGTGGTTCTTTTTGGGCGCGGCTTTGCCCGCTGCCTATTTTTGGCACACGGAGGCTGCTCGCAAAGTCTCGCCCCATTCCGAGTCCGGCGGACGAACTTGGCCAGCCCCATCCCCTAAGGCTATAGCCCACCCGTTTTTGTGGCCTTTTTCCGCAGGACGAACTTGACGACCCAGCCTTCGGGTGGTTCTTTTTGGGTGCGGCTTTGCCCGCTGCCTATTTTTGGCACACGGAGGCTGCTCGCAAAGTCTCGCCCCATTCCGAGTCCGGCGGACGAACTTGGCCAGCCCCATCCCCTAAGGCTATAGCCCACCCGTTTTTGTGGCCTTTTTCCGCAGGACGAACTTGACGACCCAGCCTTCGGGCGCTTATTTTTGGCCACGGCTGTGCCCGCGGCCTATTTTTGACACACGGACACCCCTCACAAAGTCTGGCCCGATTCCGAGTCCGGCGGACGAACTTGGCCAGCCCCTTCCCCCAAGGCTATAGTCCACCGGTTTTTGGGCATTTTTTCGGCGGACGAACTTGGGGACCGGACCTTCGGGCGCTTATTTTTGGGTGCGGATGTGCCCGCGGCCTATTTTTGGCACATGGAGACTGCTCGCAAAGTCTCGTCCCATTCCGAGTCCGGCGGACGAACTTGGCCAGCCCCACCCCCCAACGCTATAGCCCACCCTTTTTTGTGGCCTTTTTCCGCTGGACGAACTTGGCGCCCCGGCTTTCGGCCGGTTATTTTTTGGTACGACTGTGCCCACGGCCTATTTTTCGCACGCGGAGGCCGCTCGCAAAGTCTCGTCCCATTCCGAGTCCGGCGGACGAACTTGGCCGGCCCCACCCCCCAAGGCTATAGCCCACACGTTTTTGTGGCCTTTTTCCGCTGGACGAACTTGGCAACCCGGCCTTCAGGCAGTTATTTTTGGGCGCGGCTGTTCCCGCATCCTATTTTTGGGACACGGAGGCCGCTCGCAAAGTCTCGTCCCATTCCGAGTCCGGCGGACGAACTTGGCCAGCCCCACCCCCCAAGGATATATCCCACCCGTTTTTGTGGCCTTTTTCCACTGGACGAACTTGGCGCCCCGGCCTTCGGGCGGTTATTTTTGGGTGCGGCTGTATCCGAGGATTATTTTTGGCACACGGAGGGCCCTCACAAAGTCTCGCGCAATTCCGAGTCCGGCGGACGAAGTGGGCCAGCCCCACCCCCCAAGGCCATAGCCCACCCGTTTTTGTGGCCTTTTTCCGCTGGACCAACCTGGCGCCCCGGCCTTCGGGTGGCTATTTTTGGTCGCGGCTGTGCCCGCGGCCTATTTTTGGCACACGGAGGCCCCTCGCAAACTCTCGCGCCATTCCGAGTCCGGCGGACGAAGTGGGCCAGCCCCACTCCCCAAGGCTATAGCCCACCCGTTTTTGTGGTCTTTTTCCGCTGGACGAACTTGGCGCCCCTGCCTTCGGGCGGTTCTTTTTGGGCGTGGCTGTTCCCGCGGCCTATTTTTGGCACACGGACTGCCCTCGCAAAGTCTCGCGCAATTCCGAGTCCGGCGGACGAAGTGGGCCAGCCCCACCCCCCAAGGCTATAGCCCACCCGTTTTTGTGGCCTTTTTCCGCTGGACGAACCTGGCGCCCCTGCCTTTGGGCGGTTATTTTTGGGCGCGGCTGTGTCCGCGGCCTATTTTTGGCACACGGACTGCGCTCGCAAAGTCTCGCGCCATTCCGAGTCCGGCGGACGAAGTTGGCGAGCCCCACCCCCCAAGGCTATAGCCCACCCGTTTTTGTGGCCTTTTTCCGCTGGACGAAATTGGCGTCCCGGCCTTCGGGCGGTTATTTTTTGGTGCGGCTGTGCCCGCGGCCTATTTTTGGCACACGGAGGACCGTCGCAAAGTCTCACGCCATTCCGAGTCCGGCGGACGAAGTGGGCCAGCCCCACCCCCCAAGGCTATATCCCACCCGTTTTTGTGGCCTTTTTCCGCTGGACGAACTTGGCGCCCCTGCCTTCGGGCGGTTATTTTTGGGCGCGGCTGTTCCCGCGGCCTATTTTTGGCACACGGACTACCCTCGCAAAGTCTCGCGCAATTCCGAGTCCGGCGGACGAAGTGGGCCAGCCCCCCCCCCCCCAAGGCTATAGCCCACCCGTTTTTTGGCCATTTTTCCGCTGGACGAACTTGGCGCCCCGGCCTTCGGGCGGTTATTTTTGGGCGCGGCTGTGCCTGCGGCCTATTTTTGGCACGCGGAGGCCCCTCGCAAAGTCTCGCGGAATTCCGAGTCCGGCGGACGAAGTTGGCCAGCCCCACCCCCCAAGGCTAAAGCCCACCCGTTTTTGTGGCCTTTTTCCGCTGGACGAACTTGGCGCCGCGGCCTTCCGGCGTTATTTTTGGCCGCAGCTTTGGCCGCGGCCTATTTTTGGCACACGGAGGCCCCTCGCAAAGTCTCGCGGCTTTCTAAGTACGGCGGACGAAGTGGGCCAGCCCCACTCCCCAAGGCTATAGCCCACCCGTTTTTGTGGCCTTTTTCCGCTGGACGAACTAGGCGCCGCGGCCTTCAGGCGGTTATTTTTGGGTGCGGCTTTGCCCGCGACCTATTTTTGGAACACGGAGGCCCCTCGTAAGGTCTCGCAGCATTCCAAGTCCGGCGGACGAAGTTGGCCAGCCCCACCCCCCAAGGCTATAGCCCACCCGTTTTTGTGGCCGTTTTCCGCTGGACGAAATTGGCGCCGCGGCCTTCGGGCGGTTATTTTTGGGCGCGGCTTTGCCCACGACCTATTTTTGGCACACGGAGGCCCCTCGCAAAGTATCGCGGAATTCTGAGTACGGCGGACGAAGTTGGCCAGCCCCACCCCCCAAGGCTATAGCCCACCCGTTTTGGTGGCCTTTTTCCACTGGACGAACTTGGCTCCGCGGCCTTCGGGCGGTTATTTTTGGGTACGGCTTTGGCCGCGGCCTATTTCTGGCACACAGAGGCCCCTCGCAAACTCTCGCGGCATTCCGAATCCGGCGGACGAAGTTGGCCAGCCCCACCCCCCAAGGCTATAGCCCACCCGTTTTTGTGGCCTTTTTCCGCTGGAGGAACTTGGCGCCGCGGCCTTCGGGCATTTATTTTTGGGCGTAGTTTTGCCCACGGCCTATTTTTAGCACACGGAGGCCCCTCGTAAAGTCTCGCGGCATTCCGAATCCGGCGGACGAAGTTGGCCAGCCCCACCCCCCAAGGCTATAGCCCACCCGTTTTTGTGGCCTTTTTCCGCTGGACGAACTTGGCGCCCCGGCCTTCGGATGGTTAGTTTTGGGCGCGGCTATTCCCGCGGCCTATTTTTGGCACACGGAGGCCCCTCGCAAAGTCTCGCGCCATTCCGAGTCCGGCGGACGAAGTTGGCCAGCCCCACCCCCCAAGGTTATAGCCCACCCGTTTTTGTGGCCTTTTTCCGCTGGACGAACTTGGCGGCCCGGCCTTCGGGCGGTTATTTTTGGCCGCGGCTGTGCCCGCGGCCTATTTTTGGCACACGGAGGCCCCTCGCAAAGTCTAACGCTATTCCGAGTCCGGCGGACGAAGTTGGCCAGCCCCACCCCCCAAGGCTATAGCCCACCCGTTTTTGTGGCCTTTTTCCGCTGGACGAACTTGGCGCCCCGGCCTTCGGGCGGGTATTTTTGGGCGCGGCTGTGCCCGCGGCCTATTTTTGGCACACGGAGGCGTCTCGCGAAGTCTCGCGCCATTCCTAGTCCGGCGGACGAAGTTGGCCAGCCCCACCCCCCAAGGCTATAGCCCACTCGTTTTTGTGGCCTCTTTCCGCTGGACGAACTTGGCGTCCCGGCCTTCGGGCGGGTATTTTTGGGCGCGGCTGTGCCCGCGGCCTATTTTTGGCACACGGAGGCGCCTCGCAAAGTCTCGCGCCATTCCGAGTCCGGCGGACGAAGTTGGCCAGCCCCACCCCCCAAGGCTATAGCCCACCCGTTTTTGTGGCCTCTTTCCGCTGGACGAACTTGGCGCCCCGGCCTTCGGGCGGGTATTTTTGGGCGCGGCTGTGACCGCGGCCTATTTTTGGCACACGGAGGCGCCTCGCGAAGTCTCGCGCCATTCCGAGTCCGGCGGACGAAGTTGGCCAGCCCCACCCCCCAAGGCTATAGCCCACCCGTTTTTGTGGCCTCTTTCCGCTGGACGAACTTGGCGCCCCGGCCTTCGGGCGGGTATTTTTGGGCGCGGCTGTGCCCGCGGCCTATTTTTGGCACACGGAGGCGTCTCGCGAAGTCTCGAGCCATTCCTAGTCCGGCGGACGAAGTTGGCCAGCCCCACCCCCCAAGGCTATAGCCCACTCGTTTTTGTGGCCTCTTTCCGCTGGACGAACTTGGCGCCCCGGCCTTCGGGCGGGTATTTTTGGGCGCGGCTGTGCCCGCGGCCTATTTTTGGCACACGGAGGCGCCTCGCGAAGTCTCGCGCCATTCCGAGTCCGGCGGACGAAGTTGGCCAGCCCCACCCCCCAAGGCTATAGCCCACCCGTTTTTGTGGCCTTTTTCCGCTGGACGAACTTGGCGCCCCGGCCTTCGGGCGGTTATTTTTGGTCGCGGCTATGCCCGCGGCCTATTTTTGGCACACAGAGGCCCCTCGCAAAGTGTCACGCCATTCCAAGTCCGGCGGACGAAGTGGGCCAGCCCCACCCCCCAAGGCTATAGCCCACCCATTTTTGTGGCCTTTTTCCACTGGACGAACTTGGCACCCCGGCCTTCGGGCGGTTATTTTTGGGCGCGGCTGTGCCTGCGGCCTATTTTTGGCACACAGAAGCCCCTCGCAAAGTCTTGCGCCATTCCGAGTCCGGCGGACGATGTTGGCCAGCCCAACCCCCCAAAGCTATAGCCCACCCGTTTTTGTGGCCTTTTCCGCTGGACGAACTTGGCGCAACGGCCTTCGGGCGGTTATTTTTGGGTACGGCTGTGCCCGTGGCCTATTTTTGGCACAAGGAAGCCCCTCGCAAAGTCTCGCGCCATTCCGAGTCCGGCGGACGAAGTTGAACAGCCCCACCCCCAAGGCTATAGCCCACCCGTTTTTGTTGCCTTTTTCCGCTGAACGAATTTGGCGCACCGGCCTTCGGGCGGTTATTTTTGGGCGCGGCTGTGCCCGCGGCCTATTTTTGGCACACAGAGGCCCCTCGCAAAGTGTCGTGCCATTCCGAGTCCGGCGGACGAAGTTGGCCAGCCCCACCCCTCTAGGCTATAGCCCACCCGTTTTTGTGGCCTTTTTCCGCTGGACGAACTTGGCGCCCCAGCCTTCGGGCAGTTATTTTTGGGTATGGCTGTGCCCGCAGCCTATTTTTGGCGAATGGAGGCCCCTCGCAAAGTCTCGCGCCATTCTGAGCCCGGCGGACGAAGTTGGCCAGCCCCACCCCCCAAGGCTATAGCCCACCCGTTTTTGTGGCCTTTTCCGCTGGACGAACCTGGCGCCCCGGCCTTCGGGCGGTTATTTTTGGGTGCGGCTGTGCCCGTGGCCTATTTTTGGCACAAGGAGGCCCCTCGCAAAGTCTCGCGCCATTCCGAGTCCGGCGGATGAAGTTGAACAGCCCCACCCCCCAAGGCTATAGCCCACCCGTTTTTGTGGCCTTTTTCCGCTGGACGAACTTGGCGCCCCGGCCTTTGGGCGGTTATTTTTGGGTGCGGCTGTGCCTGCGGCCTATTTTTGGCACACAGAAGCCGCTCGCAAAGTCTCGCGCCATTCCGAGTCCGGCGGACGATGTTGGCCAGCCCAACCCCCCAAAGCTATAGCCCACCCGTTTTTGTGGCCTTTTCCGCTGGACGAACTTGGCGCCCCGGCCTTCGGGTGGTTATTTTTGGGCGCGGCTGTGCCCGCGGCCTATTTTTGGCACACGGAGGCCCCTCGCAAAGTGTCGCGCCATTCCGAGTCCGGCGGACGAAGTGGGCCAGCCCCACCCCCCAAGGCTATAGCCCACCCATTTTTGTAGCCTTTTTCCGCTGGACGAACTTGGCGCCCCGGCCTTCGGGTGGTTATTTTTGGGCGCGGCTGTGCCCGCGGCCTATTTTTGGCACACGGAGGCCCCTCGCAAAGTCTCGCGCCATTCCGAGTCCGGCGGACGAAGTCGGCCATCCCCACCCCCCAAGGCTAAAGCCCACCCGTTTTTGTGGCCTTTTTCCGCTGGACGAACTTGGCGCCCCGGCCTTCGGGCGGTTATTTTTGGGCGCGGCTGTGCCTGCGGCCTATTTTTGGTACACGGAGGCCCCTCGCAAAGTATCGCGCCATTCCGAGTCCGGCGGACGAAGTTGGCCAGCCCCACCGCCCAAGGCTATAGCCCACCCGTTTTTGTGGCCTTTTTCCGCTGGACGAACTTGGCGCCCCGGCCTTTGGGCAGTTATTTTTGGGCGCGGCCGTGCCCGCAGCCTATTTTTGTCACGATTAGGCCGCTCGCAAAGTCTAGCCCCATTCCGAGTCCGGCGGACGAAGTCGGCCAACCCCTCCCCCCAAGGTTATAGCCCACCCGTTTTTTGGACATTTTTCCGCTGGACGAGCTTGGCGCCCCGGCCTTCGGGTGGTTATTTTTAGGCGGGGCTGTGCCCGCGGCCTATTTTTGGCACGCAGAGGCCGCTCGCAATGTCTCGCCCCATTCCGAGTCCGGCGGACGAAGTTGGCCAGCCCCTCCCCCCAAGGCTATAGCCCAACCGTTTTTTGGCAATTTTTCCGCTGGACGAACTTGGCGCCCCGGCATTCGGGCAGTTATTTTTGGACGCGGCCATTCCCGCGGCCTATTTTTGGCACGCGGAGGCTGCTCGCAAAGTCTCGTCCCATTCCGAGTCCGGCGGACAAAGTTGGGCAGCCTCTCCCCCCAAGGCTATAGCCCACCCGTTTTTGTGGCCTTTTTCCGCTGGACGAACTTGGCGCCCCGGCCTTCGCGCGGTTATTTTTGGGTACGGCTGTGCCCGTGGCCTCTTTTTGGCACACGGAGGTGCCTCGCAAAGTCTCGCACCATTCCGAGTCCGGCGGACGAAGTTGGCCAGCCCCACCCCACAAGGCTATAGCCCACCCATTTTTGTGTCCTTTTTCCGCTGGACGAACTTGGCCCCCCGGCCTTCGCGCGGTTATTTTTGGGCAGGGCTGTGCCCGCGGCCTCTTTTTGGCACACGGAGGTGCCTCGCAAAGTCTCGCGCCATTCCGAGTCCGGCGGACGAAGTTGGCCAGCCCCTCCCCCCAAGGCTATAGCCCACCCGTTTTTTGGCAATTTTTCCGCTGGACGAACTTGGCGCCCCGGCATTCGGGCAGTTATTTTTGAGCGTGGCCGTGCCCGTGGCCTATTTTTGGCACGCGGAGGCCGTTCGCAAAGTCTCGCCCCATTCCGAGTCCGGCGGACGAAGTGGGCCAGCCCCTCCCCCCAAGGCTATAGCCCACCCGTTTTTTGGCCATTTTTCCGCTGGGGGGTTTGGGCGCGCCGACCTTCGGGGGGTTATTTTTGGGCGCGGCTGTACCCGCGGCCTATTTTTCGTCCACAGAGGTGCCTCGCAAAGTCTCGTCTCATTCCGAGTCCGGCGGACGAAGTGGGCCAGCCCCACCCCGCAAGGCTATAGCCCACCCGTTTTTGTGGCCTTTTTCCGCTGGACGAACTTGGTGCCCCGGCCTTCGCGCGGTTATTTTTGGGCACGGCTGCGCCCGTGGCCTCTTTTTGGCACACGGAGGTGCTTCGCAAAGTCTCGCACCATTCCGAGTCCGGCGGACGAAGTTGGCCAGCCCCTCCCCCCAAGGTGATAGCCCACCCGTTTTTGTGGCCTTTTTCCGCTGGACGAACTTGGCGCCCCGGCGTTCGGGCGGTTATTTTTGCGCGCGGCTGTGCCCGCCACCTCTTTTTGGCACACGGAGGTGCCTCGCAAAGTCTCGCGCCATTCCGAGTCCGGCGGACGAAGTTGGCCAGCCCCACCCCGCAAGGCTATAGGCCACCCGTTTTTGTGGCCTTTTTCCGCTGGACGAACTTGGCGCCCCGGCGTTCGGGCGGTTATTTTTTGCGCGCGGCTGTGCCCGCGGCCTCTTTTTGGCACACGGAGGTGCCTCGCAAAGTCTCGCGCCATTCCGAGTCCGGCGGACGAAGTTGGCCAGCCCCACCCCCCAAGGTTATAGCCCACCCGTTTTTGTGGCCTTTTTCCGCTGGACGACTTGGCGCCCTGGCCTTCGGGCGGTTATTTTTGGGTGTGACTGTGCCCGCAGCCTATTTTTTGTGCACGGAGGTGCCTCGCAAAGTCTCGCGCCATTCCGAGTCCGGCGGACAAAGTTGGCCAGCCCCACCCCCCAAGGCTATAGCCCACCCGTTTTTGTGGCCTTTTTCCGCAGGACGAACTTGGCGCCTCGGCCTTCGGGTGGTTATTTTTGGGTGCGGCTGTGGCCGTGGCCTATTTTTGGCACACGGAGGTGCCTTGCAAAGTCTCGTGCCATTCCGAGTCCGGCGGACGAAGTTGGCCAGCCCCACCCCCCAAGGGTATAGCCCACCAGTTTTTGTGGCCTTTTTCCGCTAGACGAACCTGGCGCCTCGGCCTTCAGTCAGTTATTTCAGGGTGCGGCTGTGCCTGCGGCCTATTTTTTGCACACGGAGGCCCTTCACAAAGTCTCGCACCACTCCGAGTCCGGCGGACGAAGTAGGCCAACCGCACCCCCCAAGGCTATAGCCCACCCGTTTTTGTGGCCTTTTTCCGCTGGACGAACTTGGCTCCCCGGCCTTAGGGCTGTTATTTTTCGGTGCGGCTGTGCCCGCAGCCTATTTTTGACACACGGAGGCCCCTCGCAAAGTCTCGTGCCATTCCGAGTCCGGCGGACGAAGTTGGCCAGCCCCACCCCCCAAGGCTATAGCCCACCCGTTTTTTGGCCATTTTTCCGCTGGACGAACTTGGCGCCCCGGCCTTCGGGCGGTTATTTTTGGGCGCTGCTGTGTGCGCGGCCTATTTTTGGCACGTGGAGGACGCTCGAAAAGTCTTGCCCCATTCCGAGTCCGGTGGACAAAGTTGGCCAGCCCCTCCCCCCAAGGCTATAGCCCACCCATTTTTTGGCCATTTTTCCGCTGGGGGGTTTGGGCGCGCCGACCTTCGGGGGGTTATTTTTGGTACGGCTGTGTCCGCGGCCTATTTTTGGCAAGCCGAAGCCATTCGCAAAGTCTCGCCCCATTCCGAGTCCGGCGGACGAAGTTGGCCAGCCCCTGCCCCCAAGGCTATAGCCCACGCGTTTTTTGGCCATTTTTCCGCTGGACGAGCTTGGCGCCCCAGCCTTCGGGCGGTTATTTTTGGGCGCGGCTGTGCCCGCGGCCTTTTTTTGGCACGCGGAGGCCGCTCGCAAAGTCTCGCCCCATTCCGAGTCCGGCGGACGAAGTCGGCCAGCCCCTCCCCCCAAGGCTATAGCCCACCCGTTTTTTGGCCATTTTTCCGCTGGGGGGTTTGGGCGCGCCGACCTTCGGGGGGTTATTTTTGGGCGCGGCTGTGTACGCGGCCTATTTTTTGCACGCGGAGGCCGCTCGCAAAGTCTCGTCCCATTCTGAGTCCGGCGGACGAAGTTGGCCAGCCCTTCCCCCCAAGGCTATAGCCCACGCGTTTTTTGGCCATTTTTCCGCTGGACGAACTTGGCACCCCGGCCTTCGGGCGGTTATTTTTGGGCGCTGCTGTGCGCGCGGCCTATTTTTAGCACGCGGAGGTCGCTCGCAAAGTCTTGCCCCATTCCGAGTCCGGCGGACAAAGTTGGCCAGCCCATACCCCCAAGGCTATAGCCCACCCGTTTTTTGGCCATTTTTCCGCTGGGGGGTTTGGGCGCGCCGAGCTTCGGGGGGTTATTTTTGGGCGCGGCTGTGCCCACGGCCTATTTTTGGCACGCGGTGGCCGCTCCCAAAGTCTCGCCCCATTCCGAATCCAGCGGTCCAAGTTGGCCAGCCCCTCCCCCCAAGGCTATAGCCCACCCATTTTTTGGCCATTTTTCCGCTGGGGGGTTTGGGCGCGTAGACCTTCGGGGGGTTAATTTTAGGCGCGGCTGTGCCCGCGGCCTATTTTTGGCACGCGGAGGCCGCTCGCAAAGTCTCGCCCCATTACGAGTCCGGCGGACGAAGTGGGCCAGCCCCTCCCCCCAAGGCTATAGCCCACCCGTTTTTTGGCCATTTTTCCGCTGGACGAACTTGGCGCCCCGGCCTTCGGGCGGTTATTTTTGGGCGCGGCTGTGCCCGCGGCTTTCTTTTGGCACGCGGAGGCCGCTCGCAAAGTCTCTCCCCATTCCGAGTCCGGCGGACGAAGTCGGCCATCCCCTCCCCCCAAGGCTATAGCCCACCCGTTTTTTGGCCATTTTTCCGCTGGGGGGTTTGGGCGCGCCGACCTTCGGGGGGTTATTTTTGGGCGCGGCTGTGTACGCGTCCTATTTTTTGCACGCGGAGGCCGCTCGCAAAGTCTCGTCCCATTCTGAGTCCGGCGGACGAAGTCGGCCAGCCCTTCCCCCCAAGGCTATAGCCCAACCGTTTTTTGGCCATTTTTCCGCTGGACGAACTTGGCGCCCCGGCGTTCGGGCGGTTATTTTTGGGCGCGGCTATCCCCACGGCTTATTTTTGGCACGTGGAGGCCGCTCGCAAAGTCTCGCCCAATTCCGAGTCCGGCGGACGAAGTTGTCCAGCCCCTCCACCCAAGGATATAGCCCACCCGTTTTTTGGCCATTTTTCCGCTTGACGAACAAGGCGCCCCGGCCTTCGGGCAGTTATTTTTGGGCACGGCCGTGCCCGCGGCCTATTTTTGGCACGCGGAGGCCGCTCACAAAGTCTCGCCCCATTCCGAGTCCGGCGGACGAAGTGGGCCAGCCCCTCCCCCCAAGGCTATAGCCCACCCGTTTTTTGGCCATTTTTCCGCTGGGGGGTTTGGGCGCGCCGACCTTCGGGGGGTTATTTTTGGGCGCGGCTGTGCCCGCGGCCTATATTTGGCACGCGGAGGCCGCTCGCAAATTCTCGCCCAATTCCGAGTCCGGCGGACGAAGTTGGCCATCCCCTCCCCCCAAGGCTATAGCCCACCCGTTTTTTGGCCAATTTTCCGCTGGACGAACTTGGCGCCCCGGCATTCGGGCGGTTATTTTTGGGCGCGGCTATGCCCACGGCCTATTTTTGGCACGCGGAGACCGCTCGCAAAGTCTCGTCGCATTCCGAATCCGGCGGTCGAAGTTGGCCAGCCCCTCCCCCCAAGGCTATAGCCCACCCGTTTTTTGGCCATTTTTCCGCTAGGGAGTTTGGGCGCGCTGACCTTCGGGGGGTTATTTTTGGGCGCGGCTGTGTCCAAGGCCTACTTTTGGCACGCGGAGGCCGCTCGCAAAGTCTCGCCCCATTCCGAGTCCGGCGGACGAAGTGGGCCAGCCCCTCCTCCCAAGGCTATAGCCCACCCGTTTTTTGACCATTTTTCCGCTGGGGGGTTTGTGCGCGCCGACCTTCGGGGGGTTATTTTTGGGCGCGGCTGTGCCCGCAGCCTATTTTTGGCACGTGAAGGCCGCTCGCAAAGTCTCGTCCCATTCTGAGTCCGGCGGACGAAGTTGGCCATCCCTTCCCCCCAAGGCTATAGCCCACCCGTTTTTTGGCCATTTTTCCGCTGGACGAACTTGGCGCCCCGGCCTTCGGGCGGGTATTTTTGGGCGCGGCTATGCCCGCGGCCTATTTCTGGCTCGCGGAGGCCGCTCGCAAAGTCTCGCCCCATTCCGAGTCCGGCGGACGAAGTTGGCCAGCCCCTCCCCCCAAGGCTATAGCCCACCCGTTTTTTGGCCATTTTTCCGCTGGGGGATTTGGGCGCGCCGTCCTTCGGGGGGTTATTTTTGGGCGCGGCTGTGCCCGCGGCCTATTTTTGGCGCGAGGAGGCCGCTCGCAAAGTCTCGCCTCATTCCGAGTCCGGCGGACGAAGTTGGCCAGCCCCTCCCCCCAAGGTAACAGGCCACCCGTTTTTTGCCCATTTTTCCGCTGGACGAACTTGGCGCCCCAGCCTTCGGGCGGTCATTTTTGGGCGGTACTGTGCCCGCGGCCTATTTTTGGCACACGCAGGCCGCTCTCAAAGTCTCGCCCCATTCCAAGTCCGGCGGACGAAGTGGGCCAGCCCCTCCCCCCAAGGCTATAGCCCACCCGTTTTTTGGCCATTTTTCCGCTGGACGAACTTGGCGCCCCGGCCTTCGGGCGGTTATTTTTAGGCGTGGCTGTGCCCGCGGCCTATTTTTGGCACACGGAGGCCCCTCGCAAAGTCTCGCGCCATTCGGAGTCCGGCGGACGAAGTTGGCCAGCCCCACCCCCCAAGGCTATAGCCCACCCGTTTTTGTGGCCTTTTTCCGCTGGACGAACTTGGCGCCCCGGCCTTCGGGCGGTTATTTTTTGGCGTGGCTGTGCCCGCGGCCTTTTTTTGGCACACGGAGGGCCCTCGCAAATTCTCTCACCATTCCGAGTCCGGCGGACGAAGTTGGCCAGCCCCACCCCCCAAGGCTATAGCCCACCCGTTTTTGTGGCCTTTTTCCGCTGGTCTAACTTGGCGCCGCGGCCTTCGGGCGGTTATTTTTAGGCGTGGCTGTGCCCGCGGCCTATTTTTGGCACACGGAGGCCCCTCGCAAAGTCTCGCGCCATTCGGAGTCCGGCAGACGAAGTTGGCCAGCCCCACCCCCCAAGGCTATAGCCCACCCGTTTTTGTGGCCTTTTTCCGCTGGACGAACTTGGCGCCCCGGCCTTCGGGCGGTTATTTTTTGGCGTGGCTGTGCCCGCGGCCTTTTTTTGGCACACGGAGGGCCCTCGCAAATTCTCTCACCATTCCGAGTCCGGCGGACGAAGTTGGCCAGCCCCACCCCCCAAGGCTATAGTCCACCCGTTTTTGTGGCCTTTTTCCACTGGGCGAACTTGGCGCCCCGGCCTTCGGGTGGGTATTTTTGGGCGGGGCTGTGCCCGCGGCCCATTTTTGGCACACGGAGGCCCCTCGTAAAGTCTCGCGCTGTTCCGAGTCTGGCGGACGAAGTAGGCCAGCCCCACCTCCCAAGGCTATAGCCCACCCGTTTTTGTGGCCTTTTTCCGCTGGACGAACTTGGCGCCCCGGCCTTCGGGCGGGTATTTTTGGGCGCGGCTGTGCCCGCGGCCTATTTTTGTCACACGGAGGCACCTCGCAAAGTCTCGCGCAATTCCGAGTCTGGCGGACGAAGTTTGCGGCCCCACCCGCAAAGGCTATAGCCCACCCGTTTTTGTTGCCTTTTTCCGATGGACGAACTTGGTGCCCCGGCCTTCGGGCATGTATTTTTGGGCGCGGCTGTGCCCGCGGTCTATTTTTGGCACACGGAGGCACCTCGCAAAGTCTCGCGCAATTCCGAGTCCGGCGGACGAAGTTGGCCCGCCCCACCCCCCAAGGCTATAGCCCACCCGTTTTTGTGGGCTTTTTCCGCTGGACGAACTTGGCGCCCTGCCTTCGGGCGGGTATTTTTTGGTCCGGCTGTGCCCGCGGCCTATTTTTGGCACACGGATGCGCCTCGTAAAGTCTCGCGCCATTCCGAGTCCAGCGGACGAAGTTGGCCAGCCCCACCCCCCAAGCCTATAGCCCACCCGTTTTTGTGGCCTTTTTCCGCTGGACGAACATGGCGCCCCGGCCTTCGGGCGGGTATTTTTGGGCGCGGCTGTGCCCGCGGCCTATTTTTGGCACACGGAGGCACCTCGCAAAGTCTCGTGCCATTCCGAGTCCGGCGGACGAAGTTGGCCAGCCCCACCCCCCAAGGCTATAGCCCACCCGTTTTTGTGGCCTTTTACCGCTGGACAAACTTGGCGCCCCGGCCTTCGGGTGGGTATTTTTGGGCGCGGCTGTGCCCGCGGCCTATTTTTGGTACACAGAGGCGCCTCGCAAAGTCTCGCGCCATTCCGAGTTGGCGGACGAATTTGGCCAGCCTCACCCCCCAAGGCAGTAGCCCACCCGTTTTTGTGGCCTTTTTCCGTTGGACGAACTTGGCGCCCCGGCCTTCGGACGGGTATTTTTGGGCGCGGCTGTGCCCGCGGCCTATTTTTGGCACACGGAGGCGCCTCGCAAAGTCTCGCGCCATTCCGAGTCCGGCGGACAAAGTTGGCCAGCCCCACCCCCCAAGGCTATAGCCCACCCGTTTTTGTGGCCTTTTTCCGCTGGACGAACTTGGCGCCCCGGCCTTCGGGATGGTATTTTTGGGCGCGGCTGTCCCCGCATTCTATTTTTGGCACACGGAGGTACCTCGCAAAGTCTCGCGCCATTCCGAGTCCGGCGGACGAAGTTGGCCAGCGCCACCCCCCAAGGCTATATCCCACCCGTTTTTGTGGCCTTTTACCGCTGGACGAACTTGGTGACCGGCCTTCGGGCGGGTATTTTTTGGCGCGGCTGTGACCGCGGACTATTTTTGGCACACGGAGACACCTCGCAAATTCTCGCGCCATTCCGAGTCCGGCGGATGAAGTTGGCCAGCCCCACCCCCCAAGGCTATAGCCCACCCGTTTTTGTGGCCTTTTTCTGCTGTACGAACTTGGCGCCCCGGCCTTCGGGCGGGTATTTTTGGGCGCAGCTGTGACCGCGGCCTATTTTTAGCACACGGAGGCGCCTCGTAAAGTCTCGCGCCATTCCGAGTCTAGCGGACGAAGTTGGCCAGCCCCACCCCCCAAGCCTATAGCCCACCCGTTTTTGTGGCCTTTTTCCGCTGGACGAACTTGGCGCCCCGGCCTTCGGGTGGGTATTTTTGGGCGCCGCTGTGCCCGCGGCCTATTTTTGGCACACGGAGGCACCTCGCAAAGTCTCGTGCCATTCCGAGTCCGGCGGACGAAGTTGGCCAGCCCCACCCCCCAAGGCTATAGCCCACCCGTTTTTGTGGCCTTTTACCGCTGGACGAACTTGGCGCCCCGGCCTTCGGGTGGGTATTTTTGGGCGCGGCTGTGTCCGCGGCCTATTTTTGGCACACAGAGGCGCCTCGCAAAGTCTCGCGCCATTCCAAGTTGGCGGACGAATTTGGTGAGCCCCACACCCCAAGGCTATAGCCCACCCATTTTTGTGGCCTTTTTCCGATGGACGAACTTGGCGCACTGGCCTTCGGGCGGGTATTTTTGGGCGCGGCTTTGCCCGCAGCCTATTTTTAGCACACGGAGGCGCCTCGTAAAGTCTCGCGCCATTCCGAGTCCGGCGGACGAAGTTGGCCAGCGCCACCCCCCAAGGCTATAGCCCACCCGTTTTTGTGGCCTTTTACCGCTGGACGAACTTGGTGACCGGCCTTCGGGCGGGTATTTTTGGGCGCGGCGGTGACCGCGGACTATTTTTGGCACACGGAGACACCTCGCAAAGTCTCGCGCCATTCCGAGTCCGGCGGATGAAGTTGGCCAGCCCCACCCCCCAAGGCTATAGCCCACCCGTTTTTGTGGCCTTTTTCTGCTGGACGAACTTGGCGCCCCGGCCTTCGGGCGGGTATTTTTGGGCGCGACTGTGCCCGCGGTCTATTTTTGGCACACGGAGACGCCTCGTAAAGTCTCGCGCCATTCCGAGTCCGGCGGACGAAGTCGGCCAGCCCCACCACCCAAGGCTATAGCCCACCCGTTTTGGTTGCCTTTTTCCGCTGGGCGAACTTGGCGCCCCGGCCTTCGGGTGGTTATTTTTGGGCGAGGCTGTGCCCTCGGCCTATTTTTGTCACACGGAGGCACCTCGCAAAGTCTCGCGCCATTCCGAGTCCGGCGGACGAAGTCGGCCAGCCCCACCACCCAAGGCTATAGCCCACCCGTTTTTGTGGCCCTTTTCCGCTAGACGAACTTGGCGCCCCGGCCTTCGGGCGGTTATTTTTGGGTACGGCTGTGTCCGCGGCCTATTTTTGGTACACGGAGGCCCCTCGCTAAGCCTCGCGCCATTCCGAGTCCGGCGGACGAAGTTGGCCAGCCCCACCCCCCTAGGCTATAGCCCACCCGTTTTTGTGGCCTTTTTCCGCTGGACGAACTTGGCGCCCCTGCCTTCGGGCGGTTATTTTTGGGCGAGGCTGTGCCCTCGGCCTATTTTTGGCACACGGAGGCACCTCGCAAAGTCTCGCGCCATTCCGAGTCCGGCGGACGAAGTCGGCCAGCCCCACCACCCAAGGCTATAGCCCACCCGTTTTTGTGGCCCTTTTCCGCTAGACGAACTTGGCGCCCCGGCCTTCGGGCAGTTATTTTTGGGTACGGCTGTGTCCGCGGCCTATTTTTGGTACACGGAGGCCCCTTGCTAAGCCTCGCGCCATTCCGAGTCCGGCGGACGAAGTTGGCCAGCCCCACCCCCCTAGGCTATAGCCCACCCGTTTTTGTGGCCTTTTTCCGCTGGACGAACTTGGCGCCCCTGCCTTCGTGCGGTTATTTTTGGGCGCGGCTGTGCCCACAACCTATTTTTGGCACACGGAGGGCCCTCGCGAATTTTCGCGCCATTCCGAGTCCGGCGGACGAAGTCGGCCAGCCCCACCACCCAAGGCTATAGCCCACCCGTTTTGGTTGCCTTTTTCCGCTGGACGAACTTGGCGCCCCGGCCTTCGGGTGGTTATTTTTGGGCGCGGCTGTGCCCGCGGCCTATTTTTGGCACACGGAGGCACCTCGCAAAGTCTCGCGCCATTCCGAGTCCGGTGGACGAAGTTGGCCAGCCCCACCCCCCAAGGCTATAGCCCACCCGTTTTTGTGGCCTTTTTCTGCTGGACGAACTTGGCACCCCAGCCTTCGGACGGTTATTTTTGGACGCGGCTGTGCCCGCGGACTATTTTTGGCACACGGAGGCCCCTCGCAAAGTCTCGCACCATTCCGAGTCCGGCGGACGAAGTTGGCCAGCCCCACCCCCCAAGGCTATAGCCCACCCATTTTTGTGGCCTTTTTCCGATGGACGAACTTGGCGCACTGGCCTTCGGGCAGTTATTTTTGGGCACGGCTTTGCCCATGGCCAAATTTTGGCACACAGAGACCCCTCGCAAAGCCTCGCCCCATTCCGAGTCCGGCGGACGAAGTTGGCCAGCCCGTCCGCCCAAGGCTATAGCGCACCCGTTTTTTGGCCATTTTTCCACTGGGGTGTTTGGGCGCGCCCACCTTCGGGGGGTTATTTTTGGGCGCGACTGTGCCCGCGGCCTATTTTTGGCACGTGGAAGCCGCTCGCAAAGTCTCTCCCCATTCTGAGTCCGGCGGACGAAGTGGGCCAGCCCCTCCACCCAAGGCTATAGCGCACCCGTTTTTTGGCCATTTTTCCGCTGGGGGGTTTGGGCGCGCCCACCTTCGGGGGGTTATTTTTGGGCGTGGTTGTGCCCGTGGCCTAGTTTTGGCACGCGGAGGCCGTTCGCAAAGTCTCGCCCCATTCCGAGTCCGGCGGACGAAGTGGGCCAGCCCCTCCCCCCAAGGCTATAGCGCACCCGTTTTTTGGCCATTTTTCCGCTGGGGGGTTTGGACGCGCCGACCTTCGGGGGGTTATTTTTCGGCGCGGCTGTGCCCGCGGCCTATTTTTACCACGCGGAGGCCGCTCGCAAAGTCTCGCCCCATTCCGAGTCCGGCGGACGAAGTGGGCCAGCCCCTCCACACAAGGCTATAACGCACCCGTTTTTTGGCCATTTTTCCGCTGGGGGGTTTGGGCGCGCCGACCTTCGGTGGGTTATTTTTGGGCGCGGTTGTACCCGTGGCCTATTTTTATCTATTATTTTAATGCTTTCATAACTTAATTTTATGTTTTATTATGTTAATTTTATTTTAAATTTTATTATTTTAGGTACAATATGGGATTAAAGAGAATTAATTGGAACAAATCACAAAGGATTTAATTTAATTAATCATTAAGCATGCATGCAGCACGTGGAGGAAGCATTGAAGAATTCATTTACAAAGAGAATATGGCATGCAACACGTGGAGAGGCTTTTGCTTTTAATTATGATTGGATTAGGAATGAAATACGTGGATGGGCTTGAAAGGTGGGCTGGATTTGTTTTGTTTGGAAATCCTTTTCATTTAAGGATTTGGAAGAAGCCACAATATTATAAAAGGGCAAAGCCAAGCGGAAGGAAAGGATATAGAAAGGCAGCCGCACAAGAGAAAGGCAGCCAAGAGAAAATAAAGAGAAGAGCAGCAGCCGCAAGTTTTGAGCAAAACCGGGAGCAGCAAGAATAATTTGGAGCAGGAGGAAGACGCATTAATTCTTAAGTTTTTCTTTTCCTCTTCTCTATTATCTTGCTTGAATGTTTCTAATTAAATTAATGAATTCTCTTTATATTCCCATGAACTAATTTATTTTACTAGGGCTACGATGTAGCCTAACTATGAAGATTTAATTCCATAAATCTATGTTATTTTTAATTAATTATTCCATGATTGAGTGTTCATTATTGTCCTTAATGCTTTTAAATATCTGGCCAACATTTGAATGATTTGAGGATACATAATGAGACCGAGAGGAGATTTATGTATTTTTGCTCTGTGTAATGAATGCCATGAATTGAACGAAAAACAGAGATGTGCCAACGTGATTCGTGCAGTTTTATCTAAGAATTTCCATAGAACTTAATGAATCTTTGCATATTTAAATTCACATAGAGATATAGTGGGTTGATATGTGGAGATATTTTTTATATTACTCGAGAGAGGATATTAAATAAATTAGGGAAATTCACTGTCAACATGGGTAATAAACTTTAATAGCATAGATGGAGGATTAAATTGGATTAGTTATGGTGAAATCGGATGTCCTAGTGTTTTAATCTCTTGGTATTTTCTATTACTGTCTGCGTCTTTGTTTAATTTTTAATTATTTTATTTTATTTAATTTTAATCTAAATTCGCTTATTCGATTGTTTAAATAAATTAGGGTTAGAATAATTTCGGTAACTAATCGGATATACAATCTCTGTGGGACGATACTCTACTCTTCATTATATTACTTGTGCCGACTAGTACACTTGCTAATTTACGCATCAACTAACTTGGCGCCCCGGCCTTTGGGAGGTTATTTTTTGGTGCGGCTGTGTCCGCGGCCTAATTTTGGCACACGGAGGACCCTCGCGAAGTCTCGCGCCATTCCCAGTCCGGCGGACAAAGTTGGGCAGGCCCACCCCCCAAGGCTATAGCCCACCCGTTTTTGTGGCCTTTTTCCGCTGGACGAACTTGGCGCCCCGGCCTACGGGTGGTTATTTTTGGCCTTGGCTGTGCCCGGGGCATATTTTTTGCCCCCGGAGGCCCCTCGCAAAGTCTCGTGCCATTCCGAGTACGGCGGACGCAGTTGGGCAGGCCCACCCCCCAAGGCTATAGCCCACCCGTTTTTGTGGCCTTTTTCCGCTGGACGAACTTGGCGCCCCGGTCTTCGGGTGGTTATTTTTGGGCGCTGCTGATCCCGCGGCCTATTTTTGGCACACGGAGGCCCCTCGTAAAGTCTCACACCATTCCGAGTCCGGCGGACGAAGTGGGCCAGCCCCACCCCCCAAGGCTATAGCCCACCCGTTTTTGTGGCCTTTTTCCGCTGGACGAACTTGGCGCCCCGGCCTTCGAGCGGTTATTTTTCGGCGCGGCTGTGGGCGCGGCCTATTTTTGGCACACGGAGGCCCCTCGCAAAGTCTCACACCATTCCATGTCCGGCGGACGAAGTTGGCCAGCCCCACCCCCCAAGGCTATAGCCCACCCGTTTTTGTGGCCTTTTTCCGCTGGACGAAGTTGGTGCCATGGCCTTCGGGCCGTTATTTTTGGGCTCGGCTTTGCCCGTGGCCTATTTTTGGCACACGGAGGCCCCTCGCAAAGTCTCGCGCCATTCCGAGTCCGGCGGATGAAGTTGGCCAGCCCCACCCCCCAAGGCTATAGCCCACCCGTTTTTGTGGCCTTTTTCCGCTGGACGAACTTGGCGCCCGGCCTTGGGGGGTTATTTTTGGGCGCGGCTGTGTCCGCGGCCTATTTTTGGCACACGGAGGCCCCTCGGAAAGTCTCGCGCCATTCCGAGTCCGGCAGATGAAGTTGGCCAGCCCCACCCCCCAAGGCTATAGCCCACCCGTTTTTGTGGACTTTTTCAGCTGGACGAACTTGGCGCTCCGGCCTTCGGGTAGTTATTTTTGGGTACGGTTGTGCCCATGGCCTATTTTTAGTACACGGAGGCCCCTCGCAAAGTCTCGCGCCATTCCGAGTCCGGCGGATGAAGTTGGCCAGCCCCACCCCCCAAGGCTATAGCCCACCCGTTTTTGTGGCCTTTTTCCGCTGGACGAACTTGGCGCCCGGCCTTGAGGGGTTATTTTTGGGCGCGGCTGTGCCCGCGGCCTATTTTTGGCACACGGAGGCCCCTCGCAAAGTCTCGCGCCATTCCGAGTCCGGCAGACGAAGTTGGCCAGCCCCACCCCCCAAGGCTATAGCCCACCCATTTTTGTGGCCTTTTTCCGCTGGACGAACCTGGCGCCCCGGAATTCGGACGGTTATTTTTGGGCGCGGCCATGCCTGTGGCCTATTTTTGGCATAGGGAGGCCCCTCCGAAAGTCTCGCGCCATTCCGAGTCCGGCAGACGAAGTTGGCCAGCCCCACCACCCAAGGCTATAGCCCACCCGTTTTTGTGGCCTTTTTCCGCTGGACGAACTTGGCGCCCGGCCTTGGGGGGTTATTTTTGGGCGCGGCTGTACCCGTGGCCTATTTTTGGCACACGGAGGCCCCTCGTAAAGTCTCGCGCCATTCCGAGTCCGGCAGACGAAGTTGGTCAGGCCCGACCCCCAAGGCTATAGCCCACCCGTTTTTGTGGCCTTTTTCCGCTGGACGAACCTGGCGCCCCGGAATTCGGACGGTTACTTTTGGGCGCGGCCGTGCCTGTGGCCTATTTTTGGCATAGGGAGGCCCCTCCGAAAGTCTCGCGCCATTCCGAGTCCGGCAGACGAAGTTGGCCAGCCCCACCACCGAAGGCTATAGCCCACCCATTTTTGTGGCCTTTTTCCGCTGGACGAACTTGGCACCCGGCCTTGGGGGGTTATTTTTGGACGCGGCTGTGCCCGTGGCCTATTTTTGGCACACGGAGGCCCCTCGTAAAGTCTCGCGCCATTCCGAGTCCGGCAGACGAAGTTGGCCAGCCCCGCCCCCCAAGGCTATAGCCCACCCGTTTTTGTGGCCTTTTTCCGCTGGACGAACTTGGCGCCCGGCCTGGGGGGGTTATTTTTGGGCGCGGCTGTGTCCGCGGCCTATTTTTGGCACACGGAGGCCCCTCGTAAAGTCTCGCGCCATTCCGAGTCCGGCAGACGAAGTTGGCCAGCCCCACCCCCCAAGGCTATAGCCCACCCGTTTTTGTGGCCTTTTTCCGCTGGACGAACCTGGCGCCCCGGAATTCGGACGGTTACTTTTGGGCGCGGCCGTGCCTGTGGCCTATTTTTGGCATAGGGAGGCCCCTCCGAAAGTCTCGCGCCATTCCGAGTCCGGCAGACGAAGTTGGCCAGCCCCACCACCGAAGGCTATAGCCCACCCGTTTTTGTGGCCTTTTTCCGCTGGACGAACTTGGCGCCCGGCCTTGGGGGGTTATTTTTGGGCGCGGCTGTGCCCGTGGCCTATTTTTGGCACACGGAGGCCCCTCGCAAAGTCTCGCCCCATTCCGAGTCCGGCGGACAAACTTCGCCGCGCCCCCCCCCAAGGCTATAGCCCACCCGTTTTTTGGCTATTTTTCCGCTGGCGGGTTTTGGTACGACGACCGTCGGACGCTTATTTTGGGGCGCGGCTTTGCCCGCGGCTTATTTTTGGTACCCCGAGGCCCCTCGAAAAGTCTAGCCCCATTCCGAGTTCGGCAGAGGAACTTCGCCCGTGCCCCCCACCAAGGTTATAGCCCACCCATTTTTTGGCCATTTTTCCAATCGGGGGTTTTGGTACCACGACCTTCGGGCGCTTATTTTTGGGCGGGACTTTGTACGTGGCTTATTTTTGGCACCCCGAGGCCCCTCGCAGAGACTTGTCCCATTCGGAGTCCGGTGGATGAACTTTGCCCGCGCCCCCCACCAAGGCTATAGCCCACCCGATTTTTGGCTATTTTTCCGTTGGGGGGTTTTGGCACCACGACCTTCGAGAGCTTATTTTTGGGCGCGGCTTTGTCCGCGGTTTATTTTTGGCACCCCGAGGTCCCTCGCAAAGTCTCGCCCCATTCCGAGTCCGGCGGACGAACTTCGCCCGCGCCCCCCACCAAGGCTATAGCCCACCCGTTTTTTCGCCATTTTTCCGCTGGGGGGTTTTGGCACCACGACCTTCGGGTGCTTATTTTTGGGCGCGGCTTTGTCTGTGGCTTATTTTTGGCACCCCGAGGCCCCTCGCAAAGTCTCGTCCCATTCCGAGTCCGGCGGACGAACTTCGCCCGCGCCCCGCACCAAGGCTATAGCCCACCCGTTTTTTGGCCATTTTTCCGCTGGGGGGTTTTGTCACCACGACCTTCGGGTGCGGCTTTGCCTGTGCCTTATTTTTGGCACCCCGAGGCCCCTCGCAAAGTGTGGCCCCATTCCGAGTCCGGCGAACGAACTTCGCCCGCGCCCCCCACCAAGGCTATAGCCCACTCGTTTTTTGGCTATTTTTCCGCTGGGGGGTTTTGGTACCACGACCTTCGGGGGTTTATTTTTGGGCTTGGCTTTCCCCGCGGCTTATTTTTGGCACCCCGAGGCCCCTCGCAAAGTCTCGCCCCATTCCGAGTCCGGAGGACGAACTTCGCCCGCGCCCCGCACCAAGGCTATAGCCCACCCGTTTTTTGGCCATTTTTCCGCTGGGGGGTTTTGGCACCACGACCTTCGGGTGATTATTTTTGGGCGCGGCTTTGTCTGCGGCTTATTTTTGGCACCCCGAGGCCCCTCACAAAGTCTCGCACCATTCCGAGTCCGGCGGACGAACTTCGCCAGCGCCCCGCACCAAGGCTATAGCCCACCCGTTTTTTGGCCATTTTTCCGCTGGGGGGTTTTGGCACCACGACCTTCGGGGGCTTATTTTTGGGCGCGGCTTTGACCGCGGCTTACTTTTGGCACCCCGAGGCCCCTCGCAAAGTCTCGCCCTATTCCGAGTCCGGCGGACGAACTTCGCCTGCGCCCCGCACCAAGGCTATTGCCCACCCGTTTTTTGGCCATTTTTCTGCTGGGGGGTTTTGGCACCACGACCTTCGGGTGCGGCTTTGCCTGTGCCTTATATTTGGTACCCCGAGGCCCCTCGCAAAGTGTGGCCCCATTCCGAGTCCGGCGAACGAACTTCGCCCGCGCCCCCCACCAAGGCTATAGCCCACTCGTTTTTTGGCTATTTTTCCGCTGGGGGGTTTTGGTACCACGACCTTCGGGGGTTTATTTTTGGGCTTGGCTTTGCCCGCGGCTTATTTTTGGCACCCCGAGGCCCCTCGCAAAGTCTCGCCCCATTCCGAGTCCGGAGGACGAACTTCGCCCGCGCCCCGCACCTAGGCTATAGCCCACCCGTTTTTTGGCAATTTTTCCGCTGGGGGGTTTTGGCACCACGACCCTCGGGCGCTTATTTTTGCGCGCGGCTTTACCCGCGGCTTATTATTGGCACCCCGAGGCCCCTCGCAAAGTCTCGCCCCATTCCGAGTCCGGCGGACGAACTTCGCCCGCGCCCCCCACCAAGGCTATAGCTCACCCTTTTTTTGGCCATTTTTCCGCTGGTGGGTTTTGGGACCACGACCTTCGGGTGCTTATTTTTGTTCGCGGCCTTTGCCCGCGGCATATTTTTGGTACCCCGACGGCCCTCGCAAATTCTCGCCCCATACCGAGTCCGGCGGACGAACTTCGTCAGCGCCCCCCACCAAGGCTATAGCCCACCCGTTTTTTGGCCATTTTTCGCTGGGGGGTTTTGGCACCACGACCTTCGGGGACTTAATTTTGGGCGCGGCTTTGCCCGCGGCTTATTTTTGGCACCAAGAGGTCCCTCGTAACGTCTCGCCCCATTCCGAGTCCGGAGAACGAACTTCGCCCGCGCCCCCCACCAAGGCTATAGCCCACCCGTTTTTTCGCCATTTTTCCACTGGGGGGTTTTGGCACCACGACCTTCGGGCGCTTATTTTCGGGCGGGACTTTTCCTGCGGCTTATTTTTGGCACCCCGAGAACCCTCGCAAAGTCTCGCCCCATTCCGAGTCCGGCGGACGAACTTCGCCCGCGCCCCGCACCAAGGCTATAGCCCACCCGTTTTTTGGCCATTTTTCCGCTGGGGGGTTTTGGCACCACGACCTTCGGGCGCTTATTTTTGGGCGCGGCTTTGCCCGCGGCTTATTTTTGGTACCCCGAAGCCCCTCACAAAGTCTCGCCCCATTCCGAGTGCGGCGGACGAACTTCGCCCGCGCCCCCCACCAAGGCTATAGCCCACCCATTTTTTGGCCATTTTTCTGATGGGGGGTCTTGGTACCACGACGTTCAGGCGCTTATTTTTGGCACCCCGAGGCCCCTCGCAAAGTCTCGCCCCATTCCGAGTCCGGCGGACGAACTTCGCCCGCGCCCCTCACCAAGGCTATAGCCCACCCGTTTTTTGGCCATTTTTCCGATGGGGGGTCTTGGCACCACGACCTTCGGGCGCTTATTTTTGGCACCACGAGGGCCCTCAGAAAGTCTCGCCCCATTCCGAGTCCGGCGGACGAACTTCGCCCGCGCCCCCCACCAAGGCTATAGCCCACCCGTTTTTTCGCCATTTTTCCACTGGGGGGTTTTGGCACCACGACCTTCGGGCGCTTATTTTTGGGCGGGAGTTTTCCTACGGCTTATTTTTGGCACCCCGAGGCCCCTCGCAAAGTCCCCCCCCCATTCCGAGTCCGGCGGACGAACTTCGCCCGCGCCCCCCATCAAGGCTATAGCCCACCCGTTTTTTGGCTATTTTTCCGCTGGGGGGTTTTGGCACCACGACCTTCGGGCGATTATTTTTGGGCGCGGCTTTGCCCGCGGCTTATTTTTGGTACCCCGAAGCCCCTCACAAAGTCTCGCCCCATTCCGAGTGCGGCGGACAAACTTCGCCCGCGCCCCCCACCAAGGCTATAGCCCACCCGTTTTTTGGCCATTTTTCCGTTGGGAGGTTTTTGCACCACGACCTTCGGGGGCTTATTTTTGGGCGCGGCTTTTCCCGCGGCTTATTTTTGGCACCCCGAGGCCCCTTGCAAAGTCTAGCCCCATTCCGAGTTCGGCAGAAGAACTTCGCCCGTGCCCCCCACCAAGGTTATAGCCCACCCGTTTTTTGGCCTTTTTTCCAATGGGGGGTTTTGGCACCACGACCTTCGGGCACTTATTTTTGGGCGCGGCTTTGCCCACGGCTTATTATTGGCAACCCGAGGCCCCTCGCAAAGTCTCGCCCCATTCCGAGTCCGGCGGACAAACTTCGCCGCGCCCCCCACCAAGGCTATAACCAACCGTTTTTTGGCCTTTTTTCCGATGGGGGGTTTTGGCACCACGACCTTCGGGCGCTTATTTTTGGGCGTGGCTTTGCCCACGGCTTATTATTGGCAACCCGAGGCCCCTCGCAAAGTCTCGCCCCATTCCGAGTCCGGCGGACAAACTTCGCCGCGCCCCCCACCAAGGCTATAGCCCACCCGTTTTTTGGCTATTTTTCCGCTGGCGGGTTTTGGTACGACGACCGTCGGACACTTATTTTGGGGCACGGCTTTGCCTGCGGCTTATTTTTGGTACCCCGAGGCCCCTCGCAAAGTTTAGCCCCATTCCGAGTTCGGCAGAGGAACTTCGCCCGTGCCCCCCACCAAGGTTATAGCCCACCCATTTTTTGGCCATTTTTCCGATCGGGGGTTTTGGCACCACGACCCTCGGGCGCTTATTTTTGGGCGGGACTTTGTACGTGGCTTATTTTTGGCACCCCGAGGCCCCTCGCAAAGTCTCGTCCCATTCCAAGTCCGGTGGAGGAACTTTGCCCGCGCCCCCCACCAAGGTTATAGCTCACCCGTTTTTTGGCTATTTTTCCGCTGGGGGGTTTTGGCACCACGACCTTCGGGCGCTTATTTTTGGGCGCGGCTTTGCTCGCGGCTTATTTTCTGCATCACGAGGCCCCTCGCAAAGTCTCGTCCCATTCCGAGTCCGGCAGACGAACTTCGCCCGCGCCCCCCACCAAGGCTATAGCCCACCCGTTTTTTGGCCTTTTTTCCGATGGGGGGTTTTGGCACCACGACCTTCGGGCGCTTATTTTTGGGCGCGGCTTTTCCAACGGCTTATTATTGGCACCCCGAGGCCCCTCGCAAAGTCTCGCCCCATTCCGAGTCCGGCGGACAAACTTCGCGGCGCCCCCCACCAAGGCTATAGCCCACCCGTTTTTTGGCTATTTTTCCGCTGGCGGGTTTTGGTACGACGACCGTCGGACACTTATTTTGGGGCACGGCTTTGCCTGCGGCTTATTTTTGGTACCCCGAGGCCCCTCGCAAAGTTTAGCCCCATTCCGAGTTCGGCAGAGGAACTTCGCCCGTGCCCCCCACCAAGGTTATAGCCCACCCATTTTTTGGCCATTTTTCCGATCGGGGGTTTTGGCACCACCACATTCGGGCGCTTATTTTTGGGCGGGACTTTGTACGTGGCTTATTTTTGGCACCCCGAGGCCCCTCGCAGAGTCTCGTCCCATTCCGAGTCCGGTGGATGAACTTTGCCCGCGCCCCCCACCAAGGCTATAGCCCACCCGATTTTTGGCTATTTTTCCGCTGGGGGGTTTTGGCACCACGACCTTTGAGAGCTTATTTTTGGGCGCGGCTTTGCTCGCGGCTTATTTTCTGCATCACGAGGCCCCTCGCAAAGTCTCGCCCCATTTAGTTTTCGCCCGCGCCCCCACGAGGATAGCCCACCCGTTTTTGGGCCATTTTTCCGATGGGGGGTCTTGGCACCACGACCTTCGGGCGCTTATTTTTGGCACCCCGAGGTCCCTCGTAAAGTCTCGCCCCATTCCGAGTCCGGCGGACGAACTTCGCCCGCGCCCCCCACCAAGGCTATAGCCCACCCGTTTTTTCGCCATTTTTCCGCTGGGGGGTTTTGGCACCACGACCTTCGGGTGCTTATTTTTGGGCGCGGCTTTGTCTGCGGCTTATTTTTGGTACCCCGAGGCCCCTCGCAAAGTCTCGCCCCATTCCGAGTCCGGCGGACGAACTTCGCCAGCGCCCCGCATCAAGGCTATAGCCCACCCGTTTTTTGGCTATTTTTCCGCTGGGGGGTTTTGGCACCACGACCTTCGGCGCTTATTTTTGGGCGCGGCTTTGCCCACGGCTTAGTTTTGGTACCCCGAAGCCCCTCACAAAATCTCGCCCCATTCCGAGTACGGCGGACAAACTTCGCCCGCGCCCCCCACCAAGGCTATAGCCCACCCGTTTTTTGGCCATTTTTCCGCTGGGAGGTTTTTGCACCACGACCTCCGGGGGCTTATTTTTGGGCACGGCTTTTCCCGCGGCTTATTTTTGGCACCCCGAGGCCCCTTGCAAAATCTCGCCACATTCCGAGTCCGGCGGACGAACTTCGCCCGCGCCCCCCTCCAAGGCTATAGCCCACCCGTTTTTTGGCTATTTTTCCGCTGGCGGGTTTTGGTACGACGACCGTCGGACGCTTATTTTGGGGCGCGGCTTTGCCCGCGGCTTATTTTTGGCACCCCGATCCCCTTGCAAAGTCTAGCCCCATTCCGAGTTCGGCAGAGGAACTTCGCCCGTGCCCCCCACCAAGGTTATAGCCCACCCATTTTTTGGCTTTTTTTCCGATCGGGGGTTTTGGCACCATGACCTTCGGTCGCTTATTTTTGGGCGGGACTTTGTACGTGGCTTATTTTTGGCACCCCGAGGCCCCTCGCAAAGTCTCGTCCCATTCCAAGTCCGGTGGATGAACTTTGCCCGCGCCCCCCACCAAGGTTATAGCCCACCCGTTTTTTGGCTATTTTTCCGCTGGGGGGTTTTGGCACCACGACCTTCGAGAGCTTATTTTTGGGCGCGGCTTTGTCCGCGGCTTATTTTTGGCACCCCGAGGTCCCTCGCAAAGTTTCGCCCCATTCCGAGTCCGGCGGACGAACTTCGCCCGCGCCCCCCACCAAGGCTATAGCCCACCCATTTTTTCGCCATTTTTCCACTGGGGGGTTTTGGCACCACGACCTTCGGGCGCTTATTTTTGGGCGGGACTTTTCCCGCAGCTTATGTTTGGCACCCCGAGGCCCCTCGCAAAGTCCCCCCCCATTCCGAGTCCGGCGGACGAACTTCGCCCGCGCCCCCCACCAAGGCTATAGCCCACCCGTTTTTTGGCTATTTTTCCGCTGGGGGGTTTTGGTACCACAACCTTCGGGCGCTTATTTTTGGGCGCGGCTTTGCCCGCGGCTTATTTTTGGTACCCCGAAGCCCCTCACAAAGTCTCGCCCCATTCCGAGTGCGGCGGACGAACTTCGCCCGCGCCCCCCACCAAGGCTATAGCCCACCCGTTTTTTGGCCATTTTTCTGATGGGGGGTCTTGGTACCACGACCTTCGGGCGCTTATTTTTGGGCCCGACTTTTCCCGCGGCCTATTTTTGGCACCCCGAGGCCCCTCGCAAAGTCTCGCCCCATTCCGAGTCCGGCGGACGAACTTCGCCCGCGCCCCTCACCAAGGCTATAGCCCACCCGTTTTTTGGCCATTTTTCCGATGGGGGGTCTTCGCACCACGACCTTCGGGCGCTTATTTTTGGCACCCCGAGGCCCCTCACAAAGTCTCGCCCCATTCCAAGTCCGGCGGACGAACTTCGCCCGCGCCCCCCACCAAGGCTATAGCCCACCCGTTTTTTGGCCATTTTTCCGCTGGGGGTTTTTGCACCACGACCTTCGGCGCTTATTTTTGGGCGCGGCTTTGCCCGCGGCTTATTTTTGGCACCCCGAGGCCCCTCGCAAAGTCTAGCCCCATTCCGAGTTCGGCAGACGAACTTCGCCCGCGAACCCCAACAAGGCTATAGCCCACCCGTTTTTTGGCAATTTTTCCGATGGGGGGTTTTGGTACCACGACCTTCGGGCGCTTATTTTTGGACGGGACTTTACCCGCGGCTTATTTTTTGCACCCTGAGGCCCCTCGCAATGTCTCGTCCCATTCCGAGTCCGGCGGACAAACTTCGCCCGCGCCCCCCACCAAGGCTATAGCCCACCCGTATTTTGGCCATTTTTCCGCTGGGGGGTTTTTGCACCACGACCTTCGGGCCCTTATTTTTGGGCGCGGCTTTGCCCGTGGCTTATTTTTGGCACCCCGAGGCCCCTCACAAAATCTCGCCCCATTCCGAGTCCGGCGGACGAACTTCGCCCGCACCCCCCACCAAGGCTATAGCCCACCCGTATTTTGGCCATTTTTCCGCTGGGGGGTTTTGGCACCACGACCTTCGGGCCCTTATTTTTGGGCGCGGCTTTGCCCGCTGCTTATTTTTGGCACCCCGAGGCCCCTCACAAAATCTCGTCCCATTCCGAGTCCGGCGGACGAACTTCGCCCGCACCCCCCACCAAGGCTATAGCCCACCCGTTTATTGGCCATTTTTCCGCTGGGGGGTTTTGGCACCACGACCTTCGGGCGCTTATTTTTGGGCGCGGCTTTGCCCGCGGCTTAATTTTGGCACCCCAAGGCCCCTCGCAATGTCTCGCCCCATTCCGAGTCCGGCGGACGAACTTCGCCCGTGGCCCCCACCAAGGCTATAGCCCACCCGTTTTTTGGCCATTTTTCCGATGGGAGGTTTTGGTACCACGACCTTCGGGCGCTTATTTTTGGGAGCGGCTTTGCCCACGGCTTAGTATTGGCACCCCGAGGCCCCTCGCAAAGTCTCGCCCAATTCCGAGTCCGGTTGACAAACTTCGCCCGCGACCCCCACCAAGGCTATAGCCCACTCGTTTTTTGGCAATTTTTCCGATGGGGGGTTTTGGCACCACGACCTTCGGGCGCTTATTTTTCGGCGGGACTTTGCCCGCGGCTTATTTTTGGCACCCCGAGGCCCCTCGCATAGTCTCGACCCATTCCGAGTCCGGCGGACGAACTTCGCCCGTGTCCCCCACCAAGGCTATAGCCCACCCGATTTTTGGCTATTTTTCCGCTGGTGGGTTTTGACACCACGACCTTCAAGAGCTTATTTTTTGGGGCGGCTTTGTCCGCGGCTTATTTTTTGCACCGAGGCCCATCGCAAAGTCTCGCCCCACTCCGAGTCCGGCGGACGAACTGGGGTCACCCCACCAAGGCTATAGCCCCCTCATTTTTTGGCCATTTTTCCGATGGGGGGTTTTGGCGCCACGAACTTCGGGCGCTTATTTTTGGGCGCGGCTTTGGCCGCGGCTTATTTTTGGCACCCCGAGGCCCCTCGCAAAGTCTCGTCCCACTCCGAGTCCGGCGGACGAACTTTGCCCGCGCACCCCACCAAGGCTATAGCCCACTCGTTTTTTGGCCATTTTTCCGATGGGAGGTTTTGGCACCACGAACTTCGGGCGCTTATTTTTGGGCGCGGCTTTGTCCGTGGCTTAGTTTTGGCACCCCGAGGCCCCTCGCAAAGTCTCGCCCCATTCCGAGTCCGGCGGACGAACTTCGCCCGCGCCCCCCACTAAGGCTATAGCCCACCCGTTTTTTGGCTATTTTTACGCTGGGGGGTTTTGGCACCACGACCTTCGGCGCTTATTTTTGGGCGCGGCTTTGCCCGCGGCTTATTTTTGGCACCCCGAGGCCCCTCGTAAAGTCTAGCCCCATTCCGAGTTCGGCAGACGAACTTCGCCCGCGAACCCCAACAAGGCTATAGCCCACCCGTTTTTTGGCAATTTTTCCGATGGGGGGTTTTGGTACCACGACCTTCGGGCGCTTATTTTTGGGCGGGACTTTAACCGCGGCTTATTTTTGGCACCCTGAGGCCCCTCGCAATATCTCGTCCCATTCCGAGTCCGGCGGACAAACTTCGCCCGCGCCCCCCACCAAGGCTATAGCCCACCCGTATTTTGGCCATTTTTCCGCTGGGGGGTTTTTGCACCACGACCTTCGGGCCCTTATTTTTGGGCGCGGCTTTGCCCGCGGCTTTTTTTTGGCACCCCGAGGCCCCTCACAAAATCTCGCCCCATTCCGAGTCCGGCGGACGAACTTCGCCCGCACCCCCCACCAAGGCTATAGCCCACCCGTATTTTGGCCATTTTTCCGCTGGGGGGTTTTGGCACCACGACCTTCGGGCCCTTATTTTTGGGGGCGGCTTTGCCCGCGGCTTATTTTTGGTACCCCGAGGCCCCTCACAAAATCTCGTCCCATTCCGAGTCCGGCGGACGAACTTCGCCCGCACCCCCCACCAAGGCTATAGCCCACCCGTTTATTGGCCATTTTTCCGCTGGGGGGTTTTGGCACCACGACCTTCGGGCGCTTATTTTTGGGCGCGGCTTTGCCCGCGGCTTAATTTTGGCACCCCAAGGCCCCTCGCAAAGTCTCGCCCCATTCCGAGTCCGGCGGACGAACTTCGCCCGCGGCCCCCACCAAGGCTATAGCCCACCCGTTTTTTGGCCATTTTTCCGATGGGGGGTTTTGGTACCACGACCTTCGGGCGCTTATTTTTGGGAGCGGCTTTGCCCACGGCTTATTATTGGCACCCCGAGGCCCCTCGCAAAGTCTCGCCCAATTCCGAGTCCGGTTGACAAACTTCGCCCGCGACCCCCACCAAGGCTATAGCGCACCCGTTTTTTGGGCATTTTTCCGCTGCGGGGTTTGGGCGCGCCGACCTTCGGGGGGTTATTTTTGGGCGCGGCTGTGCCCGCGGCCTATTTTTGGCACGCGGAGGCCGCTCGGAAAGTCTCGCCACATTCCGAGTCCGGCGGACGAAGTTGGCCAGCCCCTCCCCCCAAGGCTATAGCGCACCCGTTTTTTGGGCATTTTTCCGCTGCGGGGTTTGGGCGCGCCGACCTTCGGGGGGTTATTTTTGGGCGCGGCTGTGTCCGCGGCCTATTTTTGGCACGCGGAGGCCGCTAGGAAAGTCTCGCCACATTCCGAGTCCGGCGGACGAAGTTGGCCAGCCCCTCCCCCCAAGGCTATAGCGCACCCGTTTTTTGGCCATTTTTCCGCTGGGGGGTTTGGGCGCGCCGACCTTCGGGGGGCTATTTTTGGGTGCGGCTGTGCCCGCGGCCTATTTTTGGCACGCGGAGGCCGCTCCCAAAGTCTCCCCCATTCCGAGTCCGGCGGACGAAGTGGGCCAGCCCCTCCCCCCAAGGCTATAGCGTACCCGTTTTTTGGCCATTTTTCCGCTGGGGGGTTTGGGCGAGCCGACCTTCGGGGGGTTATTTTTGGGCGCGGCTGTGTCCGCGGCCTATTTTGGCATGCGGAGGCTGCTCGCAAAGTCTCGCCCCATTCCGAGTCCGGCGGACGAGGTTGGCCAGCCCCTCCCCCCAAGGCTATAGCGTACCCGTTTTTTGGCCATTTTTCCGCTGGGGGGTTTGGGCGAGCCGACCTTCGGGGGGTTATTTTTGGGCGCGGCTGTGTCCGCGGCCTATTTTGGCACGCGGAGGCCGCTCGCAAAGTCTCGCCCCATTCCGAGTCCGGCGGACGAGGTTGGCCAGCCCCTCCCCCCAAGGCTATAGCGCACCCGTTTTTTGGGCATTTTTCCGCTGGGGGGTTTGGGCGCGCCGACCTTCGGGGGGTTATTTTTGGGCGCGGCTGTGCCCGCGGCCTATTTTTGGTACGCGGAGGCCGCTCGGAAAGTCTCGCCATTTTCCGAGTCCGGCGGACGAAGTTGGCCAGCCCCTCCCCCCAAGGCTATAGCGTACCCGTTTTTTGGCCATTTTTCCACTGGGGGGTTTGGGCGCGCCGACCTTCGGGGGGTTATTTTTGGGTGCGGCTGTGCCCGCGGCCTATTTTTGGCATGCGGAGGCCGCTCGCAAAGTCTCCCCCACTCCGAGTCCGGCGGACGAAGTGGGCCAGCCCCTCCCCCCAAGGCTATAGCGCAACCGTTTTTTGGCCATTTTTCCGCTGGGGGGTTTGGGTGAGCCGACCTTCGGGGGGTTATTTTTGGGCGCGGCTGTGTACGCGGCCTATTTTGGCACGCGGAGGCCGCTCGCAAAGTCTCGCCCCATTCCGAGTCCAGCGGACGAACTTCGCCCGCACCCCCCACCAAGGCTATAGCCCACCCGTATTTTGGCCATTTTTCCGCTGGGGGGTTTTGGCACCACGACCTTCGGGCCCTTATTTTTGGGGGCGGCTTTGCCCGCGGCTTATTTTTGTACGCGAGGCCGCTCGGAAAGTCTCGCCCCATTCCGAGTCCGGCGGACGAAACCGCCAGCCCCCCCCAAGGCTATAGCGCACCCGTTTTTTGGCCATTTTTCCACTGGGGGGTTTGGGCGCGCCGACCTTCGGGGGGTTATTTTTGGGTGCGGCTGTGCCCACGGCCTATTTTTGGCACGCCAATGCCCCTCGCAAAGTCTCACCCCATTTCAAGTCCGGCGGACGAACTTCGCCCGCGCCCCCCACCAAGGCTATAGCCCACCCGTTTTTTGGCCATTTTTCCGCTGGGGGGTTTTGGCACCACGACCTTCGGGGGCTTATTATTGGGCGCGGCTTTGCCCGCGGCTTATTTCATGTACCCCGAGACCCCTCGCAAAGTCTCGCCCCATTCCGAGTCCGGCGGACGAACTTCGCCCGCGTCCCCCGCCAAGGCTGTAGCCCACCCGTTTTTTGGCCATTTTTCCGCTGGAGGGTTTTGGCACCACGACCTTCGGGCGCTTATTTTTGGGCGCGGGTTTATCCGCGGCTTATTTTTGGCACCCCGAGGCCCCTCGCAAAGTCACGCCCCATTCCGAGTCCGGCGGACGAACTTCGCCCGCGCCCCCCACCAAGGCTATAGCCCACCCGTTTTTTGGCCATTTTTTCGCTGGAGGGTTTTGGCACCACGACCTTCGGGCGCTTATTTTTGGGCGCGGGTTTGTCCGCGGCCTATTTTTGGCACCCCGAGGCCCCTCGCAAAGTCTCGCCCCATTCCGAGTCCGGCGGACGAACTTCGCCCGCGCCCCCCACCAAAGCTATAGCCCACCCGTTTTTTGGCCATTTTTCTGCTGGGGGGTTTTGGCACCACGGCCTTCGGGTGCTTATTTTTGGGCCCGGCTTTGCCCGCGGCTTATTTTTGGTACCCCGAGGCCCCTCATAGAGTCTCGTCCCATTCCGAGTCCGGCGGACAAACTTCGCCCGCGCCCCCCACCAAGGCTATAGCCCACCCGTTTTTTGGCCATTTTTCCGCTGGGGGGTTTTGGTACCACGACCTTCGGGGGCTTATTTTTGGGCGCGGCTTTGTCCGTGGCTTATTTTTGGCACCCCGAGACCCCTCGCAAAGTCTCGCCCCATTCCGAGTCCGGCGGACGAACTTCGCCCGCGCCCCCCACCAAGGCTATAGCCCACCCGTTTTTTGGCCATTTTTCCGCTGGAGGGTTTTGGCACCACGACCTTCGGGCGCTTATTTTTGGACAAGGGTTTGCCCGCGGCTTATTTTTGGCACCCCGAGGCCCCTCGAAAAGTCTCTCCCCATTCCGAGTCCGGCGGACGAACTTCGCCCGCGCCCCCCACCAAGGCTATAACCCACCCGTTTTTTGGCCATTTTTCTGGTGGGGGGTTTTGTCACCACGACCTTCGGGCGCTTATTTTCGGGCCCGGCTTTGCCCGCGGCTTATTTTTGGTACCACGAGGCCCCTCACAGAGTCTCGTCCCATTCCGAGTCCGGCGGACGAACTTCGCCCGCGCCCCCCACCAAGGCTATAGCCCACCCGTTTTTTGGCCATTTTTCCGCTGGGGGGTTTTGGTACCACGACCTTCGGGGGCTTATTTTTGGGCGCGGCTTTGTCCGTGGCTTATTTTTGGCACCCCGAGGCCCCTCGCAAAGTCTCGCCCCATTCCGAGTCCGGCGGACGAACTTCGCCCGCGCCCGCGCCACCAAGGCTATAGCCCACCCGTTTTTTGGCCATTTTTCCGCTGGAGGGTTTTGGCACCACGACCTTCGGGCGCTTATTTTTGGACAAGGGTTTGCCCGCGGCTTATTTTTGGCACCCCGAGGCCCCTCGAAAAGTCTCTCCCCATTCCGAGTCCGGCGGACGAACTTCGCCCGCGCCCCCCACCAAGGCTATAACCCACCCGTTTTTTGGCCATTTTTCTGGTGGGGGGTTTTGTCACCACGACCTTCGGGCGCTTATTTTCGGGCCCGGCTTTGCCCGCGGCTTATTTTTGGTACCACGAGGCCCCTCACAGAGTCTCGTCCCATTCCGAGTCCGGCGGACGAACTTCGCCCGCGCCCCCCACCAAGGCTATAGCCCACCCGTTTTTTGGCCATTTTTCCGCTGGGGGGTTTTGGTGCCACGACCTTCGGTGGCTTATTTTTGGGCGCGGCTTTGTCCGTGGCTTATTTTTGGCACCCTGAGGCCCCTCGCAAAGTCTCGCCCCATTCGGAGTCCGGCGGACGAACTTCGCCCGCGCCCCGCACCAAGGCTATAGCCCACCCGTTTTTTGGCCATTTTTCCGCTGGGGGGTTTTGGCCCCACGACCTTCGGGGGCTTATTTTTGGGCGCGGCTTTGCCCGCGGATTATTTCATGTACCCCGAGACCCCTCGCAAAGTCTCGCCCCATTCCGAGTCCGGCGGACGAACTTCGCCCGCGCCCCCCACCAAGGCTACAGCCCACCCGTTTTTTGGCCATTTTTCCGCTGGAGGGTTTTGGCACCACGACCTTCGGGCGCTTATTTTTGGGCGCGGGTTTGTCCGCGGCTTATTTTTGGCACCCCGAGGCCCCTCGCAAAGTCTCGCCCCATTCCGAGTCCGGCGGACGAACTTCGCCCGCGCCCCCCACCAAGGCTATAGCCCACCCGTTTTTTGGCCATTTTTCCGCTGGAGGGTTTTGGCACCACGACCTTCGGGCGCTTATTTTTGGACAAGGGTTTGCCCGCGGCTTATTTTTGGCACCCCGAGGCCCCTCGCAAAGTCTCGCCCCATTCCGAGTCCGGCGGACGAACTTCGCCCGCGCCCCCCACCAAGGCTATAGCCCACCCGTTTTTTGGCCATTTTTCCGCTGGGGGGTTTTGGTACCACGACCTTCGGGCGCTTATTTTTGTGCGCCGATTTGTCCGTGGCTTATTTTTGTCACCCCGAGGCCCCTCGCAAAGTCTCACCCCATTCCGAGTCCGGCGGACGAACTTCGCCCGCGCCCCCCACCAAGGCTATAGCCCACCCGTTTTTTGCTCATTTTTCCGCTGTGGGGTTTTGGCACCACGACCTTCGGGCGCTTATTTTTGGGTGCGGCTTTGCCCGCGGCTTATTTTTGGCACCCCGAGGCCCCTTGCAAAGTCTCGTCACATTCCGAGTCCGGCGGACGAACTTCGCCCGCACTCCCCAACAAGGCTATAGCACACCTGTTTATTGGCCATTTTTCCGCTGGGGGGTTTTGGCACCACGACCTTCGGGGGCTTATTTTTGGGCGCAGCTTTGCCCGCGGCTTATTTCATGTACCCCGAGACCCCTCACAAAGTCTCGCCCCATTCCGAGTCCGGCGGACGAACTTCGCCCGCGCCCCCCACCAAGGCTGTAGCCCACCCGTTTTTTGGCCATTTTTCCGCTGGAGGGTTTTGGCACCACGACCTTCGGGCGCTTAGTTTTGGGTGCGGCTTTGCCCGCGGCTTATTTTTGGCACCCCGAGACCCCTCGCAAAGTCTCGTCACATTCCGAGTCCGGCGGACGAACTTCGCCCGCGCCCCCCAACAAGGCTATAGCACACCTGTTTTTTGGCCATTTTTCCGCTGGGGGGTTTTGGCACCACGACCTTCGGGTGCTTATTTGTGGTCGTGGCTTTACCCGCGGCTTATTTTTGGAATCCCGAGGCCCCTCGCAAAGTCTCGCCCCATTCCAAGTCCGGCGGACGAACTTCGCCCGCGCCCCCCACCAAGGCTATAGCCCACCCGTTTTTTGGCCATTTTTCCGCTGGGGGGTTTTGGCACCACGACCTTCGGGGGCTTATTTTTGGGCGCGGCTTTGCCCACGGATTATTTCATGTACCCCGAGATCCCTCGCAAAGTCTCGCCCCATTCCGAGTCCGGCGGACGAACTTCGCCCGCGCCCCCCACCAAGGCTGTAGCCCACCCGTTTTTTGGCCATTTTTCCGCTGGAGGGTTTTGGCACCACGACCTTCGGGCGCTTATTTTTGGGCGCGGGTTTGTCCGCGGCTTATTTTTGGCACCCCGAGGCCCCTCGCAAAGTCTCGCCCCATTCCGAGTCCGGCGGACGAACTTCGCCCGCGCCCCCCACCAAGGCTATAGCCCACCCGTTTTTTGGCCATTTTTCCGCTGGAGGGTTTTCGTACCACGACCTTCGGGCGCTTATTTTTGAGCGCGGCTTTGTCCGTGGCTTATTTTTGGCACCCCGATGCCCCTCACAAAGTCTCACTCCATTCCGAGTCCGGCGGACGAACTTCGCCCGCGCCCCCCACCAAGGCTATAGCCCACCCGTTTTTTGGCCATTTTTCCGATGGGGGGTCTTGGCACCACGACCTTCGGGGGCTTATTTTCGGGCGCGGCTTTGTCCGCGGCTTATTTCATGTACCCCGAGACCCCTCACAAAGTCTCGCCCCATTCCGAGTCCGGCGGACGAACTTCGCCCGCGCCCCCCACCAAGGCTGTAGCCCACCCGTTTTTTGGCCATTTTTCCGCTGGAGGGTTTTGGCACCACGACCTTCGGGTGCTTATTTGTGGTCGTGGCTTTACCCGCGGCTTATTTTTGGAATCCCGAGGCCCCTCGCAAAGTCTCGCCCCATTCCAAGTCCGGCGGACGAACTTCGCCCGCGCCCCCCACCAAGGCTATAGCCCACCCGTTTTTTGGCCATTTTTCCGCAGGGGGGTTTTGGCACCACGACCTTCGGGGGCTTATTTTTGGGCGCGGCTTTGCCTGCGGCTTATTTCATGTACCCCGAGACCCCTCGCAAAGTCTCGCCCCATTCCGAGTCCAGCGGACGAACTTCGCCCGCGCCCCCCACCAAGGCTGTAGCCCACCCGTTTTTTGGCCATTTTTCCGCTGGAGGGTTTTGGCACCACGACCTTCGGGCGATTATTTTTGGGTGCGGGTTTGTCCGCGGCTTATTTTTGGCACCCCGAGGCCCCTCGCAAAGTCTCGCCCCATTCCGAGTCCGGCGGACGAACTTCGCCCGCGCCCCCCACCAAGGCTATAGCCCACCCGTTTTTTGGCCATTTTTCCGCTGGAGGGTTTTCGCACCACGACCTTCGGGCACTTATTTTTCAGCGCGGCATTGTCCGCGGCTTATTTTTGGCACCCTGAGGCCCCTCGCAAAGTCTCACCCCATTCCGAGTCCGGCGGACGAACTTCGCCCGCGCCCCCCACCAAGGCTATAGCCCACCCGTTTTTTGGCCATTTTTCCGATGGGGGGTCTTGGCACCACGACCTTCGGGGGCTGATTTTCGGGCGCGGCTTTGCCCGCGGCTTATTTCATGTACCCCGAGACCCCTCACAAAGTCTCGCCCCATTCCGAGTCCGGCGGACGAACTTCGCCCGCGCCCCCCACCAAGGCTGTAGCCCACCCGTTTTTTGGCCATTTTTCCGCTGGGGGGTTTTGGCACCACGACCTTCGGGGGCTTATTTTTGGGCGCGGCTTTGCCTGCGGCTTATTTCATGTACCCCGAGACCCCTCGCAAAGTCTCGCCCCATTCCGAGTCCAGCGGACGAACTTCGCCCGCGCCCCCCACCAAGGCTGTAGCCCACCCGTTTTTTGGCCATTTTTCCGCTGGAGGGTTTTGGCACCACGACCTTCGGGCGCTTATTTTTGGGAGCGGGTTTGTCCGCGGCTTATATTTGGTACCCCGAGGCCCCTCGCAAAGTCTCGCCCGATTCCGAGTCCGGCGGACGAACTTCGCCCGCGCCCCCCACCAAGGCTATAGCCCACCCGTTTTTTGGCCATTTTTCCGCTGGAGGGTTTTCGCACCACGACCTTCGGGAGCTTATTTTTGAGCGCGGCTTTGTCCGCGGCTAATTTTTGGCACCCCGAGGCCCCTCGCAAAGTCTCGCCCCATTCCGAGTCCGGCGGACGAACTTCGCCCGCGCCCCCCACCAAGGCTATAGCCCACCCGTTTTTTGGCCATTTTTCCGCTGGGGGGTTTTGGCACCACGACCTTCGGGGGCTTATTTTTGGGCGCGGCTTTGCCTGCGGCTTATTTCATGTACCCCGAGACCCCTCGCAAAGTCTCGCCCCATTCCGAGTCCAGCGGACGAACTTCGCCCGCGCCCCCCACCAAGGCTATAGCCCACCCGTTTTTTGGCCATTTTTCCGCTGGAGGGTTTTCGCACCACGACCTTCGGGAGCTTATTTTTTAGCGCGGCTTTGTCCGCGGCTAATTTTTGGCACCCCGAGGCCCCTCGCAAAGTCTCGCCCCATTCCGAGTCCGGCGGACGAACTTCGCCCGCGCCCCCCACCAAGGCTATAGCCCACCCGTTTTTTGGCCATTTTTCCGCTGGAGGGTTTTCGCACCACGACCTTCGGGCGCTTATTTTTCAGCGCGGCTTTGTCCGCGGCTTATTTTTGGCACCCCGAGGCCCCTTGCAAAGTGTCACCCCATTCCGAGTCCGGCGGACGAACTCGCCGCGCACCCCACCAAGGCTATAGCCCACCCGTTTTTTGGCCATTTTTCCGATGGGGGGTCTTGGCACCACGACCTTCGGGGGCTTATTTTCGGGCGCGGCTTTGCCCGCGGCTTATTTCATGTACCCCGAGACCCCTCACAAAGTCTCGCCCCATTCCGAGTCCGGCGGACGAACTTCGCCCGCGCCCCCCACCAAGGCTGTAGCCCACCCGTTTTTTGGCCATTTTTCCGCTGGAGGGTTTTGGCACCACGACGTTCGGGCGCTTAGTTTTGGGCGCGGGTTTGTCCGCGGCTTATTTTTGGCACCCCGAGGCCCCTCGCAAAGTCTCGCCCCATTCCGAGTCCGGCGGATGAACTTCGCCCGCGCCCCCCACCAAGGCTATAGCCCACCCGTTTTTTGGCCATTTTTCCGATGGGGGGTCTTGGCACCACGACCTTCGGGGGCTTATTTTCGGGCGCGGCTTTGTCCGCGGCTTATTTCATGTACCCCGAGACCCCTCACAAAGTCTCGCCCCATTCCGAGTCCGGCGGACGAACTTCGCCCGCGCCCCCCACCAAGGCTGTAGCCCACCCGTTTTTTGGCCATTTTTCCGCTGGAGGGTTTTGGCACCACGACCTTCGGGTGCTTATTTGTGGTTGTGGCTTTACCCGCGGCTTATTTTTGGAATCCCGAGGCCCCTCGCAAAGTCTCGCCCCATTCCAAGTCCGGCTGACGACCTTAGACCGCGCCCCCCACCAAGTCTAAAGCCCACCCGTTTTTTGGCCATTTTTCCGCAGGGGGGTTTTGGCACCACGACCTTCGGGGGCTTATTTTTGGGCGCGGCTTTGCCTGCGGCTTATTTCATGTACCCCGAGACCCTCGCAAAGTCTCGCCCCATTCGAGTCCAATGGACGAACTCGCCTCGCCGCGCCCCCCACCAAGGCTGTAGCCCACCCGTTTTTTGGCCATTTTTCCGCTGGAGGGTTTTGGCACCACGACCTTCGGGCGATTATTTTTGGGTGCGGGTTTGTCCGCGGCTTATTTTTGGCACCCCGAGGCCCCTCGCAAAGTCTCGCCCCATTCCGAGTCCGGCGGACGAACTTCGCCCGCGCCCCCCACCAAGGCTATAGCCCACCCGTTTTTTGGCCATTTTTCCGCTGGAGGGTTTTCGCACCACGACCTTCGGGCACTTATTTTTGAGCGCGGCATTGTCCGCGGCTTATTTTTGGCACCCTGAGGCCCCTCGCAAAGTCTCACCCCATTCCGAGTCCGGCGGACGAACTTCGCCCGCGCCCCCCACCAAGGCTATAGCCCACCCGTTTTTTGGCCATTTTTCCGATGGGGGGTCTTGGCACCACGACCTTCGGGGGCTTATTTTTGGGCGCGGCTTTGCCCGCGGCTTATTTCATGTACCCCGAGACCCCTCACAAAGTCTCGCCCCATTCCGAGTCCGGCGGACGAACTTCGCCCGCGCCCCCCACCAAGGCTGTAGCCCACCCGTTTTTTGGCCATTTTTCCGCTGGAGGGTTTTGCAACCACGACCTTCGGGCGCTTAGTTTTGGGTGCGGCTTTGCCCGCGGCTTAATTTTGGCACCCCGAGACCCCTCGCAAAGTCTCGTCACATTCCGAGTCCGGCGGACGAACTTCGCCCGCGCCCCCCAACAAGGCTATAGCACACCTGTTTTTTGGCCATTTTTCCGCTGGGGGGTTTTGGCACCACGACCTTCGGGTGCTTATTTGTGGTCGTGGCTTTACCCGCGGCTTATTTTTGGAATCCCGAGGCCCCTCGCAAAGTCTCGCCCCATTCCAAGTCCGGCGGACGAACTTCGCCCGCGCCCCCCACCAAGGCTATAGCCCACCCGTTTTTTGGCCATTTTTCCGCTGGGGGGTTTTGGTACCACGACCTTCGGGGGCTTATTTTTGGGCGCGGCTTTGTCTGCGGCTTATTTCATGTACCCCGAGACCCCTCGCAAAGTCTCGCCCCATTCCGAGTCCAGCGGACGAACTTCGCCCGCGCCCCCCACCAAGGCTGTAGCCCACCCGTTTTTTGGCCATTTTTCCGCTGGAGGGTTTTGGCACCACGACCTTCGGGCGCTTATTTTTGGGAGCGGGTTTGTCCGCGGCTTATATTTGGTACCCCGAGGCCCCTCGCAAAGTCTCGCCCGATTCCGAGTCCGGCGGACGAACTTCGCCCGCGCCCCCCACCAAGGCTATAGCCCACCCGTTTTTTGGCCATTTTTCCGCTGGAGGGTTTTCGCACCACGACCTTCGGGAGCTTATTTTTGAGCGCGGCTTTGTCCGCGGCTAATTTTTGGCACCCGAGGCCCCTCGCAAAGTCTCGCCCCATTCCGAGTCCGCGGACGAACTCGCCCGCGCCCCCCCCAAGGCTATAGCCCACCCGTTTTTTGGCCATTTTTCCGCTAGGGGGTTTTGGCACCACGACCTTCGGGGCTTATTTTTGGCGCGGCTTTGCCTGCGGCTTATTTCATGTACCCGAGACCCTCGCAAAGTCTCGCCCCATTCCGAGTCCAGCGGATTTAACGCCGCCCGCGCCCCACCAAGGCTATAGCCCACCCGTTTTTGGCCATTTTTCCGCTGGAGGGTTTTCGCACCACGACCTTCGGGAGCTTATTTTTAGCGCGGCTTTGCCCGCGGCTAATTTTTGGCACCCCGAGGCACTCGCAAAGTCTTTCCCCATTCCGAGTCCGGCGGACGAACTTCGCCCGCGCCCCCCACCAAGGCTATAGCCCACCCGTTTTTTGGCCAATTTTCCGCTGGGGGGTTTTCGCACCACGACCTTCGGGCGCTTATTTTTCAGCGGCTTTGTCCGCGGCTTATTTTTGGCACCCCGAGGCCCCTTGCAAAGTGTCACCCCATTCCGAGTCCGGGCGGACGAACTCGCCCCGCGCCCCCACCAAGGCTATAGCCCACCCGTTTTTTGGCCATTTTTCCGATGGGGGGTCTTGGCACCACGACCTTCGGGCGCTTATTTTGGGGGGCGGCTTTGCCCGCGGCTTATTTGATCGTACCCGAGACCCTCACAAAGTCTCGCCCCATTCCGAGTCCGCGGACGAACTCGCCCCGCCCCCCACCAAGGCTCTAGCCCACCCGTTTTTTGGCCATTTTTCCGCTGGTGGGTTTTGGCACCACGACCTTCGGGCGCTTAGTTTTGGGTGCGGCTTTGCCCGCGGCTTATTTTTGGCACCCCGAGACCCCTCGCAAAGTCTCGTCACATTCCGAGTCCGGCGGACGAACTTCGCCCGCGCCCCCCAACAAGGCTATAGCACACCTGTTTTTTGGCCATTTTTCCGCTGGGGGGTTTTGGCACCACGACCTTCGGGGGCTTATTTTTGGTCGAGGCTTTACCCGCGGCATATATTTGGAATACCGAGGACCCTCTCAAAGTCTCGACACATTCCTAGTCCGGCGGACGAACTTCGCCCGCGCCCCCCACCAAGGCTATAGCCCACCCGTTTTTTGGCCATTTTTCCGCTGGGGGGTTTTGGCACCACGACCTTCGGGGGCTTATTTTTGGGCGCGGCTTTGTCTGCGGCTTATTTCATGTACCCCGAGACCCCTCGCAAAGTCTCGCCCCATTCCGAGTCCAGCGGACGAACTTCGCCCGCGCCCCCCACCAAGGCTGTAGCCCACCCGTTTTTTGGCCATTTTTCCGCTGGAGGGTTTTGGCACCACGACCTTCGGGCGCTTATTTTTGGGAGCGGGTTTGTCCGCGGCTTATATTTGGTACCCCGAGGCCCCTCGCAAAGTCTCGCCCCATTCCGAGTCCGGCGGACGAACTTCGCCCGCGCCCCCCACCAAGGCTATAGCCCACCCGTTTTTTGGCCATTTTTCCGCTGGAGGGTTTTCGCACCACGACCTTCGGGAGCTTATTTTTGAGCGCGGCTTTGTCCGCGGCTAATTTTTGGCACCCCGAGGCCCCTCGCAAAGTCTCGCCCCATTCCGAGTCCGGCGGACGAACTTCGCCCGCGCCCCCCACCAAGGCTATAGCCCACCCGTTTTTTGGCCATTTTTCCGCTGGGGGGTTTTGGCACCACGACCTTCGGGGGCTTATTTTTGGGCGCGGCTTTGCCTGCGGCTTATTTCATGTACCCCGAGACCCCTCGCAAAGTCTCGCCCCATTCCGAGTCCAGCGGACGAACTTCGCCCGCGCCCCCCACCAAGGCTGTAGCCCACCCGTTTTTTGGCCATTTTTCCGCTGGAGGGTTTTGGCAACACGACCTTCGGGCGCTTATTTTTGGGTGCGGGTTTGTCCGCGGCTTATTTTTGGCACCCCGAGGCCCCTCGCAAAGTCTCGCCCCATTCCGAGTCCGGCGGACGAAATTCGCCCGCGCCCCCCACCAAGGCTATAGCCCACCCGTTTTTTGGCCATTTTTCCGCTGGGGGGTTTTCGGACCACGACCTTCGGGCGCTTATTTTTGCGGGCGGCTTTGCCCGGGGCTTATTTTTGGCACCCCGAGACCCCTCGCAAAGGCTCGCCCCATTCCGAGTCCGGCGGACGAACTTCGCCCGCGCCCCCCACCAAGGCTATAGCCCACCCGTTTTTTGGCCATTTTTCCGATGGGGGGTCTTGGCACCACGACCTTCGGGGGCTTATTTTTTAGCGCGGCTTTGCCCGCGGCTTATTTCATGTACCCCGAGACCCCTCGCAAAGTCTCGCCCCATTCCGAGTCCGGCGGACGAACTTCGCCTGCGCCCCCAACCAAGGCTGTAGCCCACCCGTTTTTTGGCCATTTTTCCGCTGGAGGGTTTTCGCACCACGACCTTCGGGAGCTTATTTTTTAGCGCGGCTTTGTCCGCGGCTAATTTTTGGCACCCCGAGGCCCCTCGCAAAGTCTCGCCCCATTCCGAGTCCGGCGGACGAACTTCGCCCGCGCCCCCCACCAAGGCTATAGCCCACCCGTTTTTTGGCCATTTTTCCGCTGGAGGGTTTTCGCACCACGACCTTCGGGCGCTTATTTTTCAGCGCGGCTTTGTCCGCGGCTTATTTTTGGCACCCCGAGGCCCCTTGCAAAGTGTCACCCCATTCCGAGTCCGGCGGACGAACTTCGCCCGCGCCCCCCACCAAGGCTATAGCCCACCCGTTTTTTGGCCATTTTTCCGATGGGGGGTCTTGGCACCACGACCTTCGGGGGCTTATTTTCGGGCGCGGCTTTGCCCGCGGCTTATTTCATGTACCCCGAGACCCCTCACAAAGTCTCGCCCCATTCCGAGTCCGGCGGACGAACTTCGCCCGCGCCCCCCACCAAGGCTGTAGCCCACCCGTTTTTTGGCCATTTTTCCGCTGGAGGGTTTTGGCACCACGACCTTCGGGCGCTTAGTTTTGGGTGCGGCTTTGCCCGCGGCTTATTTTTGGCACCCCGAGACCCCTCGCAAAGTCTCGTCACATTCCGAGTCCGGCGGACGAACTTCGCCCGCGCCCCCCAACAAGGCTATAGCACACCTGTTTTTTGGCCATTTTTCCGCTGGGGGGTTTTGGCACCACGACCTTCGGGTGCTTATTTGTGGTCGTGGCTTTACCCGCGGCTTATTTTTGGAATCCCGAGGCCCCTCACAAAGTCTCGCCCCATTCCAAGTCCGGCGGACGAACTTCGCCCGCGCCCCCCACCAAGGCTATAGCCCACCCGTTTTTTGGCCATTTTTCCGCTGGGGGGTTTTGGCACCACGACCTTCGGGGGCTTATTTTTGGGCGCGGCTTTGTCTGCGGCTTATTTCATGTACCCCGAGACCCCTCGCAAAGTCTCGCCCCATTCCGAGTCCAGCGGACGAACTTCGCCCGCGCCCCCCACCAAGGCTGTAGCCCACCCGTTTTTTGGCCATTTTTCCGCTGGAGGGTTTTGGCACCACGACCTTCGGGCGCTTATTTTTGGGAGCGGGTTTGTCCGCGGCTTATATTTGGTACCCCGAGGCCCCTCGCAAAGTCTCGCCCCATTCCGAGTCCGGCGGACGAACTTCGCCCGCGCCCCCCACCAAGGCTATAGCCCACCCGTTTTTTGGCCATTTTTCCGCTGGAGGGTTTTCGCACCACGACCTTCGGGAGCTTATTTTTGAGCGCGGCTTTGTCCGCGGCTAATTTTTGGCACCCGAGGCCCCTCGCAAAGTCTCGCCCCATTCCGAGTCCCGGGCGGACGAACTCGCCCGCGCCCCACCAAGGCTATAGCCCACCCGTTTTTGGCCATTTTTCCGCTGGGGTTTTCGCACCACGACCTTCGGGGGCTTATTTTTGGGCGCGGCTTTGCCTGCGGCTTATTTCATGTACCCCGAGACCCCTCGCAAAGTCTCGCCCCATTCCGAGTCCAGCGGACGAACTTGGCCCGCGCCCCCCACCAAGGCTGTAGCCCACCCGTTTTTTGGCCATTTTTCCGCTGGAGGGTTTTGGCAACACGACCTTCGGGCGCTTATTTTAGGGTGCGGCTTTGACCGCGGCTTATTTATTGCACCCCGAGGCCCCTCGCAAAGTCTCGCCCCATTCCGAGTCCGGCGGACGAACTTCGCCCGCGCCCCCCACCAAGGCTATAGCCCACCCGTTTTTTGGCCATTTTTCCGCTGGAGGGTTTTCGCACCACGACCTTCGGGCGCTTATTTTTCAGCGCGGCTTTGTCCGCGGCTTATTTTTGGCACCCCGAGGCCCCTTGCAAAGTGTCACCCCATTCCGAGTCCGGCGGACGAACTTCGCCCGCGCCCCCCACCAAGGCTATAGCCCACCCGTTTTTTGGCCATTTTTCCGATGGGGGGTCTTGGCACCACGACCTTCGGGGGCTTATTTTCGGGCGCGGCTTTGCCCGCGGCTTATTTCATGTACCCCGAGACCCCTCACAAAGTCTCGCCCCATTCCGAGTCCGGCGGACGAACTTCGCCCGCGCCCCCCACCAAGGCTGTAGCCCACCCGTTTTTTGGCCATTTTTCCGCTGGAGGGTTTTGGCACCACGACCTTCGGGCGCTTAGTTTTGGGTGCGGCTTTGCCCGCGGCTTATTTTTGGCACCCCGAGACCCCTCGCAAAGTCTCGTCACATTCCGAGTCCGGCGGACGAACTTCGCCCGCGCCCCCCAACAAGGCTATAGCACACCTGTTTTTTGGCCATTTTTCCGCTGGGGGGTTTTGGCACCACGACCTTCGGGTGCTTATTTGTGGTCGTGGCTTTACCCGCGGCTTATTTTTGGAATCCCGAGGCCCCTCGCAAAGTCTCGCCCCATTCCAAGTCCGGCGGACGAACTTCGCCCGCGCCCCCCACCAAGGCTATAGCCCACCCGTTTTTTGGCCATTTTTCCGCTGGGGGGTTTTGGCACCACGACCTTCGGGGGCTTATTTTTGGGCGCGGCTTTGTCTGCGGCTTATTTCATGTACCCCGAGACCCCTCGCAAAGTCTCGCCCCATTCCGAGTCCAGCGGACGAACTTCGCCCGCGCCCCCCACCAAGGCTGTAGCCCACCCGTTTTTTGGCCATTTTTCCGCTGGAGGGTTTTGGCACCACGACCTTCGGGCGCTTATTTTTGGGAGCGGGTTTGTCCGCGGCTTATATTTGGTACCCCGAGGCCCCTCGCAAAGTCTCGCCCCATTCCGAGTCCGGCGGACGAACTTCGCCCGCGCCCCCCACCAAGGCTATAGCCCACCCGTTTTTTGGCCATTTTTCCGCTGGAGGGTTTTCGCACCACGACCTTCGGGAGCTTATTTTTGAGCGCGGCTTTGACAGCGGCTAATTTATTGAACCCCGAGGCCCCTCGCAAAGTCTCGCCCCATTCCGAGTCCGGCGGACGAACTTCGCCCGCGCCCCCCACCAAGGCTATAGCCCACCCGTTTTTTGGCCATTTTTCCGCTGGGGGGTTTTGGCACCACGACCTTCGGGGGCTTATTTTTGGGCGCGGCTTTGCCTGCGGCTTATTTCATGTACCCCGAGACCCCTCGCAAAGTCTCGCCCCATTCCGAGTCCAGCGGACGAACTTCGCCCGCGCCCCCCACCAAGGCTGTAGCCCACCCGTTTTTTGGCCATTTTTCCGCTGGAGGGTTTTGGCAACACGACCTTCGGGCGCTTATTTTTGGGTGCGGGTTTGTCCGCGGCTTATTTTTGGCACCCCGAGGCCCCTCGCAAAGTCTCGCCCCATTCCGAGTCCGGCGGACGAACTTCGCCCGCGCCCCCCACCAAGGCTATAGCCCACCCGTTTTTTGGCCATTTTTCCGCTGGAGGGTTTTCGCACCACGACCTTCGGGCGCTTATTTTTCAGCGCGGCTTTGTCCGCGGCTTATTTTTGGCACCCCGAGGCCCCTTGCAAAGTGTCACCCCATTCCGAGTCCGGCGGACGAACTTCGCCCGCGCCCCCCACCAAGGCTATAGCCCACCCGTTTTTTGGCCATTTTTCCGATGGGGGGTCTTGGCACCACGACCTTCGGGGGCTTATTTTTTAGCGCGGCTTTGCCCGCGGCTTATTTCATGTACCCCGAGACCCCTCGCAAAGTCTCGCCCCATTCCGAGTCCGGCGGACGAACTTCGCCTGCGCCCCCAACCAAGGCTGTAGCCCACCCGTTTTTTGGCCATTTTTCCGCTGGAGGGTTTTGGCACCACGACCTTCGGGCGCTTATTTTTGGGCGGGGGTTTGTCCGCGGCTTATTTTTGGCACCCCGAGGCCCCTCGCAAATTCACGCCCCATTCCGAGTCCGGCGGACGAACTTCGCCCGCGCCCCCCACCAAGGCTATAGCTCACCCGTTTTTTGGCCATTTTTCCGCTGGGGGGTTTTGGTACCACGACCTTCGGGGGCTTATTTTTGGGCGCGGCTTTGTCCGTGGCTTATTTTTGGCACCCCGAGGCCCCTCGCAAAGTCTCTCCCCATTCCGAGTCCGGCGGATGAACTTCGCCCGCGCCCCCCACCAAGGCCCACCCGTTTTTTGGCCATTTTTCCGCTGGAGGGTTTTGGCACCACGACCTTCGGGCGCTTATTTTTCGTCGCGGCTTTGGGTGCGGCTTATTTTTGGCACCCCGATGCCCCTCGCAAAGTCTCGCCCCATTCCGAGTCGGGCGGACGAACTTCGCCCGCACCCCCCACCATGGCTATAGCCCACCCGTTTTTTGGCCATTTTTCCGCTGGGGGGTTTTGGCACCACGAACTTCGGGGGCTTATTTTTGGGTTCGGCTCTGCCCGTGGCTTATTTTTGGCACCCGGAGGCCCCTCGCAAAGTCTCGCCCCATTCCGAGTCCGGCGGAGGAACTTCGCCCGCGCCCCCCACCAAGGCTATAGCCCACCCGTTTTTTGGCCATTTTTCCGCTGGAGGGTTTTGGCACCACGACCTTCGGGCGCTTATTTTAGGACAAGGGTTTGCCCGCGGCTTATTTTTGGCACCCCTAGGCCCCTCGCAAAGTCTCGCCCCATTCCGAGTCCGGCGGACGAACTTCGCCCGCGCCCCCCACCAAGGCTATAGCCCACCCGTTTTTTGGCCATTTTTCCGCTGGGGGGTTTTGGCACCACGAACTTCGGGGGCTTATTTTTGGGTGCGGCTTTGCCCGTGGCTTATTTTTGGCACCCGGAGGCCCCTCGCAAAGTCTCGCCCCATTCCGAGTCCGGCGGACGAACTTCGCCCGCGCCCCCCTCCAAGGCTACAGCCCACCCGTTTTTTGGCCATTTTTCCGCTGGGGGGTTTTGGCACCACGAACTTCGGGGGCTTATTTTTGGGTGCGGCTTTGCCCGTGGCTTATTTTTGGCACCCGGAGGCCCCTCGCAAAGTCTCGCCCCATTCCGAGTCCGGCGGACGAACTTCGCCCGCGCCCCCCACCAAGGCTATAGCCCACCCGTTTTTTGGCCATTTTTCCGCTGGGGGGTTTTGGTACCACGACCTTCGGGGGCTTATTTTTGGGCGCGGCTTTGTCCGTGGCTTATTTTTGGCACCCCGAGGCCCCTCGTAAAGTCTCTCCCCATTCCGAGTCCGGCGGATGAACTTCGCCCGCGCCCCCCACCAAGGCCCACCCGTTTTTTGGCCATTTTTCCGCTGGAGGGTTTTGGCACCACGACCTTCGGGCGCTTATTTTTCGTCGTGGCTTTGGGTGCGGCTTATTTTTGGCACCCCGAGGCCCCTCGCAAAGTCTCGCCCCATTCCGAGTCGGGCGGACGAACTTCGCCCGCACCCCCCACCATGGCTATAGCCCACCCGTTTTTTGGCCATTTTTCCGCTGGGGGGTTTTGGCACCACGAACTTCGGGGGCTTATTTTTGGGTTCGGCTCTGCCCGTGGCTTATTTTTGGCACCCGGAGGCCCCTCGCAAAGTCTCGCCCCATTCCGAGTCCGGCGGAGGAACTTCGCCCGCGCCCCCCACCAAGGCTATAGCCCACCCGTTTTTTGGCCATTTTTCCGCTGGAGGGTTTTGGCACCACGACCTTCGGGCGCTTATTTTTGGACAAGGGTTTGCCCGCGGCTTATTTTTGGCACCCCTAGGCCCCTCGCAAAGTCTCGCCCCATTCCGAGTCCGGCGGACGAACTTCGCCCGCGCCCCCCACCAAGGCTATAGCCCACCCGTTTTTTGGCCATTTTTCCGCTGGGGGGTTTTGGCACCACGACAATCGGGGGCTTATTTTTGGGTGCGGCTTTGCCCGCGGCCTATTTTTGGCACCCCGAGGCCCCTCGCAAAGTCTCGCCCTATTCCGAGTCCGGCGGACGAACTTCGCCCGCGCCCCCCACCAAGGCTATAGCCCACCCGTTTTTTGGCCATTTTTCTACTGGGGGGTTTTGGCACCACGACCTTCGGGCGCTTATTTTTGGCCCCGGCTTTGCCCGCGGCTTGTTTTTGGCACCCCGAGGCCCCTCACAGAGTCTCATCCCATTCCGAGTCCGGCGGACAAACTTCGCCCGCGCCCCCCACCAGGGCTATAGCCCACCCGTTTTTTGGCCATTTTTCCGCTGGGGAGTTTTGGTACCACGACCATCGGGGGCTTATTTTTGGGCGCGGCTTTGTCCGTTGCTTATTTTTGGCACCCCGAGGCCCCTCGCAAAGTCTCGCCCCATTTTGAGTCCGGCGGACGAACTTCGCCCGCGCCCCCCACCAAGGCTATAGCCAGCCCGTTTTTTGGTCATTTTTCCACTGTGGGGTTTTGGCACCACGACCTTCGGGCGCTTATTTTTGGGTGCGGCTTTGTCCGCGGCTTATTTTTGGCACCCCGAGGCCCCTCGCAAAGTCTCGTCACATTACGAGTCCGGCGGACGAACTTCGCCCGCGCCCCCCAGCAAGGCTATAGCACACCTGTTTTTTGGCCATTTTTCCACTGGGGGGTTTTGGCACCACGACCTTCGGGCGCTTATTTGTGGTCGCGGCTTTGCCCACGGCTTATTTTTGGAACCCCGAGGCCCCTCGTAAAGTCTCGCCGCATTCCAAGTCCGGCGGACGAACTTCGCCCGCGCCCCCCACCAAGGCTATAGCCCACCCGTTTTTTGGCCATTTTTCCGCTGGGGGGTTTTCGCACCACGACCTTCGGGGGCTTATTTTTGGGCGCGGCTTTGCCTGCGGCTTATTTCATGTACCCCGAGGCCGCTCGCAAAGTCTCGCCCCATTCCGAGTCCGGCGGACGAAGTTGGCCAGCCCCACCCCCCAAGTCTATAGGTCACCCGTTTTTTGGCCATTTTTCCGCTGGGGGGTTTGGGCGCGCTGACCTTGGGGGGGTTATTTTTGGGCGCAGCTGTGCCCATGGCCTATTTTTAGCACGCGGAGGCCGCTCGCAAAGTCTCGCCCCATTCTGAGTCCGGCGGACGAAGTTGGCCAGCCCCTCCACCCAAGGCTATAGCCCACCCGTTTTTTGGCCATTTTTCTGCTGTGGGGTTTGGGCGCACCAACCTTCGGGCGGTTATTTTTGGGCGCGGCTGTACCCGCAGCCTATTTTTGGAACACGGAGGCCGCTCGCAAAGTCTCGGCCCATTCCGAGTCCGGCGGACGAAGTTGGCCAGCCCCTCCCCCCAAGGCTATGGCGCACCCGTTTTTTGGCCATTTTTCAGCAGGGCGGTTTGGCCGCGCCGACCTTCGGTGGGTTATTTTTGGACGCGGCTATGCCCACGGCCGAGTTTTGGCACGCGGAGGCTGCTCGCAAAGTCTCGGGCCATTCCGAGTCCGGCGGACGAAGTTGGCCAGCCCCACCACCCAAGGCTATAGCCCACCCGTTTTTGTGGCCTTTTTTCGCTGGACGAACTTGGCGCCCCGGCCTTCGGGCGGGTATTTTTGGGCGCGGCTGTGTGTACGGCTTATTTTTGGTACACGGAGGCACCTCGCAAAGTCTCGCGCCATTCCGAGTCCGGCGGACGAAGTTAGCCAGCCCCACCCCCCAAGGCTATAGCCCACCCGTTTTTGTGGCCTTTTTCCGCTAGACGAACTTGGCGCCCCGGCCTTCGGGCGGGTATTTTTGGGCGAGTCTGTGCCCGCGGCCTATTTTTGGCACACGGAGGTGCCTCGCAAAGTCTCGCTCCATTCCGAGTTCGGCGGACGAAGTGGGCCAGTCCCACCCCCCAAGGCTATAGCCCACCCGTTTTTGTGGCCTTTTTCCGCTGGACGAACTTGGCGCCCCAGCCTGCGGGCGGGTATTTTTGGGCCCGGCTGAGCCCGCGGCCTATTTTTGGCACACGGAGGTGCCTCGCAAAGTCTCACGCCATTCCGAGTCCGGCGGACGAAGTTGGCCAGCCCCACCCCCCAAGGCTATAGCCCACCCGTTTTTGTGGCCTTTTTCCGCTGGACGAACTTGGCGCCCCGGCCTTCGGGCGGGTATTTTGGGCGCGGCTGTGCCCGCGGCCTATTTTTGGCACACGGAGGAGCCTCGCAAAGTCTCGCGCCATTCCGAGTCCGGCGGACGAAGTTGGCCAGCCCCACCCCCCAAGGCTATAGCCCACCCATTTTTGTGGCCTTTTTCCGCTGGAGGAACTTGGCGCCCCGGCCTTCGGGCGGGTATTTTTGGTCGCGGCTATTCGTGCGGCCTATTTTTGGCACACGGAGGCGCCTCGGAAAGTCTTGCGCCATTCCGAGTCTGGCGGACGAAGTGGGCCAGCCCCACCCCCCAAGGCTATAGCCCACCCGTTTTTGTGGCCTTTTACAGCGGGAAGAACTTGGCGCCGCGGCCTTCGGGCGGTATTTTTGGGCGCGGCTGTGCCCGCGGCCTATTTTTGGCACACGGAGGCGCCTCGCAAAGTCTCGCGCCATTCCGAGTCCGGCGGACGAAGTCGGCCAGCCCCACCCCCCAAGGCTATAGCCCACCCGTTTTTGTGGCCTTTTTCCGCTGGACAAACTTGGCGCCCCGGCCTTCGGGCGGGTCTTTTTGGGTACGGCTGTGCCCGCGGACTATTTTTGGCACACGGAGGCGCCTCGTAAAGTCTCGCTCCATTCCGAGTCCGGCGGACGAAGTTGGCCAGCCCCACCCCCCAAGGATATAGCCCACTTGTTTTTGTGGCCTTTTTCCGCTGGACGAACTTCGCGCCCCGGCCTTCGGGCTGATATATTTGGGCGCGGCTGTGCCCGCGGCCTATTTTTGGCACACGGAGGTGCCTCACAAAGTCTCGCACCATTCCGAGTCCGGCGAACGAAGTCGGCCAGCCCCACCCCCCAAGGCTATAGCCCACCCGTTTTTGTGGCCTTTTTCCGCTGGACAAACTTGGCGCCCCGGCCTTCGGGCGGGTCTTTTTGGGTACGGCTGTGCCCGCGGACTATTTTTGGCACACGGAGGCGCCTCGGAAAGTCTCGCTCCATTCCGAGTCCGGGGGACGAAGTTGGCCAGCCCCACCCCCCAAGGATATAGCTCACCCGTTTTTGTGGCCTTTTTCCGCCTGACGAACTTGGCGCCCCGGCCTTCGAGCGGGTATTTTTGGGCGCGGCTGTGCCCGCAGCCTATTTTTGGCACACAGAGACGCCTCGCAAAGTCTCGCGCCATTCCGAGTCCGGCGGACGAAGTGGGCCAGCCCCACCCCCCAAGGCTATAGCCCACCCGTTTTTGTGGCCTTTTTTTCCGCTGGACGAACTTGGCGCCCCGCCCTTCGGGCCTGAATTTTTGGGCGCGGCTGTGCACGCTTCCTATTTTTGGAACACGGAGGCGCCTCGTAAAGTCTCGCTCCATTCCGAGTCCGGCGGACGAAGTTGGCCAGCCCCACCCGCCAAGGATATAGCCCACACGTTATTGTCGCCTTTTTCCGCTGCACGAACTTGGCGCCCCGGCCTTCGGGCGGGTCTTTTTGGGTGCGGCTGTGCCCGCAGACTATTTTTGGCACATGGAGGCGCCTCGCAAAGTCTCACGCCATTCCGAGTACGGCGGACGAAGTTGGCCAGCCCCACCCCCCAAGGATATAGCCCACTTGTTTTTGTGGCCTTTTTCCGCTGGACGAACTTCGCGCCCCGGCCTTCGGGCTGATATATTTGGGCGCGGCTGTGCCCGCGGCCTATTTTTGGCACACGGAGGTGCCTCACAAAGTCTCGCACCATTCCGAGTCCGGCGAACGAAGTCGGCCAGCCCCACCCCCCAAGGCTATAGCCCACCCGTTTTTGTGGCCTTTTTCCGCTGGACAAACTTGGCGCCCCGGCCTTCGGGCGGGTCTTTTTGGGTACGGCTGTGCCCGCGGACTATTTTTGGCACACGGAGGCGCCTCGGAAAGTCTCGCTCCATTCCGAGTCCGGGGGACGAAGTTGGCCAGCCCCACCCCCCAAGGATATAGCTCACCCGTTTTTGTGGCCTTTTTCCGCCTGACGAACTTGGCGCCCCGGCCTTCGAGCGGGTATTTTTGGGCGCGGCTGTGCCCGCAGCCTATTTTTGGCACACAGAGACGCCTCGCAAAGTCTCGCGCCATTCCGAGTCCGGCGGACGAAGTGGGCCAGCCCCACCCCCCAAGGCTATAGCCCACCCGTTTTTGTGGCCTTTTTTTCCGCTGGACGAACTTGGCGCCCCGCCCTTCGGGCCTGAATTTTTGGGCGCGGCTGTGCACGCTTCCTATTTTTGGAACACGGAGGCGCCTCGTAAAGTCTCGCTCCATTCCGAGTCCGGCGGACGAAGTTGGCCAGCCCCACCCGCCAAGGATATAGCCCACACGTTATTGTCGCCTTTTTCCGCTGCACGAACTTGGCGCCCCGGCCTTCGGGCGGGTCTTTTTGGGTGCGGCTGTGCCCGCAGACTATTTTTGGCACATGGAGGCGCCTCGCAAAGTCTCACGCCATTCCGAGTACGGCGGACGAAGTTGGCCAGCCACATCCCCCAAGGCTATAGCCCACCCGTTTTTGTGACCTTTTTCCGCTGCACGAACTTGGCGCCCCGGCCTTCGGGCGGGTATTTTTGGGCGCGGCTGTGGCCGCGGCCTATTTTTGGCACACGGAGGTGCCTCGCAAAGTCTCGCGCCATTCCGAGTCCGGCGGACGAAGTCGGCCAGCCCCACCCCCCAAGGCTATAGCCCACCCGTTTTTGTGGCCTTTTTCCGCTGGACAAACTTGGCGCCCCGGCCTTCGGGCGGGTCTTTTTGGGTGCGGCTGTGCCCGCGGACTATTTTTTGCACACGGAGGCGCCTCGCAAAGTCTCACGCCATTCCGAGTCCGGCGGACGAAGTGGGCCAGCCCCACCCCCCAAGGCTATAGCCCACCCGTTTTTGTGGCCTTTTTTTCCGCTGGACGAACTTGGCGCCCCGCCCTTCGGGCCTGAATTTTTGGGCGCGGCTGTGCACGCTTCCTATTTTTGGAACACGGAGGCGCCTCGTAAAGTCTCGCTCCATTCCGAGTCCGGCGGACGAAGTTGGCCAGCCCCACCCGCCAAGGATATAGCCCACACGTTATTGTCGCCTTTTTCCGCTGCACGAACTTGGCGCCCCGGCCTTCGGGCGGGTCTTTTTGGGTGCGGCTGTGCCCGCAGACTATTTTTGGCACATGGAGGCGCCTCGCAAAGTCTCACGCCATTCCGAGTACGGCGGACGAAGTTGGCCAGCCACATCCCCCAAGGCTATAGCCCACCCGTTTTTGTGACCTTTTTCCGCTGCACGAACTTGGCGCCCCGGCCTTCGGGCGGGTATTTTTGGGCGCGGCTGTGGCCGCGGACTATTTTTGGCACACGGAGGTGCCTCGCAAAGTCTCGCGCCATTCCGAGTCCGGCGGACGAAGTCGGCCAGCCCCACCCCCCAAGGCTATAGCCCACCCGTTTTTGTGGCCTTTTTCCGCTGGACAAACTTGGCGCCCCGGCCTTCGGGCGGGTCTTTTTGGGTGCGGCTGTGCCCGCGGACTATTTTTTGCACACGGAGGCGCCTCGCAAAGTCTCACGCCATTCCGAGTGCGGCGGACTAAGTTGGCCAGCCCCACCCCCCAAGGCTATAGCCCACTTGTTTTTGTGGCCTTTTTCCGCTGGACGAACTTCGCGCCCTGGCCTTTGGGCGGGTATTTTTGGGCGCGGCTGTGCCGGCGGCCTATTTTTGGAACACGGAGGCACCTCGCAAAGTCTCGCGCCATTCCGAGTCCGGCGGACGAAGTCGGCCAGCCCCACCCCCCAAGGCTATAGCCCACCCATTTTTGTGGCCTTTTTCCGCTGCACGAACTTGGCGCCCCGTCCTTCGGGCGGGTATTTTTAGGCGCGGCTGTGCCCGCGGCCTATTTTTGGCACACGGAGGCACCTCGCAAAGTCTCGCGCCATTCCGAGTCCGGCGGACGAAGTCGGCCAGCCCCACCCCCCAAGGATATAGCTCACCCGTTTTTGTGGCCTTTTTCCGCCTGACGAACTTGGCGCCCCGGCCTTCGAGCGGGTATTTTTGGGCGCGGCTGTGCCCGCAGCCTATTTTTGGCACACAGAGACGCCTCGCAAAGTCTCGCGCCATTCCGAGTCCGGCGGACGAAGTGGGCCAGCCCCACCCCCCAAGGCTATAGCCCACCCGTTTTTGTGGCCTTTTTTTCCGCTGGACGAACTTGGCGCCCCGCCCTTCGGGCCTGAATTTTTGGGCGCGGCTGTGCACGCTTCCTATTTTTGGAACACGGAGGCGCCTCGTAAAGTCTCGCTCCATTCCGAGTCCGGCGGACGAAGTTGGCCAGCCCCACCCGCCAAGGATATAGCCCACACGTTATTGTCGCCTTTTTCCGCTGCACGAACTTGGCGCCCCGGCCTTCGGGCGGGTCTTTTTGGGTGCGGCTGTGCCCGCAGACTATTTTTGGCACATGGAGGCGCCTCGCAAAGTCTCACGCCATTCCGAGTACGGCGGACGAAGTTGGCCAGCCCCACCCCCCAAGGATATAGCCCACTTGTTTTTGTGGCCTTTTTCCGCTGGACGAACTTCGCGCCCCGGCCTTCGGGCTGATATATTTGGGCGCGGCTGTGCCCGCGGCCTATTTTTGGCACACGGAGGTGCCTCACAAAGTCTCGCACCATTCCGAGTCCGGCGAACGAAGTCGGCCAGCCCCACCCCCCAAGGCTATAGCCCACCCGTTTTTGTGGCCTTTTTCCGCTGGACAAACTTGGCGCCCCGGCCTTCGGGCGGGTCTTTTTGGGTACGGCTGTGCCCGCGGACTATTTTTGGCACACGGAGGCGCCTCGGAAAGTCTCGCTCCATTCCGAGTCCGGGGGACGAAGTTGGCCAGCCCCACCCCCCAAGGATATAGCTCACCCGTTTTTGTGGCCTTTTTCCGCCTGACGAACTTGGCGCCCCGGCCTTCGAGCGGGTATTTTTGGGCGCGGCTGTGCCCGCAGCCTATTTTTGGCACACAGAGACGCCTCGCAAAGTCTCGCGCCATTCCGAGTCCGGCGGACGAAGTGGGCCAGCCCCACCCCCCAAGGCTATAGCCCACCCGTTTTTGTGGCCTTTTTTTCCGCTGGACGAACTTGGCGCCCCGCCCTTCGGGCCTGAATTTTTGGGCGCGGCTGTGCACGCTTCCTATTTTTGGAACACGGAGGCGCCTCGTAAAGTCTCGCTCCATTCCGAGTCCGGCGGACGAAGTTGGCCAGCCCCACCCGCCAAGGATATAGCCCACACGTTATTGTCGCCTTTTTCCGCTGCACGAACTTGGCGCCCCGGCCTTCGGGCGGGTCTTTTTGGGTGCGGCTGTGCCCGCAGACTATTTTTGGCACATGGAGGCGCCTCGCAAAGTCTCACGCCATTCCGAGTACGGCGGACGAAGTTGGCCAGCCACATCCCCCAAGGCTATAGCCCACCCGTTTTTGTGACCTTTTTCCGCTGCACGAACTTGGCGCCCCGGCCTTCGGGCGGGTATTTTTGGGCGCGGCTGTGGCCGCGGCCTATTTTTGGCACACGGAGGTGCCTCGCAAAGTCTCGCGCCATTCCGAGTCCGGCGGACGAAGTCGGCCAGCCCCACCCCCCAAGGCTATAGCCCACCCGTTTTTGTGGCCTTTTTCCGCTGGACAAACTTGGCGCCCCGGCCTTCGGGCGGGTCTTTTTGGGTGCGGCTGTGCCCGCGGACTATTTTTTGCACACGGAGGCGCCTCGCAAAGTCTCACGCCATTCCGAGTCCGGCGGACGAAGTGGGCCAGCCCCACCCCCCAAGGCTATAGCCCACCCGTTTTTGTGGCCTTTTTTTTCCGCTGGACGAACTTGGCGCCCCGCCCTTCGGGCCTGAATTTTTGGGCGCGGCTGTGCACGCTTCCTATTTTTGGAACACGGAGGCGCCTCGTAAAGTCTCGCTCCATTCCGAGTCCGGCGGACGAAGTTGGCCAGCCCCACCCGCCAAGGATATAGCCCACACGTTATTGTCGCCTTTTTCCGCTGCACGACCTGGGCGCCCGGCCTTCGGGCGGGTCTTTTTGGGTGCGGCTGTGCCCGCAGACTATTTTTGGCACATGGAGGCGCCTCGCAAAGTCTCACGCCATTCCGAGTACGGCGGACGAAGTTGGCCAGCCACATCCCCCAAGGCTATAGCCCACCCGTTTTTGTGACCTTTTTCCGCTGCACGAACTTGGCGCCCCGGCCTTCGGGCGGGTATTTTTGGGCGCGGCTGTGGCCGCGGCCTATTTTTTGCACACGGAGGTGCCTCGCAAAGTCTCGCGCCATTCCGAGTCCGGCGGACGAAGTCGGCCAGCCCCACCCCCCAAGGCTATAGCCCACCCGTTTTTGTGGCCTTTTTCCGCTGGACAAACTTGGCGCCCCGGCCTTCGGGCGGGTCTTTTTGGGTGCGGCTGTGCCCGCGGACTATTTTTTGCACACGGAGGCGCCTCGCAAAGTCTCACGCCATTCCGAGTGCGGCGGACTAAGTTGGCCAGCCCCACCCCCCAAGGCTATAGCCCACTTGTTTTTGTGGCCTTTTTCCGCTGGACGAACTTCGCGCCCTGGCCTTTGGGCGGGTATTTTTGGGCGCGGCTGTGCCGGCGGCCTATTTTTGGAACACGGAGGCACCTCGCAAAGTCTCGCGCCATTCCGAGTCCGGCGGACGAAGTCGGCCAGCCCCACCCCCCAAGGCTATAGCCCACCCATTTTTGTGGCCTTTTTCCGCTGCACGAACTTGGCGCCCCGTCCTTCGGGCGGGTATTTTTAGGCGCGGCTGTGCCCGCGGCCTATTTTTGGCACACGGAGGCACCTCGCAAAGTCTCGCGCCATTCCGAGTCCGGCGGACGAAGTCGGCCAGCCCCACCCCCCAAGGCTATAGCCCACCCGTTTTTGTGGCCTTTTTCCGCTGGACGAACTTGGCGCCCCGGCCTTCGGGCGGGTCTTTTTGGGTGCGGCTGTGCCCGCGGACTATTTTTGGCACACGGAGGCGCCTCGCAAAGTCTCACGCCATTCCGAGTGCGGCGGACTAAGTTGGCCAGCTCCACCCCCCAAGGCTATAGCCCACTTGTTTTTGTGTCCTTTTTCCGCTGGACGAACTACGCGCCCCGGCCTTTGGGAAGGTATTTTTGGGCGCGGCTATGCCCGCGGCCTAGTTTTGGTACACGGAGGGACCTCGCAAAGTCTCGCGCTATTCCGAGTCCGGCGGACGAAGTTGGCCAGCCCCACCCCCCAAGGCTATAGCCCACCCATTTTTGTGGCCTTTTTCCGCTGGATTTGTCTTGGCGCCCCGTCCTTCGGGCGGGTATTTTTAGGCGCGGCTGTGCCCGCGGCCTATTTTTGGCACACGGAGGTGCATTGCAAAGTCTCGCGCCATTCAGAGTCCGGCGGACGAAGTTGGCCAGCCCCACCCCCCAAGGCTATAGCCCACCCGTTTTTGTGGCCTTTTTCCGCTGGTCAAACTTGGCGCCCCGGCCTTCGGGCGGGTCTTTTTGGGTGCGGCTGTGTCCGCGGACTATTTTTGGCACACGGAGGCGCCTCGCAAAGTCTCGCGCCATTCCGAGTGCGGCGGACTAAGTTGGCCAGCCCCACCCCCCAAGGCTATAGCCCACCCATTTTTGTGGCCTTTTTCCGCTGGACGAACTTGGCGCCCCGGCCTTCGGGCGGGTATTTTTGGGCGCGGCTGTGCCCGCGGCCTATTTTTGGCACACGGAGGCGCCTCGCAAAGTCTCGCGCCATTCCAAGTCCGGCGGACGAAGTTGGCCAGCCCCACCCCCCAAGGCTATAGCCCACCCGTTTTTTGGCCATATTTCCGCTGGACGAACTTGGCGCCCCGGCCTTCGGGCGGGTATTTTTGGTCGCGGCGGTGCCCGCGGCCTATTTTTGGCACACGGAGGCGCCTCGCAAAGTCTCGCGCCATTCCGAGTCCGGCGGACGAAGTTGGCCAGCCCCACCCCCCATGGCTATAGCCCACCCGTTTTTGTGGCCTTTTACCGCTGGACAAACTTGGCGCCCCGGCCTTCGGGCGGGTATTTTTGAGCGCGGCTGTGCCCGCGGCCTATTTTTGGCACACGGAGGCGCCTCGCAAATTCTCGCGCCATTCCGAGTCAGGCGGACAAACTTCGCCCACGCCCCACACCAGGGCTATAGCCCACCCTTTTGTTGGCCATTTTTCCGCTGGGGGGTTTTGGCACCCCGACCTTTGGGCGCTAATTTTTGGGCGCGGCTGTGTCCATGGCCTATTTTTGGCACACGGAGGCCGCCTGCAAAGTCTCGGGCCACTCCGAGTCCGGCGGACGAACTTCGCCCACCCTCCCAACCAAGGCTATAGTCCACCCTTTTTTTGGCCATTTTTCCGCTGGGGGGTTTTGGCACCCCGACCTTCGGGGGCTAATTTTGGGGCGCGGCTGTTGCCGTTGCCTATTTTTGGCACACGGAGGCCGCCCGCAAAGTCTCGGGCCATTCCGAGTCCGGCGGACGAACTTCACCCACGCCCCCCCCAAGGCTATAGCCCACCCGTTTTTTGGCCATTTTTCCGCTGGGGGGGATATGGCACCCCGACCTTCGGGTGCTAATTTTTGGGCGCGGCTGTACACGTGGCCTATTTTTGGCACACGGAGGCCGCCCGCAAAGTCTCGGGCCATTCCGAGTCAGGCGGACAAACTTCGCCCACGCCTCCCACCAAGGCTATAGCCCACCCGTTTTTGGGCCAATTTTCCGCTGGGGGGTTTTGGCACCCCGACCATCGGGCGCTAATTATTGGGCGCGGCTGTGCCCGTGGCCTATTTTTGGCACACGGAGGCCGCCCGCAAGTCTCAGGCCATTCCGAGTCCGGCGGACGAACTTCACCCACGCCCCCCCCAAGGCTATAGCCCACCCGTTTTTTGGCCATTTTTCCGCTGGGGGGATATGGCACCCCGACCTTCGGGTGCTAATTTTTGGGCGCGGCTGTACACGTGGCCTATTTTTGGCACACGGAGGCCGCCCGCAAAGTCTCGGGCCATTCCGAGTCAGGCGGACAAACTTCGCCCACGCCACCCGCCAAGGCTATAGCCCACCCATTTTTTGGCCATTTTTCCGCTGGGGGGTTTTGGCACCCCGACCTTCGGGTGCTAAATTTTGGGAGCGGCTGTGCCCGTGGCCTATTTTTAGCACACGGAGGCCGCCCGCAAAGTCTCGGGCTATTCCGAGTCCGGCGGACGAACTTCGCCCATGCCCCCCGCAAAGGATATATCCCACCCGATTTTTGGCCATTTTTCCCATAGGGGGTTTGGGCACCCCGACCTTCGGGCGCTAATTTGTCGGCGCGGCTGTGCCCGTGGCCTATTTTTAGCACACGGAGGCCGCCCGTAAAGTCTCGGGCCATTCCGAGTCCGGCGGACGAACTTCACCCACGCCCCCCCCAAGGCTATAGCCCACCCGTTTTTTGGCCATTTTTCCGCTGGGGGGATATGGCACCCCGACCTTCGGGTGCTAATTTTTGGGCGCGGCTGTACCCGTGGCCTATTTTTGGCACACGGAGGCCGCCCGCAAAGTCTCGGGCCATTCCGAGTTAGGCGGACAAACTTCGCCCACGCCTCCCACCAAGGCTATAGCCCACCCGTTTTTGGGCCAATTTTCCGCTGGGGAGTTTTGGCACCCCGACCTTCGGGCGCTAATTGTTGGGCGCGGCTGTGCCCGTGGCCTATTTTTGGCACACGGAGGCCGCCCGCAAGTCTCGGGCCATTCCGAGTCCGGCGGACGAACTTCACCCATGCCCCCCCCAAGGCTATAGCCCACCCGTTTTTTGGCCATTTTTCCGCTGGGGGGATATGGCACCCCGACCTTCGGGTGCTAATTTTTGGGCGCGGCTGTACACGTGGCCTATTTTTGGCACACGGAGGCCGCCCGCAAAGTCTCGGGCCATTCCGAGTCAGGCGGACAAACTTCGCCCACGCCACCCGCCAAGGCTATAGCCCACCCGTTTTTTGGCCATTTTTCCGCTGGGGGGTTTTGGCACCCCGACCTTCGGGTGCTTAATTTTGGGAGCGGCTGTGCCCGTGGCCTATTTTTAGCACACGGAGGCCGCCCGCAAAGTCTCGGGCTATTCCGAGTCCGGCGGACGAACTTCGCCCATGCCCCCCGCAAAGGATATATCCCACCCGATTTTTGGCCATTTTTCCCATAGGGGGTTTGGGCACCCCGACCTTCGGGCGCTAATTTGTCGGCGCGGCTGTGCCCGTGGCCTATTTTTGGCACACGGAGGCCGCCCGCAAAGTCTCGGGCCATTCCGAGTCCGGCGGACGAACTTCACCCACGCCCCCCCCAAGGCTATAGCCCACCCGTTTTTTGGCCATTTTTCCGCTGGGGGGATATGGCACCCCGACCTTCGGGTGCTAATTTTTGGGCGCGGCTGTACCCGTGGCCTATTTTTGGCACACGGAGGCCGCCTGCAAAGTCTCGGGCCATTCCGAGTTAGGCGGACAAACTTCGCCCACGCCTCCCACCAAAGCTATAGCCCACCCGTTTTTGGGCCAATTTTCCGCTGGGGAGTTTTGGCACCCCGACCTTCGGGCGCTAATTGTTGGGCGCGGCTGTGCCCGTGGCCTATTTTTGGCACACGGAGGCCGCCCGCAAAGTCTCGGGCCATTCTGAGTCCGGCGGACGAACTGGGCCCACGCCCCCCGCCAAGGCTATAGCCCACCCGTTTTTTGGCCATTTTTCCGCTGGGGGGTTTTGGCACCCCGACCTTCGGGTGTTAATTTTTGGGAGCGGCTGTGCCCGTGGCCTATTTTTCGTACACGGAGGCCGCTCGCAAAGTCTCGGGCTATTCCGAGTCCGGCGGACGAACTACGCCCATGCCCCCCGCAAAGGATATATCCCACCCGATTTTTGGCCATTTTTCCCATAGGGGGTTTGGGCACCCCGACCTTCGGGCGCTAATTTGTAGGCGCGGCTGTACCCGTGGCCTATTTTTGGCACACGGAGGCCGCCCGCAAAGTCTCGGGCCATTCTGAGTCCGGCGGACGAACTGGGCCCACGCCCCCCGCCAAGGCTATAGCCCACCCGTTTTTTGGCCATTTTTCCGCTGGGGGGTTTTGGCACCCCGACCTTCGGGTGTTAATTTTTGGGAGCGGCTGTGCCCGTGGCCTATTTTTCGTACACGGAGGCCGCTCGCAAAGTCTCGGGCTATTCCGAGTCCGGCGGACGAACTTCGCCCATGCCCCCCGCAAAGGATATATCCCACCCGATTTTTGGCCATTTTTCCCATAGGGGGTTTTGCCACCCCGACCTTCGGGCGCTAATTTGTAGGCGCGGCTGTGCCCGTCGCCTATTTTGGGCACACGGAGGCCGCCCGCAAAGTCTCGGGCCATTCCGAGCCCGGCGGACGAACTTCGCCCACGCCTCCCCCCCACCAAGGCTATAGCCCACCCTTTTGTTGGCCATTTTTCCGCTGGGCGGTTTTGGCACCCCGACCTTCGGGCGCTAATTTTTGGGCGCAGCTGTGTCCGTGGCCTATTTTTGGCACACGGAGGCCGCCCGCAATGTCTCGGGCCATTCCGAGTCCCGCGGACGAACTTCGCCCACCCCCCCCACCAAGGCTATAGCCCACCCTTTTTGTGGCCATTTTTCCCCTGGGGGGTTTTGTCACCCCGACCTTCGGGGACTAATTTTTGGACGCGGCTGTGCCCGTGGCCTATTTTTGGCACACGGAGGCCGCCCGCAAAGTCTCGGGCCATTCCGAGTCCGGCGGACGAACTTCACCCACGCCCCCCCCAAGGCTATAGCCCACCCGTTTTTTGGCCATTTTTCCGCTGGGGGGTTTTGGCACCCCGACCTTCGGGCGCGGCTGCGTCCATGGCCTATTTTTGGCACACGGAGGCCGCCCGCAAAGTCTCGGGCAATTCCGAGTCCGGCGGACGAACTTCGCCCATGCCCCCCGCCAAGGCTATAGCCCACCCTTTTTTTGGCCATTTTTCCGATGGGGGGTTTTGGCACCCCGACCTTCGGGGGCTAATATTTGGACGCGGCTGTGCCCGTGGCCTATTTTTGGCACACGGAGGCCGCCCACAAGGTCTCGGGCCATTCCGAGTCCGGCGGACGAACTTCGCCCACCCCCCCCACCAAGGCTATAGCCCACCCTTTTTTTGGCCATTTTTCCGCTGGGGGGTTTTGGCACCCCGACCTTTGGGCGCTAATTTTTTGGACGCGGCTGTGCCCGTGGCCTATTTTTGGCACACTTCGTCCGCCCGCAAAGTCTCGGGCCATTCCGAGTCCGGCGGACGAACTTCACCCAAGCCCCCCCAAAGGCTATAGCCCACCCGTTTTTTGGCCATTTTTCCGCTGGGGGGTTTTGGCACCCCGACCTTCGGGCACGGCTGCGTCCATGGCCTATTTTTGGCACACGGAGGCCGCCCGCAAAGTCTCGGGCCATTCCGAGTCCGGCAGACGAACTTCGCCCACCCCCCCCCCACCAAGGCTATAGCCCACCCTTTTTTTGGCCATTTTTCCCCTGGGGGGTTTTGTCACCCCGACCTTCGGGAGCTAATTTTTGGACGCGGCTGTGCCCGTGGCCTATTTTTGGCACACGGAGGCCGCCCGCAAAGTCTCGGGCCATTCCGAGTCCGGCGGACGAACTTCACCCACGCCCCCCCCAAGGCTATAGCCCACCCGTTTTTTGGCCATTTTTCCGCTGGGGGGTTTTGGCACCCCGACCTTCGGACGCGGCTGCGTCCATGGCCTATTTTTGGCACACGGAGGCCGCCCGCAAAGTCTCGGGCCATTCCGAGTCCGGCGGATGAACTTCGCCCATGCCCCCCGCCAAGGCTATAGCCCACCCTTTTTTTGGCCATTTTTCCGATGGGGGGTTTTGGCACCCCGACCTTCGGGGGCTAATATTTGGACGCGGCTGTGCCCGTGGCCTATTTTTGGCACACGGAGGCCGCCCACAAGGTCTCGGGCCATTCCGAGTCCGCGGACGAACTCTCGCCCACCCCCACCAAGGCTATAGCCCACCCTTTTTGGGCATTTTTCCGCTGGGGGGTTTTGGCACCCCGACCTTTGGGCGCTAATTTTTTGGACGCGGCTGTGTCCGTGGCCTATTTTTGGCACACGGAGGCCGCCCGCAAAGTCTCGGGCCATTCCGAGTCCGGCGGACGAACTTCACCCACGCCCCCCCAAAGGCTATAGCCCACCCGTTTTTTGGCCATTTTTCCGCTGGGGGGTTTTGGCACCCCGACCTTCGGGCACGGCTACGTCCATGGCCTATTTTTGGCACACGGAGGCCGCCCGCAAAGTCTCGGGCCATTCCGAGTCCGGCAGACGAACTTCGCCCAACCCCCCCACCAAGGCTATAGCCCACCCTTTTGTTGGCCATTTTTCCGCTGGGGGGTTTTGGCACCCCGGCCTTCGGGCGGTTATTTTTTGGCGCGGCTGTGCCCGTGGCCTAATTTTGGCACAAGGAGGCCCCTTGCAAAGTCTCGCGCCTTTCCGAGTCCGGCGGACGAAGTAGGCCAGCCCCACCCCCCAAGGCTATAGCCCACCCGTTTTTGTGGCCTTTTTCCGCTGGACGAACATGGCGCCCCGGCCTTTGGGCCGTTATTTTTGGCCGCGACTGTGCCTGCGGCCTATTTTTGGCATATGGAGGCCCCTCACAAAGTCTCGCGCCATTCCAAGTCCGGCGGACGAAGTTGGCCAGCCCCACCCCCCAAGGCTATAGCCCACCCGTTTTTGTGGCCTTTTTCCGCTGGATGAACTTGGTGCCCCGGCCTTCGGGCGGTTAATTTTTGGCGCGGCTGTGCTCACAGCCTATTTTTGGCACAAGGAGGCCCCTCGCAAAGTCTCGTGCCATTTCGAGTCCGGCGGACGAAGTTGGCCAGCCCCACCCCCAAGGCTATAGCCCACCCGTTTTTGTCGCCTTTTTCCGCTGGACGAACTTGGCGCCCCGGCCTTCGGGCTGTTATTTTTGGGCACGGCTGTGCCTGCGGCCTATTTTTGGCATACGGAGGCCCCTCACAAAGTCTCGCGCCATTCCAAGTCCGGCGGACGAAGTTGGCCAGCCCCACCCCCCAAGGCTATAGCCCACCCGTTTTTGTGGCCTTTTTCCGCTGGATGAACTTGGTGCCCCGGCCTTCGGGCGGTTAATTTTTGGCGCGGCTGTGCTCACAGCCTATTTTTGGCACAAGGAGGCCCCTCGCAAAGTCTCGCGCCTTTCCGAGTCCGGCGGACGAAGTTGGCCTGCCCCTCCCCCCAATGCTTTAGCCCACCCGTTTTTTGGCCATTTTTCCGCTGGGGGGTTTGGGCGCGCCGACCTTCGGGGGATTATTTTTGGGCGCGGCTGTGACCGCGTCCTATTTTTGGCACGCGGAAGCCGTTCGCAAAGTCTCGCCCCATTCCGAGTCCGGCGGACGAAGTTGGCCAGCCCCTCCCCCCAAGGTTATAGCGCACCCGTTTTTTGTCCATTTTTCCGCTGGGGGGTTTGGGCGCGCCGTCCTTCAGGGGATTATTTTTGGGTGCGGCTGTACCCGCGGCCTATTTTTGGCATGCGGTGGCCGCTCGCAAAGTCTCGCCCCATTCCGAGTCCGGCGGACGAAGTGGGCCAGCCCCTACCCCCAAGGTTATAGCGCACCCGTTTTTTGGCCATTTTTCCGCTGGGGGGTTTGGGCGCGCCGACCTTCGGGGGGTTATTTTGGGCGTGGTTGTGCCCGCGGCCTATTTTTGGCACACGGAGGCTGCTCGCAAAGTCTCACCCCATTCCGAGTCCGGCGGACAAAGTTGGCCAGCCCCTCCCCCCAACGCTATAGCGCACCCTTTTTTTGGCCATTTTTCCGATGGGGGGTTTGGGCGCGCCGACCTTTGGGGGGTTATTTTTGTGCGCGGCTGTGTCCGCAGCCTATTTTTGGCACGCGGAGGCCGCTTGCAAATTCTCGCCCCATTCCGAGTCCGGCGGACGAAGTTGGCCAGCCCCTCCCCTAAAGGCTATAGCGCACCCGTTTTTTGGACATTTTTCCGCTAAGGGGTTTGTGCGCGCCGACCTTCGGGGGGTTATTTTTGGGCGCGGCTGAGCCCGCGGCCTATTTTTGGCACGCGGAGGCCGCTCGCAAAGTCTCGCCCCATTCCGAGTCCGGCGGACGAAGTTGGCCAGCCCCTCCCCCCAAGGCTATAGCGCACCCGTTTTTTGCCCATTTTTCCGCTGGGGGGTTTGGGCGCACCTACCGTCGGTGGGTTATTTTTGGTTGCGGCTGTGCCCGCGGCCTATTTTTAGCACGCGGAGGCTGCTCGCAAAGTCTCACCCCATTCCGAGTCCGGCGGACAAAGTTGGCCAGCCCCTCCCCCCAAGGCTATTGCGCACCCGTTTTTTGGACATTTTTCCGCTGGGGGGTTTGGGCGCGCCGACCTTGAGGGGTTATTTTTGTGCGTGGGTGTGCCCGAGGCCTATTTTTGGCACGCGGAGGCCGCTTGCAAAGTCTCACCCCATTCCGAGTCCGGCGGAAGAAGTTGGCCGGCCCCTCCCCCCAAGGCTATAGCGCACCCGTTTTTTGGCCATTTTTCCGCTGAGGGGTTTGGGCGCGCCGACCTTCGGGGGGTTATTTTTGGGCGCGGCAGTGCCCGCGGCCTATTTTTGGCACACGGAGGCGCCTCGCAAATTCTCGCACCATTCCGAGTCTGGCGGATGAATTTTGCCAGCCCCACCGCCCAAGGCTATAGCCCACCCGTTTTTGTGGCCTTTTTCCGCTGGACGAACTTGGCGCCCCGGCCTTCGGGAGGGTATTTTTGGGCGCGGCTGTGCGTGCGGCTTATTTTTGGCTCACGGAGGCGCCTCGCAAAGTCTCGTGCCATTCCGAGTCCGGCGGACGAAGTTGGCCAGCCCCACCCCCCAAGGCTATAGCCCACCCGTTTTTGTTGCCTTTTTCCGCTGGACGAACTAGGCGCCCCGGCCTTCGGGCGGTTAGTTTTGGGTACGGCTGTGCCCGCGGCCTATTTTTGGCACACGGAGGCCCCTCGCAAAGTCTCGCGCCATTCCAAGTCCGGCGGACGAAGTAGGCCAGCCCCACCCCCCAAGGCTATAGCCCACCCGTTTTTGTGGCCTTTTTCCGCTGGACGAACATGGCGCCCCGGCCTTCGGGCGGTTATTTTTGGGCTCGGCTGTGCCCGCGGCCTATTTTCGGCAAACGGAGGGCCCTCACAAAGTCTCGCGCCATTTAGAGTCCGGCGGACGAAGTTGGCCAGCCCCACCCCCCAAGGCTTTAGCCCACCCGTTTTTGTGGCCTTTTTCCGCTGGACGAACTTGGCGCCCCGGCCTTCGGGCGGTTATTTTTGGGCTCGGCTGTGCCCGCTGCCTATGTTTGGCACACGGAGGGCCCTCGCAAAGTCTCGCGCCATTCCGAGTCCGGCGGACGAAGTTGGCCAACCCCATCTCCCAAGGCTATAGCCCACCAGTTTTTGTGGCCTTTTTCCGCTGGACGAACTTGGCGCCCCAGCCTTCGGGCGGTTATTTTTGGGCGCGGCTGTGCCCGCGGCCTATTTTTGGCAGACGGAGGCCCCTCGCAAAGTCTCGCGCCATTCCGAGTCCGGCGGACGAAGTTGGCCAGCCACACCCCCCAAGGCTATAGCCCACCCGTTTTTGTGGCCTTTTTCCGCTGGACGAACTTGGCGCCACGGCCTTCGGGCGGTTATTTTTGGCCTCGGCTGTGCCCGCGGCCTATTTTTGGTACACGGAGGCCCTTCACAAAGTCTCGCGCCATTCCGAGTCCGGCGGACGAAGTTGGCCAACTCCATCTCCCAAGGCTATAGCCCACCTGTTTTTGTGGCCTTTTTCCGCTGGACGAACTTGGCACCCCGGCCTTCGGGCTGTTATTTTTGGGCGCGGCTGTGCCCGCGGCCTATTTTTGGCACACAGAGGGCCCTCGTAAAGTCTCGCGCCATTCCGAGTCCGGCGGACGAAGTTGGCCTGCCCCACCCCCCAAGGCTATATCCCACCCGTTTTTGCGGCCTTTTTCCGCTGGACGACATGGCGCCCCGGCCTTCGGGCAGTTATTTTTGGGCGCGGCTGTGCCCGCGGCCTATATTTGGCACACGGAGGCCCCTCGCAAAGTCTCGCGCCATTCCGAGTTCGGCTGACGAAGTTGGCCAGCCCCACCCCCCAAGGCTATAGCCCACCCGTTTTCGTGTCCTTTTTCCGCTGGACGAACTTGCCGCCCTGGCCTTCGGGCGGTTATTTTTGGGGACGGCTGTGCCCGCGGCCTATTTTCGGCACACGGAGGGCCCTCGCAAAGTCTCGCACCATTTAGAGTCCGGCGGACAAAGTTGGCCAGCCCCACCCCCCAAGGCTTTAGCCCACCCGTTTTTGTGGCCTTTTTCCGCTGGACAAACTTGGCGCCGCGGCCTTCGGGCGGTTATTTTTGGCCTCGGCTGTGCCCGCGGCCTATTTTTGGTACACGGAGGCCCTTCACAAAGTCTCGCGCCATTCCGAGTCCGGCGGACGAAGTTGGCCAACCCCATCTCCCAAGGCTATAGCCCACCCGTTTTTGTGGCCTTTTTCCGCTGGACGAACTTGGCGCGCCGGCCTTCGGGCTGTTATTTTTGGGCGCGGCTGTGCCCGCGGCCTATTTTTGGCACACAAAGGGCCCTCGCAATGTCTCGCGCCATTCCGAGTCCGGCGGACGAAGTGGGCCAGCCCCACCGCCAAGGCCATAGCCCACCCGTTTTTGTGGCCTTTTTCCGCTGGACAAACTTGTTGCCCAGGCCTACGGACGGTAATTTTTGGGCGCGGCTGTACCCGCAGCCTATTTTTAGCAGACGAAGGCCGCTCGCAAAGTCTCGCACCATTCCGAGTCCGGCGGACGAAGTTGGCCAGCCCCACCCTCCAAGGCTATAGCCCACCCGTTTTTGTGGCCTTTTTCCGCTGGACGAACTTGCCGCCTCGGACTTCGGGCGGTTATTTTTGGGCGTGGCTGTGCCCACGGCCTATTTTTGGCACACGGAGGCGCCTCGCAAAGTCTCGCACCATTCCGAGTCCGGCGGACGAAGTTGGCCAGCCCCACCCCCAAAGGCTATAGCCCACCCGTTTTTGTGGCCTTTTTCCGCTGGACGAACTTGGCGCCCCGGCCTTCGGATGGGTATTTATGGGCGCGGCTGTGGCCGCGGCCTATTTTTGGCAGACGGAGGCGCCTCGTAAAGTCTCGCACCATTCCGAGTCCGGCGGACGAAGTTGGCCAGCCCCACCCCCCAAAGCTATTGCCCACCCGTTTTTGTGGCATTTTTCCGCTGGACGAACTTGGAGCCCCGGCCTTCGGGCTGGTATTTTTGGGCGCGTCTGTGCCCGCGGCCTATTTTTGGCACACGTAGACACCTCGCAAAGTCTCGCGCCATTCCGAGTCCGGCGGGATTTGGTTGGCCAGCCCCACCCCCCAAGGCTATTGCCCACCCGTTTTTGTGGCATTTTTCCGGTGGACGAACTTGGAGCCCCGGCCTTCGGACTGGTATTTTTGGGCGCGGCTGTGCCCGCGGCCTATTTTTGGCACACGGAGACACCTCGCAAAGTCTCGCGCCATTCCGAGTCCGGCGGACGAAGTTGGCCAGCCCCACCCCCCAAGGCTATAGCCCACCCGTTCTTCTGTCCTTTTTCCGCTGGACGAACCTGGCGCCCCGGCCTTCGGGCGGGTATTTTTGGGCGTGGCTGTGCCCGCGGCCTATTTTTGGCACACGGAGGCGCCTCGCAAAGTCTTGCGCCATTCCGAGTCCGGCGGACGAAGTTGGCCAGCCCCACCCCCCAAGGCTATAGCCAACCCGTTTTTGTGGCCTTTTTCCGCTGGACGAACTTCGCGCCCCGGCCTTCGGGCGGGTATTTTTGGATACGGCTGTGCCCGCGGCCTATTTTTGGCACACGGAGGTGCCTCTCAAAGTCTCGCACCATTCCGAGTCCGGCGGACGAAGTTGGCCAGCCCCACCCCCCAAGGCTATAGCCCACACGTTTTTGTGGCATTTTTCCGCTGGACGAACTTGGCGCCCCGGCCTTCGGGCGTGTATTTTTGGGCGCGGCTGTGCCCGCGGCCTATTTTTGGCACACGGAGGCACCTCGCAAAGTCTCGCCCCATTCCGAGTCCGGCGGACGAAGTTGGCCAGCCCCACCCCCCAAAGCTATTGCCCACCCGTTTTTGTGGAATTTTTCCGCTGGACGAACTTGGAGCCCGGCCTTCGGGCTGGTATTTTTGAGCGCGTCTGTGCCCGCGGCCTATTTTTGGCACACGTAGACACCTCGCAAAGTCTCGCGCCATTCCGAGTCCGGCGGACGAAGTTGGCCAGCCCCACCCCCCAAGGCTATAGCCCACCCGTTTTTGTGGCCTTTTTCCGCTGGACGAACTTGCCGCCCCAGCCTTCGGGCGGGTATTTTTGGGCGTGGCTGTGCCCGCGGCCTATTTTTGGCACACAGAGGCGCCTCGCAAAGTCTTGCGCCATTCCGAGTCCGGCGGACGAAGTTGGCCAGCCCCACCCCCCAAGGCTATAGCCAACCCGTTTTTGTGGCCTTTTTCCGCTGGACGAACTTCGCGCCCCGGCCTTCGGGCGGGTATTTTTGGATACGGCTGTGCCCGCGGCCTATTTTTGGCACACGGAGGTGCCTCTCAAAGTCTCGCGCCATTCCGAGTCCGGCGGACGAAGTCTGCCAGCCCCACCCCCAAAGGCTATAGCCCACACGTTTTTGTGGCATTTTTCCGCTGGACGAACTTGGCGCCCCGGCCTTCGGGCGTGTATTTTTGCGCGCGGCTGTGCCCGCGGCCTATTTTTGGCACACGGAGGCACCTCGCAAAGTCTCGCCCCATTCCGAGTCCGGCGGACGAAGTGGGCCAGCCCCAACCCCTAAGGATATAGCCCACCCGTTTTTGTGGCCTTTTTCTGCTGGACGAACTTGGCGCCCCGGCTTTCGGGCGGGTATTTTTGGGCGCGGCTGTGCCCGCGGCCTATTTTTGGCACACGGAGGTGCCTCACATTGTCTCGCGCCATTCCGAGTCCGGCGGACGAAGTTGCCAGCCCCACCCCCCAAGGCTATAGCCCACCCGTTTTTGTGGCCTTTTACCGCTGGACGAACTTGGAGCCCCGGCCTTCGGGCTGGTATTTTTGGGCGCGTCTGTGCCCGCGGCCTATTTTTGGCACACGTAGACACCTCGCAAAGTCTCGCGCCATTCCGAGTCCGGCGGACGAAGTTGGCCAGCCCCACCCCCCAAGGCTATTGCCCACCCGTTTTTGTGGCATTTTTCCGGTGGACGAACTTGGAGCCCCGGCCTTCGGACTGGTATTTTTGGGCGTGGCTGTGCCCGCGGCCTATTTTTGGCACACGGAGACACCTCGCAAAGTCTCGCGCCATTCCGAGTCCGGCGGACGAAGTTGGCCAGCCCCACCCCCCAAGGCTATAGCCCACCCGTTCTTCTGTCCTTTTTCCGCTGGACGAACCTGGCGCCCCGGCCTTCGGGGGCGGGTATTTTTGGCGTGAGTGTGCCCGCGGCCTATTTTTGGCACACGGAGGCGCCTCGCAAAGTCTTGCGCCATTCCGAGTCCGGCGGACGAAGTTGGCCAGCCCCACCCCCCAAGGCTATAGCCCACCCGTTTTTGTGGCCTTTTTCCGCTGGACGAACTTCGCGCCCCGGCCTTCGGGCGGGTATTTTTGGATACGGCTGTGCCCGCGGCCTATTTTTGGCACACGGAGGTGCCTCTCAAAGTCTCGCACCATTCCGAGTCCGGCGGACGAAGTTGGCCAGCCCCACCCCCCAAGGCTATAGCCCACACGTTTTTGTGGCATTTTTCCGCTGGACGAACTTGGCGCCCCGGCCTTCGGGCGTGTATTTTTGGGCGCGGCTGTGCCCGCGGCCTATTTTTGGCACACGGAGGCACCTCGCAAAGTCTCGCCCCATTCCGAGTCCGGCGGACGAAGTTGGCCAGCCCCACCCCCCAAAGCTATTGCCCACCCGTTTTTGTGGAATTTTTCCGCTGGACGAACTTGGAGCCCGGCCTTCGGGCTGGTATTTTTGAGCGCGTCTGTGCCCGCGGCCTATTTTTGGCACACGGAGACACCTCGCAAAGTCTCGCGCCATTCCGAGTCCGGCGGACGAAGTTGGCCAGCCCCACCCCCCAAGGCTATAGCCCACCCGTTTTTGTGGCCTTTTTCCGCTGGACGAACTTGCCGCCCCAGCCTTCGGGCGGGTATTTTTGGGCGTGGCTGTGCCCGCGGCCTATTTTTGGCACACAGAGGCGCCTCGCAAAGTCTTGCGCCATTCCGAGTCCGGCGGACGAAGTTGGCCAGCCCCACCCCCCAAGGCTATAGCCAACCCGTTTTTGTGGCCTTTTTCCGCTGGACGAACTTCGCGCCCCGGCCTTCGGGCGGGTATTTTTGGATACGGCTGTGCCCGCGGCCTATTTTTGGCACACGGAGGTGCCTCTCAAAGTCTCGCGCCATTCCGAGTCCGGCGGACGAAGTCTGCCAGCCCTATCCCCAAAGGCTATAGCCCACACGTTTTTGTGGCATTTTTCCGCTGGACGAACTTGGCGCCCCGGCCTTCGGGCGTGTATTTTTGCGCGCGGCTGTGCCCGCGGCCTATTTTTGGCACACGGAGGCACCTCGCAAAGTCTCGCCCCATTCCGAGTCCGGCGGACGAAGTGGGCCAGCCCCACCCCCTAAGGATATAGCCCACCCGTTTTTGTGGCCTTTTTCTGCTGGACGAACTTGGCGCCCCGGCTTTCGGGCGGGTATTTTTGGGCGCGGCTGTGCCCGCGGCCTATTTTTGGCACACGGAGGTGCCTCACATTGTCTCGCGCCATTCCGAGTCCGGCGGACGAAGTTGCCAGCCCCACCCCCCAAGGCTATAGCCCACCCGTTTTTGTGGCCTTTTACCGCTGGACGAACTTGGCGCCCCGGCCTTCGTGCGGGTATTTTTGGGGGCGGCAGTGCCCGCGGCCTATTTTTGGCACACGGAGGCGCCTCGCAAAGTCTCGCGCTATTCCAAGTCTGGCGGACGAAGTGGGCCAGCCCCACCCCCCAAGGCTATAGTCCACCCGTTTTTGTGGCCATTTTCCGCTGGACGAACTTGGCGCCCCGGCCTTCGGGCGGGTATTTTTGGGCGCGGCTGTGCCCGCGGCCTATTTTTGGCACACGGAGGCACCTCGCAAAGTCTCGCCCCATTCTGAGTCCGGCGGACGAAGTTGGCCAGCCCCACCCCCCAAAGCTATTGCCCACCCGTTTTTAAGGCATTTTTCCGCTGGACGAACTTGGAGCCCCGGCCTTCGGGCTGGTATTTTTGAGCGCGTCTGTGCCCGCGGCCTATTTTTGGCACACGGAGGCACCTCGCAAAGTCTCGCCCCATTCCGAGTCCGGCGGACGAAGTTGGCCAGCCCCACCCCCCAAAGCTATTGCCCACCCGTTTTTGTGGCATTTTTCCGCTGGACGAACTTGGAGCCCCGGCCTTCGGGCTGGTATTTTTGAGCGCGTCTGTGCCCGCGGCCTATTTTTGGCACGCGTAGACACCTCGCAAAGTATCGCGCCATTCCGAGTCCGGCGGACGAAGTTGGCCAGCCCCACCCCCCAAGGCTATTGCCCACCCGTTTTTGTGGCATTTTTCCGCTGGACGAACTTGGAGCCCCGGCCTTCGGGCTGGTATTTTTGGGCGCGGCTGTGCCCGCGGCCTATTTTTGGCACACGGAGACACCTCGCAAAGTCTCGCGCCATTCCGAGTCCGGCGGACGAAGTTGGCCAGACCCACCCCCCAAGGCTATAGCCCACCCGTTTTTCTGTCCTTTTCCCGCTGGACGAACCTGGCGCCCCGGCCTTCGGGCGGGTATTTTTGGGCGTGGCTGTGCCCGCGGCCTATTTTTGGTACACGGAGGTGCCTCGCAAAGTCTCGCGTCATTCCGAGTCCGGCGGACGAAGTTGGCCAGCCCCACCCCCCAAGGCTATAGCCCACCCGTTTTTGTGGCCTTTTTCCGCTGGACGAACTTGGCGCCCCGGCCTTCGGGCTGGTATTTTTGAGCGCGGCTGTGCCCGCGGCCTATTTTTGGCACACAGAGGCACCTCGCAAAGTCTCGCGCCATTCCGAGTCCGGCGGACGAAGTTGGCCAGCCCCACCCCCTAAGGATACAGCCCACCCGTTTTTGTGGCCTTTTTCTGCTGGACGAACTTGGTACCCCGGCTTTCGGGCGGGTATTTTTGGTCGCGGCTGTGCCCGCGGCCTATTTTTGGCACACGGAGGTGCCTCGCAATGTCTCGCGCCATTCCGAGTCCGGCGGACGAAGTTGCCAGCCCCACCCCCCAAGGCTATAGCCCACCCGTTTTTATGGCCTTTTTCCGCTGGACGAACTTGGCACCCCGGCCTTCGGGCGGGTATTTTTGGGCGCGGCTGTGCCCGCGGCCTATTTTTGGCACACGGAGGCCGCTCGCAAAGTCTTGTCCCATTCCGAGTCCGGCGGACGAACTTGGCCAGCCCCACCCCCCAAGGCTATAGCCCACCCGTTTTTGTGGCTTTTTTTTGCTGGACGAACTTCGCGCCCCGGCCTTCGGGCGGTTATTTTTGGGCGCGGCTCTGCCTGCAGCCTATTTTTTGCACACGGAGGAAGCTCGCAAAGTCTCACCTCATTCCGAGTCCGGCGGTCGATCTTGGCCAGCCCCACCCCCCAAGGCTATAGCCCACCCGTTTTTGTGGCCTTTTTCCGCTGGACGAACTTGGCGCCCCGGCCTTCGGGTAGTTATTTTTGGGTGCGGCTGTGCCCGTGACTATTTTTGGCACACGGAGGCCGCTCGCAAAGTCTCATCCCATTCTGAGTCCGGCGGACGATCTTGGCCAGCCCCACCCCCGAAGGCTATAGCCCAGCCGTTTTTGTGGCCTTTTTCCACTGGACGAACTTGCCGCCCCGGCCTTCGGGCGGTTATTTTTGGGCACGGCTGCGCCCACGGCCTATTTTTGGCACACGGAGGCTGCTCGCAAAGTCTCGTCCCATTCCGAGTCCGGCGGACGAACTTGCCCAGCCCACCCTAGGCTATAGCCCACCCGTTTTTGTGGCCTTTTTTCGCTGGACGAACTTGGCGCCCCGGCCTTCGGACGGTTATTTTTTGGGGCGGCTGTGACCGCGCCCTATTTTTGGCACATGGAGGCTGCTCGCAAAGTCTCGTCCCATTCCCAGTCCGGCGGACAAACTTGGCCAGCCCCACCCGCAAAGGCTATAGCCCACCCGTTTTTGTGGCCTTTTTCCCTGGACGAACTTGGCGCCACGGCCTTTGGGCCGTTATTTTTGGGTGCGGCTGAGCTCGTGGCCTATTTTGGCACATGGACGCCGCTCGCAAAGTCTCGCCCCATTCCGAGTCCAGCGGACGAACTTGGCCAGCCCCACCCCCCAAGGCTATAGCCCACCCGTTTTTGTGGCCTTTTTCCGCTGGGAAAACTTGGCGCCACGGCCTTCGGGCGGTAATTTTTGGGCGTTGCTGTGCCCGTGGCATATTTTTGGCATACGGAGGCCGCTCGCAAAGTCTCGCCCCATTCCGAGTCCGGCGGACGAACTTGGCCAGCCCACCGTAGGCTATAGCCCAACCGTTTTTGTTGCCTTTTTCCGCTGGACGAACTTGGCGCCCCGGCCTTCGGGCTGTTATTTTTGGGCACGGCTATGACCGCGCCCTATTTTTGGCACACGGAGGCTGCTCACGAAGTCTCGCCCCATTCCAAGTCCGGCGGACGAACTTGGCCAGCCCCACCCCCCAAGGCCATAGCCCACCCGTTTTTGTGGCCTTTTTCCGCTGGACGAACTTGGCGCCCCAGCCTTCGGGCGGTTATTTATGGGTGCGGCTATGCCCGTATCCTATTTTTGCCACACGGAGGCTGCTCGCAAAGTCTGGCCCCGTTCTGAGTCCGGCGGACGAACTTGACCAGCCCCACCCCCAGGGCTATAGCTCACCCGTTTTTGTGGCCTTTTTCCACTGGACCAACTTGGCGCCCCAGCCTTCGGGCGGTTATTTTTTGGTGCGGCTGTGCCCGCGGCCTAGTTTTGGCACACAGAGGCCGCTCGTAAAGTCTCGCCCCATTCCGAGTCCGGCGGACGAACTTGGCCAGCTCCACCCCCCATGGGTATTGCCACCCGTTTTTGTGGCCTTTTTCCGCTGGACGTACTTGGCGCCCCAGCCTTCGGGCCTTATTTTTTGGCGCGGCTGTGTCCGCGGCCTAGTTTTGGCACACAGAGGCCGCTCGTAAAGTGTCGCCCCATTCCGAGTCCGGCGGACGAACTTGGCCAGCCCCACCCACCATGGATATAGCCACCCGTTTTTGTGGCCTTTTTCCGCTGGACGAACTTGGCACCCGGGCCTTCGAGTGGTTATTTTTGGGAGCGGCTGTCCCCGCGTCCTATTTTTGGCACACGGAGGCCGCTTGCAAAGTCTTGCCCCATTCCGAGTCCGGCGGACGAAGTTGGCCAGCCCCACCCCCCAAGGCTATAGCCCACCCGTTTTTTGGGCGTTTTTCCGCAAGGGGGTTTTGGCGCCCCGACCTTCGGGGGCTGATTTTTGGGCGCGGCTGTGCCCGCGGCCTATTTTTGGCACACGGAGGCCGCTCGCAAAGTATCGCCCCATTCGGAGTCCCGCGAACGAACTTGGCCAGCCCCACCCCCCAAGGCCATAGCCCACCCGTTTTTTGGGTGTTTTTCCGCTGGGGGGTCTTGGCGGCCCGACCTTCGGGAACTGATTTTTGGGCGTGACTGTGCCCGCGGCCTATTTTTGGAACACGGAGGCCGCTCGCAAGGTCTCGTCCCACTCGGAGTCCCCCGGACGAACTTGGCCAGCCCCATCCCCCAAGGCTATAGCCCACACGTTTTTTGTGCGTTTTTCCGCTGGGGGGTTGTGGCGCCCTGACCTTCATGGGCTGATTTTTGGGCGCGGCTGAGCCCGCGGCCTATTTTTGGCACACAGAGGCCGCTCACAAAGTATCGCCCCATTCGGAGTCCCGCGGACGAACTTGGCCAGCCCCACCCCCCAAGGCTATAGCCCACACGTTTTTTGGGCGTTTTTCCACTGGGGGGTTTTGGCGACCCGACCTTCGGGGGCTGATTTTTGGGCGTGGGTGTGCCCGCGGCCTATTTTTGGCACACGGAGGCCGTTCGCAAAGTCTCGCCCCATTCGGAGTCCGGCGGACGAACTTGGTCAGCCCCACCCCCCAAGGCTATAGCCCACCCGTTTTTTGGGTGTTTTTCCGCTGGGGGGTCTTGGCGCCCCGACCTTCAGGGGATGATTTTTGGCCGCGGCTGTGCCCGTAGCCTATTTTTGGCACATGGAGGCCGCTCGCAAAGTATCGCCCCATTCGGAGTCCGGCGGACGAACTTTGCCAGCCCCACCCCCCAAGGCTATAGCCCACCCGTTTTTTGGGCGTTTTTCCGCTGGGGGGTTTTGGCGCCCAGACCTTCATAGGCTGATTTTTGGGCGCGGCTGTGTCCGCGGCCTATTTTTGGCACACGGAGGCCGCTCACAAAGTATAGCCCCATTCGGAATCCGGCGGACGAACTTTGCCAGCCCCACCCCCCAAGGCTATAGCACACCCGTTTTTTGGGCGTTTTTCCGCTGGGGGATTTTGGCGCCCCGACCTTCGGGGGCTGATTTTTGGGCGCGGCTGTGCCTGCGGCCTATTTTTGGCACACTGAATCCGCTCGCAAAGTATCGCCCCATTCGGAGTCCCGCGGACGAACATGGCCAGCCCCACCCCCCAAGGCTATAGCCCACCCGTTTTTTGGGCGTTTTTCAGCTGGGGGGTTTTGGCGCCCCGACCTTCGGGGGCTGATTTTTTGTCGCGGTTGTGCCCGCGGCCTATTTTTGGCACACTGAGCCCGCTCGCAAAGTATCACCCCATTCGGAGTCCCGCGGACGAACTTGGCCAGCCCCACCCCCCAAGGCTACAGCCCACCCGTTTTTTAGGTGTTTTTCCGCTGGGGGGTTTTGGTACCCCAGCCTTCGGGGGCTGATTTTTGGGGACGGCTGTGCCCGCGGCCTATTTTTGACACACGGAGGCCGCTCGCAAAGTATCGCCCCATTCGGAGTCTGGCGGACGAACTTGCCCAGCCCAACCCCCCAAGGCTATAGCCCAACCGTTTTTTGGGCGTTTTTCCGCTGGGGGGTTTTGGCGCCCCGACCTTCGGGGTCTGATTTTTGGGCACGGCTGTGTCCGCGGCCAATTTTTGGCACACGGAGGCCACTCGCAAAGTATCGGCACATTCGGAGTCCAGCGGATGAACTTGGTCAGCCCCACCCGCCAAGGCTATAGCCCACCCGTTTTTTGGGCGTTTTTCCGCAGGGGAGTTTTGGCGCCTCGACCTTTGGGGGCTGATTTTTGGGCGTGGCTGTGCCCGCGGCCTATTTTTAGCACACGGAGGCCGCGCTCAAAGTCTCGTCCCATTCGGAGTCCGGCGGACGAACTTGGCCTGCCCCACCCCCCAAGGCTATAGCACACCCGTTTTTTGGGCGTTTTTCCGATGGGGGCTTTTGGTACCCCGACCTTCAGGGGCTGATTTTTGGGCGCGGCTGTGCCCGCCTCTTATTTTTGGCACACGGAGGCCGCTCGCAAAGTCTCGCCCCATTCGGAGTCCGGCGGACGAACTTGGTCAGCCCCACCCCCCAAGGCTATAGCCCACCCGTTTTTTGGGTGTTTTTCCGCTGGGGGCTTTTGGCGCCCCGACCTTCAGGGGCTGATTTTTGGGCGCGGCTGTGCCCGCGGCCTATTTTTGTCACACGGAGGCCGCTCGCAAAGTATCGCCCCATTCGGAGTCCGGCGGACGAACTTGGCCAGCCCCACCCCCCAAGGCTATAGCCCACCCGTTTTTTGGGCGTTTTTCCGCTGGGGGGATTTGGCGCCCCACCCTTCGGGGGCTGATTTTTGGGCGCGGCTGTACCCACGGCCTATATTTGGCACACGGAGGCCGCTCGCAAAGTCTCGCCCCATTCGGAGTCCGGCGGACGAACTTGGTCAGCCCCACCCCCCAAGGCTATAGCCCACCCGTTTTTTGGGTGTTTTTCCGCTGGGGGCTTTTGGCGCCCCGACCTTCAGGGGATGATTTTTGGGCGCGGCTGTGCCCGCGTCCTATTTTTGTCACACGGAGGCCGCTCGCAAAGTATCGCCCCATTCGGAGTCCGGCGGACGAACTTGGCCAGCCCCACCCCCCAAGGCTATAGCCCACCCGTTTTTTGGGTGTTTTTCCGCTGGGGGGTCTTGGCGGCCCGACCTTCGGGAACTGATTTTTGTGCGTGACTGTGCCCACGGCCTATTTTTGGCACACGGAGGCTGCTCGCAAAGTCTCGCCCCATTTGGAGTCCCGCGGACGAACTTGGTCAGCCCAACCCCCCAAGGCTATAGCCCACCTGTTTTTTGGGTGTTTTTCCACTGGGGGGTCTTGGCGCCCCGACCTTCAGGGGATGATTTTTGGGCGCGGTTGTGCCCGCGGCCTATATTTGGCACACGGAGGCCGCTCGCAAAGTATCGCCCCATTCGGAGTCCGGCGGACGAACTTTGCCAGCCCCACCCCCCAAGGCTATAGCCCACCCGTTTTTTGGGTGTTTTTCCGCTGGGGGGTTTTGGCGCCCCGACCTTCGGGGGCTGATTGTTGGGCGCGGCTGTGCCCGCGGCCTATTTTCGGCACACGGAGGCCGCTCGCAAAGTATCGCCCCATTTGGAGTCCGGCGGACGAACTTTGCCAGCCCCACCCCCCAAGGCTATTGCCCACCCGTTTTTTGGGCGTTTTTCCGCTGGGGAGTTTTGGCGCCCCGACCTTCGGGGGCTGATTTTTGGGCGTGGCTGTGCCCGCGGCCTATTTTTGGCACACTGAGTCCGCTCGCAAAGTATCGCCCCATTCGGAGTCCCTCGGACGAACATGGCCAGTCCCACCTCCAAAGGCTATAGCCCACCCGTTTTTTGGGCGTTTTTCCACTGGGGGGTTTTGGCGCCCGACCTTCGGGGGCTAATTTTTGGGCGTGACTGTGCCCGCGGCCTATTTTTGGCACACGGAGGCTGCTCGTAAAGTGTCGCCCCATTCGGAGTCCCGCGGACGAACATGGCCAGCCCCACCCCCTAAGCCTATAGCCCCACCCCGCAAGGCTATAGCCCATCAGTTTTTTGGGCGTTTTTCCTCTGGGGGGTCTAGGCGCCCCGACCTTCAGGGGCTGATTTTTTTGGGCGCGGCTGTGCCCGCGGCCTATTTTTGGCACACGGAGGCCGCTAGCCAAGTCTCGCCCCATTCGGAGCCTGGCGGCCGAACTTGGCCAGCCCCACCCCCCAAGGCTATAGCCCACCCGTTTTTTGGGCGTTTTTCCGCTGGGGGGTTTTGGCGCCCCGACCTTCGGGGGCTGATTTTTTGGCACGGCTCTGTCCGCGGCCAATTTTTGGCACACGGAGGCCACTCACAAAGTATCGGCCCATTCGGAATCCCGCGGACGAACTTGGCCAGCCCCACCCGCCAAGGCTATAGCCCACCCGTTTTTTGGGCGTTTTTCCGCAGGGGAGTTTTGGCGCCTCGACCTTTGGGGGCTGATTTTTGGGCGTGGCTGTGCCCGCAGCCTATTTTTAGCACACGGAGGCCGCGCGCAAAGTCTCGTCCCATTCGGAGTCCGGCGGACGAACTTGGCCTGCCCCACCCCCCAAGGCTATAGCACACCCGTTTTTTGGGCGTTTTTCCGATGGGGGCTTTTGGTACCCCGACCTTCAGGGGCTGATTTTTGGGCGCGGCTGTGCCCGCCTCTTATTTTTGGCACACGGAGGCCGCTCGCAAAGTATCGCCCCATTCGGAGTCCGGCGGGCAAACTTGGCCAGCCCCACCCCCCAAGGCTATAGCTCACCCGTTTTTGGGCGTTTTTCTGCTGGGGGGTTTTGGCGCCCTGACCTTCGGGGTCTGATTTTTGGACACGGCTGTGCCCGCGGCCTATTTTAAGCATACGGAGGCCGCTCGCAAAGTCTCGCCCCATTCGGAGTCCGGCGGACGAACTTGGCCAGCCCCAACCCCCAAGGCGATAGCCCACCCGTTTTTTGGGCGTTTGTCCGCTGGGGGGTTTTGGCGCCCCGACCTTCGGGGGCCGATTTTTGGACGCGGCTGTGCCCGCGGCCTAGTTTTGGCACACGGAGGCCGCTCGTAAAGTCTCGCCCCATTCGGAGTCCGGCGGACGAACTTGGCCAGCCCTACCCCCCAAGGCTATAGCCCACCCGTTTTTTGGGCGTTTTTCCGCTGGGGTGTTTTGGCGCCCCGACCTTCAGGAGCTGATTTTTAGACGCGGCTGCGCCCGCGGCCTATTTTTGGCACACGGAGGCCACTCATAAAGTATCGCCCCATTCGGAGTCCTGCGGACGAACTTGGCCAGCCCCCCCCCCCAAGGCTATAGCCCACCCGTTTTTTGGGCGTTTTTCCGCTGGGGGGATTTGGCGCCCCACCCTTCGGGGGCTGACTTTTGGGGGCGGCTGTATCCACGGCCTATTTTTGGCACACGGAAACCGCTCGCAAAGTCTCGCCCCATTCGGAGTCCGGCGGACGAACTTGGTCAGCCCCACCCCCCAAGGCTATAGCCCACCCGTTTTTTGGGTGTTTTTCCGCTGGGGGCTTTTGGCTCCCCGACCTTCAGGGGCTGATTTTTGGGCGCGGCTGTGCCCGCGGCCTATTTTTGTCTCACGGAGGCCGCTCGCAAAGTATCGCCCCATTCGGAGTCCGGCGGACGAACTTGGCCAGCCCCACCCCCCAAGGCTATAGCCCACCCGTTTTTTGGGCGTTTTTCCGCTGGGGGGTTTTGGCGCCTTGACCTTCGGGGGCTGATTTTTGGGTGCGGCTGTGCCCGCGGCCTATTATTTGCACACAGAGGCCGCTCGCAAAGTATCGCCCATTCGGAGTCCGGCGGACGAACTTGGCCAGCCCCACCCCCAAACGCTATAGCCCACCCATATTTGGGCGTTTTTCCGCTAGGGGGTTTTGGCGCCCTGACCTTCGGGGGCTGATTTTTGGGCGTGGCTGTGCCCGCGGCCTATTTTTGGCATACGGAGGCCGCTCGCAAAGTCTCGCCCCATTCGGAGTCCGGCGGACAAACTTGGTCTGCCCCACCCCCAAGGCTATAGCCCACCCGTTTTTTGGGCGTTTTTCCGCTGGGTGGTTTTGGCGCCCCGACCTTCAGGGGCTGATTTTTGGGTGCGGCTGTGACCGCGGCCTATTTTTGTCACACGGAAGCCGCTCGCAAAGTATCGCCCCCATCGGAGTCCCGCGGACGAACTTGGCCAGCCTCAACCCCCAAGGCTATAGCCCCACCCGTTTTTTGGCCGTTTTTCCGCTGGGGGGTTTTGGCTGGGGCTGATTTTTGGGCGCGGCTGTGCCCACGGCCTATTTTTGGCACACGGAGGCCGCTCGCAAAGTCTCGTCCCATTCCGAGTCCGGCGGACGAACTTGGCCCGCCCCAAACCCCAAGGCTATAGCCCACCCGTTTTTTGGGCGTTTTTCCGCTGGGGGGTTTTGGTGCCCTGAACTTCAGGGGCTGATTTTTGGGTGCGGCTGTGCCCGCGGCCTATTTTTGTCAAACAGAAGCCGCTCGCAAAGTATCGCCCCAATCGGAGTCCCGCGGACGAACTTGGCCAGCCCCACCCCCCAAGGCTATAGCCCACCCGTTTTTTGGGCGTTTTTCCGCTGGGGGTTTTTGGCGGGGGCTTATTTTTGGGCGCGGCTGTGCCCGCGGTCTATTTTTGGCACACGGAGGCCGATCGCAAAGACTCGCCCCATTCGGAGTCCGGCGGACGAACTTGGCCAGCCCCACCCCCCTGGGCTATAGCCCACCCGTTTTTTGGGCGTTTTTCCGCTTGGGGGTTTTGGCACCCCGACCTTGGGGGGCTGATTTTTGGGTGCGGTTGTACCTGCGGCCTATTTTTGCCACACGGAGGCCGCTCGCAAAGTCTCACCCCATTCGGAGTCCGGCGGACGAACTTTGCCAGCCCCACCCCCCAAGGCTATAGCCCACCCGTTTTTTGGGCGTTTTTCCGCTGGTGGGTTTGCGGCCCGACCTTCGGGGGCTGATTTTTTGGCGCGGCTGTGCCCGCGGCCTATTTTTGGCACACGGAGGCCGCTCGCAAAGTATCGCCCCATTCGGAGTCCCGCGGACGAACTTGGCCAGCCCCACCCCCCAAGGCTATAGCCCACCCGTTTTTCGGGCGTTTTTCCGCTGGGTAGTTTTGGCACCCCAGCCTTCGGGGGCTGATTTTTGGGCGCGGCTGTGCCCGCGGCCTATTTTTGGCACACGGAGGCCGCTCGCAAAGTCTCGCCCCATACGGAGTCCGGCGGACGAACTTGGCCAGCCCCACCCCCCAAGGCTATAGCCCACCGGTTTTTTGGGCGTTTTTCCGCTGGGTGGTTTTGGCACCCCAGTCATCGGGGGCTGATTTTTGGGCGTGGTTGTGCCTGCGGCCTATTTTTGGCACACGGAGGCCGCTCGCAAATTATCTCCCCATTCGGAGTCCCGCGGACGAACTTGGCCAGACCCACCCCCCAAGGCTATTGCCCACCCGTTTTTTGGGCGTTTTTCAGCTGGGGGGTTTTGGCGCCCCGACCTTCGGGGGCTGATTTTTGGGCGCGGCTGTGCCCGCGGCCTATTTTTGGCACACTAAGCCCGCTCGCAAAGTATCACCCCATTCGGAGTCCCGCGGACGAACTTGGCCAGCCCCACCCCCCAAGGCTATAGCCCACCCGTTTTTCGGGCGTTTTTCCGCTGGGTGGTTTTGGTACCCTAGCCTTCGGGGGCTGATTTTTGGGCGCGGCTGTGCCCGCGGCCTATTTTTGGCACACGGAGGCCGCTCGCAAAGTCTCGCCCCATACGGAGTCCGGCGGACGAACTTGGCCAGCCCCACCCCCCAAGGCTATAGCCCACCGGTTTTTTGGGCGTTTTTCCGCTGGGTGGTTTTGGCACCCCAGTCATCGGGGGCTGATTTTTGGGCGCGGCTGTGCCTGCGGCCTATTTTTAGCACACGGAGGCCGCTCGCAAATTATCGCCCCATTCGGAGTCCCGCGGACGAACTTGGCCAGCCCCACCCCCCAAGGCTATAGCCCACCCGTTTTTTGGGCGTTTTTCCGCTCGTGGGTTTTGCGCCCCGACCTTCGGGGTTTGATTTTTGGGCGCGGCTGTGCCCGCGGCCAATTTTTGGCACTCGGAGGCTGCTCGCAAAGTCTCGCCCCATTCGGAGTTCGGCGGACGAACTTGGCCAGCCCCACCCCCCAAGGCCATAGCCCACCCGTTTTTTGGGCGTTTTTGCGCTGGGTGGTTTGTGCGCCCCGACCTTCGGGGGCTGATTTTTGGGCGCGGCTGTGCCCCATGCCTATTTTTGGCACACGGAGGCCGCTCGCAAAGTATCACCCCATTCGGAGTCCCGCGGACGAACTTGGCCAGCCCCACCCCCCAAGACTATAGCCCACCCGTTTTTTGGGCGTTTTTCCGCTGAGGGGTTTTGGCGCCCCGACCTTCGGGGGCTGATTTTTGGGCGGGGCTGTGTCCGCGGCCTATTTTTGGCACACGGAGGCCGCTCGCAAAGTCTCGCCCCATCCGGCGTCCGGCGGACGAACTTGGCCAGCCCACCCCCCAAGGCTATAGCCCACCCGTTTTTTGGCCGTTTTTCCGCTCGTGGGTTTTGCGCCCCGACCTTCGGGGTTTGATTTTCGGGCGCGGCTGTGCCCGCGGCCAATTTTTGGCACTCGGAGGCTGCTCGCAAAGTCTCGCCCCATTCGGAGTTCGGCGGACGAACTTGGCCAGCCCCACCCCCCAAGGCCATAGCCCACCCGTTTTTTGGGAGTTTTTCCGCTGGGTGGTTTTGGCGCCCCGACCTTCGGGGGCTGATTTTTGGGAGCGGCTGTGCCCCCGGCCTATTTTTGGCACACGGAGGCCGCTCGCAAAGTATCACCCCATTCGGAGTCCCGCGGACGAACTTGGCCAGCCCCACCCCCCAAGACTATAGCCCACCCGTTTTTTGGTTGTTTTTCCGCTGGGGGGTTTTGGCACCACGACCTTCGGGTGCTGATTTTTGGGCGCGGCTCTGCCCGCGGCCTATTTTTGGCACACGGAGGCCGCTCCAAATGTCCCGCCCCATTCGGAGTCCGGCGGACGAACTTGGCCAGCCCCACCCCCCAAGGCTATAGCCCACCCGTTTTTTGGGTGTTTTTCCGCTGGTGGGTTTTGCGCCCCGACCTTCGGGGGCTGATTTTTGGGCGCGGCTGTGCCCACGGCCTATTTTTGGTCCTCGGTGGCTGCTCGCAAAGTCTCGCCCCATTCGGAGTTCGGCGGACGATCTTGGCCAGCCCCACTCCCCAAAGCTATAGCCCACCCATTTTTTGGGCGTTTTTCCGCTTGGGGGTTTTGGCGCCCCGATCTTCGGGGGCTGATTTTTGGGCGTGGCTGTGCCCCCGGCCTAGTTTTGGCACATGGAGGCCGCTCGCAAAGTATCGACCCATTCGGAGTCCCGCGGACGAACTTGGCCAGCCCCACCCCCCAATGCTATAACCCACCCGTTTGTTGGGCGTTTTTCTGCTGGGGGGTTTTCGCGCCCCGACCTTCGGGGGCTGATTTTTGGGCGCGGCTGTGCCCGCGGCCTATTTTTGGCACACGGAGGCCGCTCGTAAAGTATCGCCCCATTCGGAGTCCCACGGACGAACTTCGCCAACCCCACCCCCCAAGGCTATAGCCCACCCGTTTTTTGGGCGTTTTTACGCTGGGGGGTTTTGGTACCCCGAACTTCGGGGGCTGATTTTTGGGTTCGGCTGTACCCGCGGCCTATTTTTGGCACACGGAGGCCGCTCGCAAAGTATCGCCCCATTCGGAGTCCCGCGGGCGAACTTGGCCAGCCCCACCCCCCAAGGCTATAGCCCACCCGTTTTTTGGTTGTTTTTCCGCTGGGGGGTTTTGGCACCCCGACCTTCGGGTGCTGATTTTTGGGCGCAGCTCTGTCCGCGGCCTATTTTTGGCACACGGAGGCCGCTCCAAATGTCCCGCCCCATTCGGAGTCCGGCGAATGAACTTGGCCAGCCCCACCCCCCAAGGCTATAGCCCACCCGTTTTTTCGGCGTTTTTCCGCTGGGGGGTCTTCGTGGCCCGACCTTCGGGGGTTTATTTTTGAGCGCGGCTGTGCCCGCGGCCTATTTTGCGCACACGGAGACTGTTTGCAAAGTCTCGCCCCATTCGGAGTACGGCGGACGAACTTGGCCAGCCCCACCCCCCAAGGCTATAACCCACCCGTTTTTTGGGTGTTTTTCTGCTGGGGGGTTTTGGCGCCCTGACTTTCGGGGGCTGAATTTTGGGCGCGGCTGTGTCCACGGCCTATTTTTCGCACACCGAGGCCGCTCGCAAAGTGTCGCCCCATTTGGAGTCCGGCGGAAAAACTTGGCCAGCCCCACCCCCCAAGGCTATAGCCCACCCGTTTTTTAGGCGTTTTTCCGCTAGGGGGTTTTGGCGCCCCGACCTTCGGGGGCTGATTTTTGGGCGCGGCTGTCCCCCGGCCTATTTTTGGCACACGGAGGCCGCTCGCAAAGTATCACCCCATTCGGAGTCCCGCGGACGAACTTGGCCAGCCCCACCCCCCAAGACTATAGCCCACCCGTTTTTTGGGCGTTTTTCCGCTGAGGGGTTTTGGCGCCCCGACCTTCGGGGGCTGATTTTTGGGCGGGGCTGTGTCCGCGGCCTATTTTTGGCACACGGAGGCCGCTCGCAAAGTCTCGCCCCATTCGGCGTCCGGCGGACGAACTTGGCCAGCCCACCCCCCAAGGCTATAGCCCACCCGTTTTTTGGGCGTTTTTCCGCTCGTGGGTTTTGCGCCCCGACCTTCGGGGTTTGATTTTTGGGCGCGGCTGTGCCCGCAGCCAATTTTTGGCACTCGGAGGCTGCTCGCAAAGTCTCGCCCCATTCGGAGTTCGGCGGACGAACTTGGCCAGCCCCACCCCCCAAGGCCATAGCCCACCCGTTTTTTGGGCTTTTTTCCGCTGGGTGGTTTTGGCGCCCCGACCTTCGGGGGCTGATTTTTGGGCGCGGTTGTGCCCGCGGCCTATTTTTGGAACACGGAGGCCGCTCGCAAAGTATCGCCCCATTCCGAGTCCGGCGGACGAACTTGGCCAGCCCCACCCCCCAAGGCTATAGCCCACCCGTTTTTGTGCCCTTTTTCCGCTGGACGAACTTGGCGTCCCGGCCTTCGGGGGTTATTTTTAGGCGCGGCTGGGACCGCAGACTATTTTTGGCACATGGAGGCCGCTCGTAAAGTCTCGCCCCATTCCGAGTCCGGCGGACGAACTTGGCCAGCCCCACCCCCCAAGGCTTTATAGCCCACCCATTTTTGTGGCCTTTTTCCGCTGGACAAAGTTTGCGCCCCGGCCTTCGGGCGGTTATTTTTGGTGGGGCTGTGCCTGCGACCTATTTTTGGCACACGTAGGCCGCTCGCAAAGTCTCGCCCCATTCCGAGTCCGGCGGACGAACTTGGCCAGCCCCACCACCCAAGGCTATAGCCCACCCGTTTATTGGGCATTTTTGCGGCGGATGAACTTGGGGACGGGACCTTCGGGTGCTTATTTTTGGGTGCGGCTGTGCCCGTGGCCTATTTTTTGTACACGGAGGCCCCTCGCAAAGACTGGCACCATTCGGAGCTCGGCGGACGAAATTGGCCAGCGCCACCCCCCAAGGCTATAGCCCACCCGTTTTTTGGGCATTTTTGCGGCGGACGAACTTGGGGACGGGTCCTTCGGGCCTTTATATTTGGGCGCGGCTGTGCCCTCGGCCTATTTTTGGCACACGGAGGCCCCTCGCAAAGTCTGGCCCCATTCCGAGTCCGGCGGACGAACTTGGCCAGCCCCACCACCCAAGGCTATAGCCCACCCGTTTATTGGGCATTTTTGCGGCGGACGAACTTGGGGACGGGACCTTCGGGTGCTTATTTTTGGGTGCGCCTGTGCCCGTGGCCTATTTTTTGTACACGGAGGCCCCTCGCAAAGACTGGCACCATTCGGAGCCCGGCGGACGAACTTGGCCAGCCCCACCCCCCAAGGCTATAGCCCACCCGTTTTTTGGGCATTTTTGCGGCGGACGAACTTGGAGACGGGTCCTTCGGGCCTTTATATTTGGGCGCGGCTGTGCCCTCAGCCTATTTTTGGCACACGTAGGCCCCTCGCAAAGTCTGGCCCCATTCCGAGTCCGGCGGACGAACATGGCCAGCCCCACCCCCCAAGGCTTTAGCCCACCCGTTTTTTGGGCATTTTTGCGGCGGACGAACTTGGGGACGGGACCTTCGGGCGCGGCAGTGGCCACGGCCTATTTTTGGCACACGGAGGCCCCTCACAAAGTCTAGCCCCATTCCGAGTCCGGCGGACGAACTTGGCCAGCCCCACCCCCCAAGGCTATAGCCCACCCTGTTTTCGGGCATTTTTGCGGCGGACGAACTTGGGGACGGGACCTTTGGGCGCTTATTTTTGGGCGCGGCTGAGCCTGTGGCCTATTTTTGGCACACGGAGGCCCTTCACAAAGTCTGACAACATTCCAAGTCCGGCGGACGAAGTTGGCCAGCCCTACCCCCCAAGGGTATAACCCACCCGTTTTTTGGGCATTTTTGCGGCAGACGAACTTGGGGACGGGACCTTCGGGCGCTTATTTTTGGGCGCGGCTGTCCCCGCGGCCTATTTTTGGCACACGGAGGACCCTCGCAAATTCTGGCCCCATTCCGACTCCGGCGGATGAACTTGGCCAGCCCCACCCCCCAAGGCTATATCCCTCCCGTTTTTTGGGCATTTTTGCGGCGGACGAACTTGGGGACGGGAGCTTCGAGCGCTTATTTATGGGCGTGGCTGTGCCCGCAGCCTATTTTTGGAACACGGAGGCCCCTCGCAATGTCTGGCCGCATTCCGAGTCCGGGGGACGAACATGGCCAACCCCACCCCCAAGGCTATAGACCACCCATTTTTTGGGCATTTTTGCGTTGGATGAACTTGGGGACGGGACCTTTGGGCAATTATTTTTGGGTACGGCTGTTCCCGTGGCCAATTTTTGGCACACGGAGACCCCTCTCAAAGTCTGGCCCCATTCCGAGTCCGTCGGACGAACTTGGCCACCCCCACCCCCCAAGGCTAAAGCCCACCCGTTTTTTGGGCATTTTTGCGGCGGACGAACATGGGGACGGGACCTTCGGGCACTTATTTTTGGGCTCGGCTGTTCCGGCGGCCTATTTTTGGCACACGGAAGCCCCTCGCAAAGTCTGCCCCAATTCCGAGTCCGGCAGACGAACTTGGCCAGCCCCAGCCCCTAAGGCTATAGCCCACCCGTTTTTTGGGCATTTTTGCGGCGGTCGACTTGGGGACGGGACCTTCGGGCTCTTATCTTTGGGCGCGGCTGTTCCCGCGACCTATTTTTGGCACACGGAGGCCCCTCGCAAAGTCTGACCCCATTCCGAGTCCGACGGACGAACTTGGCCAGCCCCACCCCCCAAGGCTATAGCCCACCCGTTTTTTAGGGCATTTTTTCGGCGGACGAACTTTGGGACGGGACCTTTGGGCGCTTATTTTTTGGCGTGGCTGTGCCCGTGGCCTATTTTTGGCTCACGGAGGCCCCTCACAATGTCTGGCCACATTCCGAGTCCGGCGGACGAACTTGGCCAGCCCCACCCCCCAAGGCTATAGCCCACCCGTTTTTTTGGCATTTTTGCGGGAGACAAACTTCGGGACGGGACCTTCGGGCGCGGCCTTGCCCGTGGCCATATTTTTGGCACACGGAGGCCCCTCATAAAGTCTGGCCCCATTCCAAGTCCGGCGGACGAACTTGGACAGCCCCACCCCCCAAGGCTATAGCCCACCCGTTTTTTGGGCATTTTTGTGGCGGACGAACTTGGGGACGGGACCTTCGGGCGCTTATTTTTGGGCGCGACGGTATGCGTGGCCTTCTTTTGGCACACGTAGGCCCATCGCAAATTCTAGCCGCATTCCGAGTCCAGCTAACGAACTTGGCCAGCCCCACCCGCCAAGGCTATAGCCCACCCATTTTTTGGGCATTTTTGCGGCGGACGAACTTGGGGACGAGACCTTCGGGCGCTTATTTTTGGGTGCGGCAGTACCCGCGGTTTATGTTTGGTACACGGAGGCCCCTCGCAAAGTCTGGCCCCATTCTGAGTCCGGCGGATGAACTTGGCCAGCCCCACCCCTCAAGGCTATAGCCCACCCGTTTTTTGGGCATTTTTGCGGCGAACGAACTTGGGGACGGGAGCTTCGGGCACTTATTTTTGGGCGCGGCTGTCCCCGCGGCCTATTTTTGGCACATGGAAGCCCCTCGCAAGGTCTGGCCCCATTCCGAGTCCGGCAAAGGAACTTGGCCAGCCCCCCCCAAGACTATAGCCCACCCGATTTTGGGCATTTTTCCGGCGGACGAACTTGGGGACGGGACCTTCGAGTGCTTATTTTTGGGCGCGGCTATGACAGTGGCCTATTTTTGGCACACGGAGGCCCCTCGCAATGTTTGGCCCCTTTCCGAGTCAGGCGGACGAACTTGACCAGCCCCACCCCCCAAGGCTATAGCCCACCCGTTTTTTGGGCATTTTTGCGGCAGACGAACTTGGGGACGGGACCTTCGGGCACTTATTTTTGGGCGCGGCTGTACCCGCGGCCTATTTTTGGCACACGTAGGCCGCTCGCAAAGTCTGGCCCCATTCCGAGTCCGGCGGACGAACTTGGCCAGCCCCACCCCCCAAGGCTATAGCCCACCCGTTTTTTGGGCATTTTTGCGGCGGATGAACTTGGTGATGGGACCTTCGGGCACTTATTTTTGGGCGCAGCCGTACCCGCTGCCTATTTTTGGCACACGGAGGCCCCTTGCAAAGTCTGACCCCATTCCGAGTCCGGCGGACGAACTTGGCCAGCCCCACCCCCCAAGGCTATAGCCCACCCGTTTTTTGGGCATTTTTGCGCCGGACGAACTTGGGGACAGGACCTTGGGGGGCTTATTTTTGGGCGCGGTTGTGCCCGCGGCCTATTTTTTGTGCACGGAGGCCCTTCCCAAAGTCTGACCCCATTCCGAGTCCGCGCAGACGAACTTGGCAGGCCCCACCCCCCAAGGCTATAGCCCACCCATTTTTTGGGCATTATTGCGGCGGACGAACCTGGGGATGGGACCTTCGCTCGCTTAGTTTTGGGCGCAGCCGTGCCCACGGCCTATTTTTGGCACACGGAGGCCCCTCACAAAGTCTGGCCCCATTCCGAGTCCGGCGGACGAACTTGGCCAGCCCCACCCCCCAAGGCTATAGCCCACCCGTTTTTTGGGCATTTTTGCGGCGGACGAACTTGTGGACGGGACCTTCGGGCGCTTATTTTTGGGCACGGCTGTGCCAGCGGCCTATTATTGGCACACGGAGGCCCCTCGCAAAGTCTAGCCCTATTCCGAGACCGGCAGACGAACTTGGCCAGCCCCTCCCCCCAAGGTTATAGCCCTCCCGTTTTTTGGGCATTTTTGCGGCGGACGAACTTGGTGACCGGACCTTCGGGCTCTTATTTTTTGGCGCAGCCGTGCCCGCGGCCTATTTTTGGCACACGTAGGCCGCTCGCAAAGTCTGGCCCCATTCCGAGTCCGGCGGACGAACTTGGCCAGCCCCACCCCCCAAGGCTATAGCCCACCCGTTTTTTGGGCATTTTTGCGGCGGATGAACTTGGTGATGGGACCTTCGGGCACTTATTTTTGGGCGCAGCCGTACCCGCTGCCTATTTTTGGCACACGGAGGCCCCTTGCAAAGTCTGACCCCATTCCGAGTCCGCGCGGACGAACTTGGCCAGCCCCACCCCCCAAAGCTATAGCCCACCCGTTTTAAGGGCATTTTTGCGGCGGACAAACTTGGGGACGAGACCTTCGGGCGCTGATTTTTGGGTGCGGCCATGCCCACGGCCTATTTTTGGCTAAAGGAGGCCGCTCGCAAAGTCTGGCCCCCTTCCGAATCCGGCGGACGAACTTGGCCAGCCCCACCCCCCAAGGCTATTGCCCACCCGTTTTTTGGGCATTTTTGCGGAGGACGAACTCGGGGACGGGACAGCCGGGCACTTATTTTTTGGCGCGACTGTTCCCGCAGCCTATTTTTGGCACACGGAGGCCCCTCGCAAAGTCTGGCCCCATTCCGAGTCCGGCGGACGAACTTGGCCAGCCCCACCCCCCAAGGCTATAGCCCACCCGTTTTTTGGGCATTTTTGCGGCGGACGAACTTGTGGACGGGACCTTCGGGCGCTTATTTTTGGGCGCGGCTGTGCCAGCGGCCTATTATTGGCACACGGAGGCCCCTCGCAAAGTCTAGCCCTATTCCGAGACCGGCAGACGAACTTGGCCAGCCCCTCCCCCCAAGGTTATAGCCCTCCCGTTTTTTGGGCATTTTTGCGGCGGACGAACTTGGTGACCGGACCTTCGGGCTCTTATTTTTTGGCGCGGCTGTGCCCGCGGCCTCTTTTTGGCCCACGGAGCCCCGTTGCAAAGTCTGGCCCCAATCCGAGTCCGGCGAACGAACTTGGCCAGCCCCACCCCCCAAGGCTATAGCCCACCCGTTTTTTGGGCATTTTTGCGGCGGACGAACTTGGGGACGGGAGCTTCGCGCGCTTATTTTTGGGCGCGGCTGTCCCCGCGGCCTATTTTTGGCATACGGAGGCCCCTCGCAAAGTCTGGCCCCATTCCAAGTCCGGCGAACGAACTTGGCCAGCCCCCCCCCAACACTATAGCCCACCCGGTTTTTGGGCATTTTTGCGGCGGACGAACTCGGGAACGGGACCTTCGGGCGCTTATTTTTGGGCGCGGCTTTACCCGCGGCCTATTTTGGCACTCGAAGGCCCCTCTCAAAGTCTGGCCCCATTCTAAGTCCGGCGGACGAACTTGGCCAGCCCCACCCCCCAAGGCTATAGCCCACCCGATTTTGGGCATTTTTCCGGCGGACGAACTTGGGGACGGGACCTTCGAGTACTTATTTTTGGGCGCGGCTGTGACAGCGGCCTATTTTTGGCGCACGGAGGCCCCTCACAAAGTTTGGCCCCTTTCCGAGTCTGGCGGACGAACTTGACCAGCCCCACCCCCCAGGGCTATAGCCCACCCGTTTTTTGGGCATTTTTGCGGCGGACGAACTTGGGGACGGGACCTTTGGTCGCTTCTTTTCGGGCGCGGCTGTGCCCGAGGCCTATTCTTGTCACACGGAGGCCCCTTGCAAAGTCTTGCCCCATTCCGAGTCCGGCGGACGAACTTGACCTGCCCCACCCCCCAAGGCTATAGCCCAGCCGTTTTTTGGGCATTTTTGTGGCGGACGAACTTGGGGCCGGGACCTTCGGGCGCTTATTTTTGGACGTGGCTGTGTCCGCGGACTATTTTTAGCACACGGAGGCCCCTCGCAAAGTCTGGCCCCATTCCGAGTCTGGCGGATGAACTTGCCCAGCCCCTCCCGCCAAGGCTATAGCCCACCCGTTTTTTGGGCATTTTTGCTGCGGATGAACTTGGAGACGGGATCTTCGGGTACTTATTTTAGGGTACGGCTGTGCCCGCAGCCTATTTTTGGCACACGAAGGCCCATCACAAAGTCTCACCCCATTCCGAGTCCAGCGGACGAACTTGGCCAGCCCCACCCCCCAAGGCTAAAGCCCACCTGATTTTTGGGCTTTTTGCGGCGGACGAACTTGGGGACCGGACCTTCGGATACTTATTTTTGGGTGCGGCTGTGCCTGCGGACTATTTTTGGTACACGGAGGCCCCTCGCAAAGTCTCGCCCCATTCCGAGTCCGGGGGACGAACTTGGCCAGCCCCTCCCCCCAAGGCTATAGCCCACCCGTTTTTTGGGCATTTTTGCGGCGGACGAACTTGGGGACCGGACCTTGGGGCGCTTATTTTTGGACGCGGCTGCGCCCGCGGCCTATTTTTGGCACATGGAGGCCCCTCGCAAAGTGTGGCCCCATTCCGAGTCCGGCGGACAAACTTGGCCAGCCCCTCCCCCCAAGGCTATAGCCCACCCGTTTTTTGGGCATTTTTCCGGCGGACGAACTTGGGGATGGGACCTTCGGGCGCTTATTTTTGAGCGCGGCTGTGCCCGCGGCCTATTTTTGGCACACGAAGGCCCCTCGCAAAGTCTCGCCCCATTCCGAGTCCGGCGGACGAACATGGCCAGCCCCTCCCCCCAAGGCTATAGCCCACCCATTTTTTGGGCATTTTTGCGGCGGATGAACTTGGGGAGCGGACCTTCCGGCACTTATTTTTTGGGTGCGGCTGTGCCCGCGGCCTATTTTTGGCACTCGGAGGCCCCTCGCAAAGTCTGGCCCGATTCCGACTCCGGCGGACGAACTTGGCCAGCCCCTCCCCCCAAGGCTATAGCCCAACCGTTTTTTGGGCATTTTTGTGGCGGACGAACTTGGAGACGGGACCTTCGGGTGCTTATTTTTTGGTGCGGCTGTGCTTGCACCCTAATTTTGGCACACGGAGGCCCCTCGCAGAGTTTGGCCCCATTCCGAGTCCGGCAGACGAACTTGGCGAGCCCCACCCCCCAAGGCTATAGCCCACCTATTTTTTGGGCATATTTGCGGCGGACGAACTCGGGGACGGGACCTTCGGGCGCTTATTTTTGGGCGCGGCTGTGCCCGCGGCCTATTTTTGGCACACGAAGGCCCCTCGTAAAGTCTGGCCCCTTTATGAGTCCGGCGGACGAACTTCGCCAGCCGCACCGCCCAAGGCTATAGCCCACCAGTTTTTGTGGCCTTTTTCCGCTGGACGAACTAGGCGCCCCGGCCTTCGGGCGGGTATTTTTGGGCGCGGCTGTGTCCGCGGCCTATTTTTGGCACACGGAGGTGCCTCGCAAAGTCTCGCACCATTCCGAGTCCGGAGGACGAAGTTGTTCAGCCCCACCCGCCAAGGTATAGCCAACCCGTTTTTGTGGCCTTTTTCCGCAGGACGAACTAGGCGCCCCGGCCTTCGGACGGGTATTTTTGGGCGCGGCTGTGTCTGCGGCCTATTTTTGGCACGCGGAGGTGCCTCGCAAAGTCTCGCGCCATTCCGAGTCCGGCGGACGAAGTTAGCCAGCCCCACCCCCCAAGGCTATAGCCCACCAGTTTTTGTGGCCTTTTTCCGCTGGACGAACTAGGTGCCCCGGCCTTCGGGCGGGTATTTTTGGGCGCGGCTGTGTCCGCGGCCTATTTTTGGCACACGGAGGTGCCTCGCAAAGTCTCGCGCCATTCCGAGTCCGGAGGACGAAGTTGTTCAGCCCCACCCGCCAAGGTATAGCCAACCCGTTTTTGTGGCCTTTTTCCGCAGGACGAACTAGGCGCCCCGGCCTTCGGGCGGGTATTTTTGGGCGCGGCTGTGTCTGCGGCCTATTTTTGGCACGCGGAGGTGCCTCGCAAAGTCTCGCGCCATTCCGAGTCCGGCGGACGAAGTTAGCCAGCCCCACCCCCCAAGGCTATAGCCCACCAGTTTTTGTGGCCTTTTTCCGCTGGACGAACTAGGCGCCCCGGCCTTCGGGCGGGTATTTTTGGGCGCGGCTGTGTCCGCGGCCTATTTTTTGCACACGGAGGTGCCTCGCAAAGTCTCGCGCCATTCCGAGTCCGGAGGACGAAGTTGTTCAGCCCCACCCGCCAAGGTATAGCCCACCCGTTTTTGTGGCCTTTTTCCGCAGGACGAACTAGGCGCCCCGGCCTTCGGGCGGGTATTTTTGGGCGCGGCTGTGTCTGCGGCCTATTTTTGGCACGCGGAGGTGCCTTGCAAAGTCTCGCGCCATTCCGAGTCCGGCGGACGAAGTTGTTCAGCCCCACCCCCCAAGGTATAGCCCACCCGTTTTTGTGGCCTTTTTCTGCTGGACGAACTTCGCACCTCGGCCTTCAGGCGGGTATTTTTGTGCGCGGCTGTACCCGCGGCCTATTTTTGGCACACGGAGGTGCCTCGCAAAGTCTCGCGCCATTCCGAGTCCGGAGGACGAAGTTGTTCAGCCCCACCCGCCAAGGTATAGCCAACCCGTTTTTGTGGCCTTTTTCCGCAGGACGAACTAGGCGCCCCGGCCTTCGGGCGGGTATTTTTGGGCGCGGCTGTGTCTGCGGCCTATTTTTGGCACGCGGAGGTGCCTCGCAAAGTCTCGCGCCATTCCGAGTCCGGCGGACGAAGTTAGCCAGCCCCACCCCCCAAGGCTATAGCCCACCAGTTTTTGTGGCCTTTTTCCGCTGGACGAACTAGGCGCCCCGGCCTTCGGGCGGGTATTTTTGGGCGCGGCTGTGTCCGCGGCCTATTTTTGGCACACGGAGGTGCCTCGCAAAGTCTCGCGCCATTCCGAGTCCGGAGGACGAAGTTGTTCAGCCCCACCCGCCAAGGTATAGCCCACCCGTTTTTGTGGCCTTTTTCCGCAGGACGAACTAGGCGCCCCGGCCTTCGGGCGGGTATTTTTGGGCGCGGCTGTGTCTGCGGCCTATTTTTGGCACGCGGAGGTGCCTTGCAAAGTCTCGCGCCATTCCGAGTCCGGCGGACGAAGTTGTTCAGCCCCACCCCCCAAGGTATAGCCCACCCGTTTTTGTGGCCTTTTTCTGCTGGACGAACTTCGCACCTCGGCCTTCAGGCGGGTATTTTTGTGTGCGGCTGTACCCGCGGCCTATTTTTGGCACACGGAGGTGCCTCGCAAAGTCTCGCGCCATTCCGAGTCCGGAGGACGAAGTTGTTCAGCCCCACCCGCCAAGGTATAGCCCACCCGTTTTTGTGGCCTTTTTCCGCTGGACGAACTTGGCGCCCTGGCCTTCGGGCGGGTATTTTTGGGCGCGGCTGAGTCCGCGGCCAATTTTTGGCACACGGAGGTGCGTCATAAAGTCTCACGCCATTCCGAGTCCGGCGGACGAAGTTGGCCAGCCCCACCCCCCAAGGCTATAGCCCACTCGTTTTTGTGGCCTTTTTCCGCTGGACGAACTTGACGCCCCCGCCTTCGGGCGGGTATTTTTGGGCGCTGCTGTGCCCGCGGCCTATTTTTGGCACACGGAGGTGCCTCACAAAGTCTCATGCCATTCCGAGTCCGGCGGACGAAGTTGGCCAGCCCCACCCCCCAAGGCTATAGCCCACCGTTTTTGTGGCCTTTTTCCGCTGGATGAAATTGGCACCCCGGCCTTCGGGCGGGTATTTTTGGGCGCGGCTGTGCCCTCGGCCTATTTTTGGCACACGGAGGTGCCTCACAAAGTCTCACGCCATTCCGAGTCCGGCGGACGAAGTTAGCCAGCCCCACCCCCCAAGGCTATAGCCCACCAGTTTTTGTGGCCTTTTTCCGCTGGACGAACTAGGCGCCCCGGCCTTCGGGCGGGTATTTTTGGGCGCGGCTGTGTCCGCGGCCTATTTTTGGCACACGGAGGTGCCTCGCAAAGTCTCGCGCCATTCCGAGTCCGGAGGACGAAGTTGTTCAGCCCCACCCGCCAAGGTATAGCCCACCCGTTTTTGTGGCCTTTTTCCGCAGGACGAACTAGGCGCCCCGGCCTTCGGGCGGGTATTTTTGGGTGCGGCTGTGTCTGCGGCCTATTTTTGGCACGCGGAGGTGCCTCGCAAAGTCTCGCGCCATTCCGAGTCCGGCGGACGAAGTTGTTCAGCCCCACCCCCCAAGGTATAGCCCACCCGTTTTTGTGGCCTTTTTCTGCTGGACGAACTTCGTACCTCGGCCTTCAGGCGGGTATTTTTGTGCGCGGCTGTACCCGCGGCCTATTTTTGGCACACGGAGGTGCCTCGCAAAGTGTCGCGCCATTCCGAGTCCGGCGGACGAAGTTGTTCAGCCCGACCCCCCAAGGTATAGCCCACCCGTTTTTGTGGCCTTTTTCCGCTGGACGAACATGGCGCCCCGGCCTTCGGTCGGGTATTTTTGAGTGCGGCTGTGCCCGCAGCCTATTTTTGGCACATGGAGGCGCCTCTCAAAGTCTCGCGCCATTCCGAGTCCGGCGGACGACGTTGTTCAGCCCCACCCCCCAAGGTATAGCCCACCCGTTTTTGTGGCCTTTTTCCGCTGGACGAACTTGGCGCCCCGGCCTTCGGGCGGGTAATTTATGGGTGCGGCTGTGCCCGCGGCCTATTTTTGGCACACGGAGGCGCCTCGTAAGGTCTCGCGCCATTCCGAGTCCGGCAGACGAAGTTGGCCAGCCCCACCGCCCAAGGCTATAGCCCACCCGTTTTTGTGGCCTTTTTCTGCTCGACGAACTTGGCGCCCCGGCCTTCGGGCGTTTAGTTTTGGGCGCGGCTGTGCCCACGGCCTGTTTCTGGCACGCGGAGGCCGCTCTCAAAGTCTCGCCCAATTCCGAGTCCGGCGGACGAAGTTGGCCAGCCCCTCCCCCCAAGGCTATAGCCCACCCGTTTTTTGGCCATTTTTCCGCTGGACGAACTTGGCGCCCGGCCTTCGGGCAGTTATTTTTGGGCGCGGCTGTGCCCGTGGCCTATTTTTGGCACACGGAGGCGCCTCGCAAAGTCTCGCGCCATTCCGAGTCCGGCGGATGACGTTGGCCAGCCCCACCCCCGAAGGCTATAGCCCACCCGTTTTTGTGGCCTTTTTCCGCTGGACGAACTTGGCGCCCCGGCCTTCGGGCAGTTATTTTTGGGCGTGGCATTGCCAGCGGCCTATTTTTGGCACACAGAGGCGACTTGCAAAGTCTCGCGCCATTCCGAGTCCGGCGGACGAAGTTGGCCAGCCCCACCCCCCAAGGCTATAGCCCACTCGTTTTTGTGGCCTTTTTCCGCTGGACGAACTTGGCGCCCCGGCCTTCGGGCGGGTATTTTTGGGCGCTGCTGTGCCCACGGCCTATTTTTGGCACACGGAGGTGCCTCGTCAAGTCTCATGCCATTCCGAGTCCGGCGGACGAAGTTGGCCAGCCCCACCCCCCAAGGCTATAGCCCACCGTTTTTGTGGCCTTTTTCCACTGGACGAAATTGGCGCCCCGGCCTTCGGGCGGGTATTTTTGGGCGCGGCTGTGTCCTCGTCCTATTTTTGGCACACGGAGGCACCTCGCAATGTCTCACGCCATTCCGAGTCCGGCGGACGAAGTCGGCCAGCCCCACCCCCCAAGGCTATAGCCCACCAGTTTTTGTGGCCTTTTTCCGCTGGACGAACTAGGCGCCCCGGCCTTCGGGCGGGTATTTTTGGGCGCGGCTGTGTCCGCGGCCTATTTTTGGCACACGGAGGTGCCTCGCAAAGTCTCGCGCCATTCCGAGTCCGGCGGACGAAGTTGTTCAGCCCCACCCCCCAAGGTATAGCCCACCCGTTTTTGTGGCCTTTTTCCGCAGGACGAACTAGGCGCCCCGGCCTTCGGGCGGGTATTTTTGGGCGCGGCTGTGCCTGCGGCCTATTTTTGGCACACGGAGGTGCCTCGCAAAGTCTCGCGCCATTCAGAGTCCGGCGGACGAAGTTGGCCAGCCCCACCCCCCAAGGTATAGCCCACCCGTTTTTGTGGCCTTTTTCCGCTGGACGAATATGGCACCCCGGCCTTCGGGCGGGTATTTTTGGGCGCGGCTGTGACCTCGGCCTTTTTTTGGCACACGGAGGCACCTCGCAAAGTGTCTCGCCATTCCGAGTCCGGCGGACGAAGTCGGCCAGCCCCACCCCCCAAGGCGATAGCCCACCAGTTTTTGTGGCCTTTTTCCGCTTGACGAACTTGGCGCCCCGGCTTTTGGGAGGGTATTTTTGGGAACGGCTGCGCACCCGGCCTATTTTTGGCACACGAAGGCAACTCACAAAGTCTCGCGGCATTCCGAGTCCTGCGGATGAAGTTGGCCAGCCCCACCCCCCAAGGCTATAGCCCACCCGTTTTTGTGGCCTTTTTCCGCTGGACGAACTTGGCGCTCCGGCCTTCGGGCAGGTATTTTTGGACGCGACTGTGCCCGCGGCTTATTTTTGGCACACGGAGGCGCCTCGCAAAGTCTCGCGCCATTCCGAGTCCGGCGGACGAAGTTGGCCAGCCCCACCACCCAAGGCTATAGCCCACCCGTTTTTGTGGCCTTTTTCCGCTGGACGAACTTGGCGCCCCGGCCTTCGGGTGGGTATTTTTTGGCGCGGCTGTGCCCGTGGCCTATTTTTGGCACACGGAGGCGCCTTGCAAAGTCTCGCGCCATTCCGAGACCGGCAGATGACGTTGGCCAGCCCCACCCCCGAAGGCTATAGCCCACCCGTTTTTGTGGCCTTTTTCCGCTGGACGAACTTGGCGCCCCGGCCTTCGGGCAGTTATTTTTTGGCGCGGCTGTGCCCGCGGCTTATTTTTGGCATACGGAGGCCACTCACAAAATCTCGACCCATTCCGAGTCCGGCGGACGAAGTAGGCCAGCCCCTCCCCCCAAGGCTATAGCCCACCCGTTTTTTGGCCAATTTTTCGCTGCGGGGTTTGGGCGCGCCGACCTTCGGGGGGTTATTTTTGGGAGCGGCTGTGCCCGCGGCCTATTTTTGGCACGCGGAGACCTCTCGCAATGTCTCGCCCCATTCCGAGTCCGGCGGACGAAGTGGGCCAGCCCCTCCCCCCAAGGCTATAGCCCACCCGTTTTTTGGCCATTTTTCCGCTTGGGGGTTTGGGCGCCCCGACCTTCGGGGGGTTATTTTTGGGCGCGGCTGTGCCCGCGGCTTATTTTTTGTACGCGTAGGCCTTTCGCAAAGTCACGCCCTATTCTGAGTCCGGCGGACGAAGTTGGCCAGCCCCTCCCCCCAAGGCTATAGCCCACCCGTTTTTTGGCCATTTTTCCGCTGGGGGGTTTGGGCGCGCCGACCTTCGGGGGGTTATTTTTGGGCGCGGCTGTGTCCGTGGCCTATTTTTTGTACGCGGAGGCCGTTCGCGAAGTCACGCCCTATTCTGAGTCCGGCGGACGAAGTTGGCCAGCCCCTCCCCCCAAGGTTATAGCCCACCCGTTTTTGGGCCATTTTTCCGATGGACGAACTTGGCGCCCTGGCCTTCGGGCGGTTATTTTTGGGCGCGGCTGTGCCCGTGGCCTATTTTTAGCACGCGGAGGCCGCTCGAAAAGTCTCGCCCCATTCCGAGTCTGGCGGACGAAGTCGGCCAGCCCCTCCCCCCAAGGCTATAGCCCACCCGTTTTTTGGCCATTTTTCCGCTGGTCCAACTTGGCGCCCCGGCCTTCGGGCAGTTATTTTTGGGCGCGGCTGTGCCCGCGGCCTATTTTTGGCACGAGGAGGCTGCTAGCAAAGTCTCGCCCCATTCCGAGTCTGGCGGACGAATTGGGCCAGGCCCTCCCCCCAAGGCTATAGCCCACCCGTTTTTTGGCCATTTTTCCGCTGGACGAACTTGGCGACCCGGCCTTTGGGCGGTTATTTTTGGGCGCGGCTGTGCCCGCGGCCTATGTTTGGAACGCGGAGGCCTCTCGCAAAGTCTCGCCCCATTCCGAGTCCGGCGGACGAAGTAGGCCAGCCCCGCCCCCCAAGGCTATAACCCACCCGTTTTTTGGCCAGTTTTCCGCTGGGGGGTTTGGGCGCGCCGACCTTCGGGGGTTTATTTTTGGGCGCGGCTGTGACCGCGGCCTATTTTTGGCACGCGGAGACCGCTCGCAATGTCTCGCCCCATTCCGAGTCCGGCGGACGAAGTGGGCCAGCCCCTCCCCCCAAGGCTATAGCCCACCCGTTTTTTGGCCATTTTTCCGCTTGGGGGTTTGGGCGCCCCGACCTTCGGGGGGTTATTTTTTGTCGCGGCTGTGCCCGCGGCCTATTTTTTGTACGCGGAGGCCGTTCGCAAAGTCACGCCCTATTCTGAGTCCGGCGGACGAAGTTGGCCAGCCCCTCCCCCCAAGGCTATAGCCCACCTGTTTTTTGGCCATTTTTCCGCTGGACGAACTTAGTGCCCCGGCCTTCGTGCGGTTATTTTTTGACGCGGCTGTGCCCGCGGCTTATTTTTGGCATGCGGAGGCCAATCATAAAATCTCGCCCCATTCCGAGTCCGGCGGTCGAAGTTGGCCAGCCCCTCCCCCCAAGGCTATAGCCCACCCGTTTTTTGGCCAATTTTTCGCTGCGGGGTTTGGGCGCGCCGACCTTCGGGGGGTTATTTTTGGGAGCGGCTGTGCCCGCGGCCTATTTTTGGCACGCGGAGACCGCTCGCAATGTCTCGCCCCATTCCGAGTCCGGCGGACGAAGTAGGCCAGCCCCGCCCCCCAAGGCTATAACCCACCCGTTTTTTGGCCAGTTTTCCGCTGGGGGGTTTGGGCGCGCCGACCTTCGGGGGTTTATTTTTGGGCGCGGCTGTGACCGCGGCCTATTTTTGGCACGCGGAGACCGCTCGCAATGTCTCGCCCCATTCCGAGTCCGGCGGACGAAGTGGGCCAGCCCCTCCCCCCAAGGCTATAGCCCACCCGTTTTTTGGCCATTTTTCCGCTTGGGGGTTTGGGCGCCCCGACCTTCGGGGGGTTATTTTTGGGCGCGGCTGTGCCCGCGGCCTATTTTTTGTACGCGGAGGCCGTTCGCAAAGTCACGCCCTATTCTGAGTCCGGCGGACGAAGTTGGCCAGCCCCTCCCCCCAAGGCTATAGCCCACCTGTTTTTTGGCCATTTTTCCGCTGGACGAACTTAGTGCCCCGGCCTTCGTGCGGTTATTTTTTGACGCGGCTGTGCCCGCGGCTTATTTTTGGCATGCGGAGGCCAATCATAAAATCTCGCCCCATTCCGAGTCCGGCGGTCGAAGTTGGCCAGCCCCTCCCCCCAAGGCTATAGCCCACCCGTTTTTTGGCCAATTTTTCGCTGCGGGGTTTGGGCGCGCCGACCTTCGGGGGGTTATTTTTGGGAGCGGCTGTGCCCGCGGCCTATTTTTGGCACGCGGAGACCGCTCGCAATGTCTCGCCCCATTCCGAGTCCGGCGGACGAAGTGGGCCAGCCCCTCCCCCCAAGGCTATAGCCCACCCGTTTTTTGGCCAATTTTTCGCTGCAGGGTTTGGGCGCGCCGACCTTCGGGGGGTTATTTTTGGGAGCGGCTGTGCCCGCGGCCTATTTTTGGCATGCGGAGACCTCTCGCAATGTCTCGCCCCATTCCGAGTCCGGCGGACGAAGTGGGCCAGCCCCTCCCCCCAAGGCTATAGCCCACCCGTTTTTTGGCCATTTTTCCGCTTGGGGGTTTGGGCCCCCCGACCTTCGGGGGGTTATTTTTGGGCGCGGCTGTGCCCGCGGCTTATTTTTTGTACGCGTAGGCCTTTCGCAAAGTCACGCCCTATTCTGAGTCCGGCGGACGAAGTTGGCCAGCCCCTCCCCCCAAGGCTATAGCCCACCCGTTTTTTGGCCATTTTTCCGCTGGGGGGTTTGGGCGCGCCGACCTTCGGGGGGTTACTTTTGGGCGCGGCTGTGTCCGTGGCCTATTTTTTGCACGCGGAGAACGCTCGCAAAGACTCGCCCCATTCCGAGTCCGGCGGACGAAGTTGGCCAGCCCCTCCCCCCAAGGCTATAGCCCACCCGTTTTTTGGCTATTTTTCCGCTGGACGAACTTGGCGCCCCGGCCTTCGGGCGGTTATTTTTGTGCGCGGCTGTGACCGTGGCCTATTTTTGGCATGCGGAGGCCGTTCACAAAGTCTCGCCCCATTCTGAGTCCGGCGGACGAAGTTGGCCAGCCCCTCCCCCCAAGGCTATAGCCCACCCGTTTTTTGGCCATTTTTCCGCTGGACGAACTTGGCGCCCTGGCCTTCGCGCGGTTATTTTTGGGAGCGGCTGTGCCCGCGGCCTATTTTTGGCACGCGGCGGCCGTTCGCAAAGTCTCGTCCCATTCCGAGTCCGGCGGACGAAGTTGGCCAGCCCCTACCACCAAGGCTATAGCCCACCTATTTTTTGGCCATTTTTCCGCTGGGGGGTGTGGGCGCGCCGAACTTCGGGGGGTTATTTTTGGTCGCGGCTGTGCCCACGGCCTATTTTTGGCACGCGGAGGCTGCTCGTAAAGTCTCGCCCCATTCCGAGTCCGGCGGACGAACTTGGCCAGCCCCTCCCCCCAAGGCTATAGCCCACCCGTTTTTTGGCCATTTTTCCGCTGGGGGGTTTGGGCGCGCCGACCTTCGGGGGGTTATTTTTGGGCGCGGCTGTGCCCGCGGCCTATTTTTGGCATGCGGAGGCCGCTCACAAAGTCTCGCCCCATTCCGAGTCCGGCGGACGAAGTTGGCCAGCCCTTCCCCCCAAGGCTATAGCCCACCCGTTTTTTGGCCATTTTTCCGCTTGGGGGTTTGGGCGCCCCGACCTTCGGGGGGTTATTTTTGGGCGCGGCTGTGCCCGCGGCCTATTTTTTGTACGCGGAGGCCGTTCGCGAAGTCACGCCCTATTCTGAGTCCGGCGGACGAAGTTGGCCAGCCCCTCCCCCCAAGGTTATAGCCCACCCGTTTTTGGGCCATTTTTCCGATGGACGAACTTGGCGCCCTGGCCTTCGGGCGGTTATTTTTGGGCGCGGCTGTGCCCGTGGCCTATTTTTAGCACGCGGAGGCCGCTCGAAAAGTCTCGCCCCATTCCGAGTCTGGCGGACGAAGTCGGCCAGCCCCTCCCCCCAAGGCTATAGCCCACCCGTTTTTTGGCCATTTTTCCGCTGGTCCAACTTGGCGCCCCGGCCTTCGGGCAGTTATTTTTGGGCGCACCTGTGCCCGCGGCCTATTTTTGGCACGAGGAGGCTGCTAGCAAAGTCTCGCCCCATTCCGAGTCTGGCGGACGAAGTGGGCCAGGCCCTCCCCCCAAGGCTATAGCCCACCCGTTTTTTGGCCATTTTTCCGCTGGACGAACTTGGCGACCCGGCCTTTGGGCAGTTATTTTTGGGCGCGGCTGTGCCCGCGGCCTATGTTTGGAACGCGGAGGCCTCTCGCAAAGTCTCGCCCCATTCCGAGTCCGGCGGACGAAGTAGGCCAGCCCCGCCCCCCAAGGCTATAACCCACCCGTTTTTTGGCCAGTTTTCCGCTGGGGGGTTTGGGCGCGCCGACCTTCGGGGGTTTATTTTTGGGCGCGGCTGTGACCGCGGCCTATTTTTGGCACGCGGAGACCGCTCGCAATGTCTCGCCCCATTCCGAGTCCGGCGGACGAAGTGGGCCAGCCCCTCCCCCCAAGGCTATAGCCCACCCGTTTTTTGGCCATTTTTCCGCTTGGGGGTTTGGGCGCCCGACCTTCGGGGTTATTTTTGGGCGCGGCTGTGCCCGCGGCCTATTTTTTGTACGCGGAGGCCGTTCGCAAAGTCACGCCCTATTCTGAGTCCGGCGGACGAAGTTGGCCAGCCCCTCCCCCCAAGGCTATAGCCCACCTGTTTTTTGGCCATTTTTCCGCTGGACGAACTTAGCGCCCCGGCCTTCGTGCGGTTATTTTTTGACGCGGCTGTGCCCGCGGCTTATTTTTGGCATGCGGAGGCCAATCATAAAATCTCGCCCCATTCCGAGTCCGGCGGTCGAAGTTGGCCAGCCCCTCCCCCCAAGGCTATAGCCCACCCATTTTTTGGCCAATTTTTCGCTGCGGGGTTTGGGCGCGCCGACCTTCGGGGGGTTATTTTTGGGAGCGGCTGTGCCCGCGGCCTATTTTTGGCATGCGGAGACCGCTCGCAATGTCTCGCCCCATTCCGAGTCCGGCGGACGAAGTGGGCCAGCCCCTCCCCCCAAGGCTATAGCCCACCCGTTTTTTGGCCAATTTTTCGCTGCGGGGTTTGGGCGCGCCGACCTTCGGGGGGTTATTTTTGGGAGCGGCTGTGCCCGCGGCCTATTTTTGGCACGCGGAGACCTCTCGCAATGTCTCGCCCCATTCCGAGTCCGGCGGACGAAGTGGGCCAGCCCCTCCCCCCAAGGCTATAGCCCACCCGTTTTTTGGCCATTTTTCCGCTTGGGGGTTTGGGCGCCCCGACCTTCGGGGGGTTATTTTTGGGCGCGGCTGTGCCCGCGGCTTATTTTTTGTACGCGTAGGCCTTTCGCAAAGTCACGCCCTATTCTGAGTCCGGCGGACGAAGTTGGCCAGCCCCTCCCCCCAAGGCTATAGCCCACCCGTTTTTTGGCCATTTTTCCGCTGGGGGGTTTGGGCGCGCCGACCTTCGGGGGGTTATTTTTGGGCGCGGCTGTGTCCGTGGCCTATTTTTTGCACGCGGAGAACGCTCGCAAAGACTCGCCCCATTCCGAGTCCGGCGGACGAAGTTGGCCAGCCCCTCCCCCCAAGGCTATAGCCCACCCGTTTTTTGGCTATTTTTCCGCTGGACGAACTTGGCGCCCCGGCCTTCGGGCGGTTATTTTTGGGAGCGGCTGTGTCCGAGGCCTATTTTTGGCAAGCGGCGGCCGTTCGCAAAGTCTCGTCCCATTCTGAGTCCGAGGCGGACGAGTTGGCCAGCCCCTCCCCCCAAGGCTATAGCCCACCCGTTTTTTGGCCATTTTTCCGCTGGACGAACTTGGCGCCCTGGCCTTCGCGCGGTTATTTTTGGGAGCGGCTGTGTCCGCGGCCTATTTTTGGCACGCGGCGGCCGTTCGCAAAGTCTCGTCCCATTCCGAGTCCGGCGGACGAAGTTGGCCAGCCCCTACCACCAAGGCTATAGCCCACCTATTTTTTGGCCATTTTTCCGCTGGGGGGTGTGGGCGCGCCGAACTTCGGGGGGTTATTTTTGGTCGCGGCTGTGCCCACGGCCTATTTTTGGCACGCGGAGGCTGCTCGTAAAGTCTCGCCCCATTCCGAGTCCGGCGGACGAACTTGGCCAGCCCCTCCCCCCAAGGCTATAGCCCACCCGTTTTTTGGCCATTTTTCCGCTGGGGGGTTTGGGCGCGCCGACCTTCGGGGGGTTATTTTTTGGGCGCGGCTGTGCCCGCGGCCTATTTTTGGCATGCGGAGGCCGCTCACAAAGTCTCGCCCCATTCCGAGTCCGGCGGACGAAGTTGGCCAGCCCTTCCCCCCAAGGCTATAGCTCACCCGTTTTTTGGCCATTTTTCTGCTGGATGAACTTGGTGCCCCGGCCTTCGGGCGGTTAGTTTTTTGCGCGGCTGTGCCCGCGGCCTATTTTTGGCACGCAGAGGCCGTTCGCAAAGTCTCGCACCATTCCGAGTCCGGCGGACGAAATCGGCCAGCCCCTCCCCCCAAGGCTATAATAGCCCACCCGTTTTTTGGCCATTTTTCCGCTGGACGAACTTGGCGCCCCGATCTTCGGGCGGTTATTTTTGGGCGCGGCTGTTCCCGGGGCCTATTTTTGGCACGCGGAGGCCGATCACAAAGTCTCACCCCATTTCGAGTCCGGCGGACGAAGTTGGCCAGCCCTTCCCCCCAAGGCTATAGCCCACCCGTTTTTTGGCCATTTTTCCGCCGGACGAACTTGGCGCCCCGGCCTTCGTGCGGTTATTTTTTGGCGCGGCTGTGCCCGCGGCTTATTTTTGGCACGTGGAGGCCACTCACAAAATCATGCCCCATTCCGAGTCGGGCGGACGTAGTTGGCCAGCCCCTCCCCCCAAGGGTATAGCCCACCGGTTTTTTGGCCATTTTTCCGCAGGACAAACTTGGCGCCCCGGCCTTCGGGCAGTTATTTTTGGGCGCGACTGTGACCGCGGCCAATTTTTGACACGCGCAGGCCGCTCGCAAAGTCTCGCCCCATTCCGAGTCCGGCGGATGATGTTGGCCTGCCCCTCCCCCCAAGGCTATAGCCCACCCGTTTTTTGGCCATTTTTCCACTGGACGAACTTGGCGCCCCGGCCTTCGGGCGGTTATTTTTGGGCGCGGCTGTGCCCGCGGCCTATGTTTGGCACGCGGAGGCCTCTCGCAAAGTCTCGCCCCATTCCGAGTCCGGCGGACGAAGTGGGCCAGCCCCGCCCCCCAAGGCTATAACCCACCCGTTTTTTGGCCAGTTTTCCGCTGGGGGGTTTGGGCGTGCCGACCTTCAGGGGGTTATTTTTGGGCGCGGCTGTGACCGCGGCCTATTTTGTGCACGCGGAGACCGCTCGCAATGTCTCGCCCCATTCCGAGTCCGGCGGACGGAGTGGGCCAGCCCCTCCCCCCAAGGCTATAGCCCACCCGTTTTTTGGCCATTTTTCCGCTTGGGGGTTTGGGCGCCCCGACCTTCGGGGGGTTATTTTTGGGCGCGGCTGTGCCCGCGGCCTATTTTTTGTACGCGGAGGCCGTTCGCAAAGTCACGCCCTATTCTGAGTCCGGCGGACGAAGTTGGCCAGCCCCTCCCCCCAAGGCTATAGCCCAACTGTTTTTTGGCCATTTTTCCGGTGGACGAACTTAGCGCCCCAGCCTTCGTGCGGTTATTTTTGGACGCGGCTGTACCCGCGGCCTATTTTTGGGACGCGGAGGCTGCTCCCATAGTCTCGCCCCATTCCGAGTCCGGCGGACGAAGTGGGCCAGCCCCTCCCCACAAGGCTATAGCCCACCCATTTTTTGGCCATTTTTCCGCTGGGGGGTTTGGGCGCGCCGAACTTCGGGGGGTTATTTTTGGGCGCGGCTGTGACCGCGGCCTATTTTTCGTACCCGGAGGCCGCTCGCAAAGTCTCGCCCCATTCCGTGTCCGTCGGACGAAGTTGGCCAGCCCCTCCCCCCAAGGCTATAGCCCACACGATTTTTGGCCATTTTTCCGCCGGACGAAATTTGCGCCCCGGCCTTCGGGGGCTTAGTTTTGGGCGCGGCTGCGTCCGAGGCCTATTTTTGGCACACGGAGGCCGCTCGCAAAGTCTCGCCCCTTTCCGAGTCCGGCGGACGAAGTTAGCCAGCCCCTCCCCCCAAGGCTATAGCCCACCCGTTTTTTGGCCATTTTTCCGCCGGACGAACATTGCGCCCCGGCCTTCGGGTGGTTATTTTTGGGCGCGGCTGTGCCCGCAGCCTATTTTTGGCACGCGGAGGCCGCTTGCAAAGTCTCGCCCCATTCCGAGTCCGGCGGACGAAGTTGGCCAGCCCCTCCCCCCAAGGCTATACCCACCCGTTTTTTGGCCATTTTTCCGCTGGACGAACTTGGCGCCCCAGCCTTTGGACAGTTATTTTTGGGCGGGACTGTGCTCGTGGCCTATTTTTGGCACGCGGAAGCCGCTTGCAAAGTCTCGCCCCATACTGAGTCCGGCAGACGAAGTTGGCCAGCCCCTCCCCGCAAGGCTATAGCCCACCCGTTTTTTGGCCATTTTTCCGGTGGGGGGTTTGGAGGCGCCGACCTTCGGGCAGTTATTTTTGGTCGCGGCGGTGCCCGCGGCCTATTTTTGGCACGCGGAGGCCGTTCGCAAAGTCTCGCCCCATTGCGAGTCCGGCGGACGAAGTTGGCCAGCCCCTCCCCCCAAGGTTATAGCCCACCTGTTTTTTGGCCATTTTTCCGCTGGACGAACTTGGCGCCCCGGCCTTCGGGTGGTTATTTTTGGGCGCGGCTGTGCCCGCGGGCTATTTTTGGCACGCGGAGACTGCTCACAAGGTCTCGCCGCATTCCAAGTCCGGCGGACGAAGTTGGCGCAGCCCCTCCCCCCAAGGCTATAGCCCACCCGTTTTTTGGCCATTTTTCCGGTGGGGGGTTTGGACGCGCTGACCTTCGGGCAGTTATTTTTGGTCGCGGCGGTGCCCGCGGCCTATTTTTGGCACGCAGAGGCCGTTCGCAAAGTCTCGCCCCATTGCGAGTCCGGCGGACGAAGTTGGCCAGCCCCTCCCCCCAAGGCTATAGCCCACCTGTTTTTTAGCCATTTTTCCGCTGGACGAACTTGGCGCCCTGGCCTTTGGGCGGTTCTTTTTGGGCGCGGTTGTGGCCGCGGCCTTTTTTTGGCACGCGGAGCCCTCTGGCAAAGTCTCGCCCCAATCCGAGTCCGGCGGACGAATTTGGCCAGCCCCTCCCCCCAAGGCTATAGCCCACCCGTTTTTTGGCCATTTTTCCGGTGGGGGGTTTGGACGCGCCGACCTTTGGGCGGTTATTTTTGGGTGCGGCGGTGCCCGCGGCCTATTTTTGGCTCGCGGAGGCCGTTCGCAAAGTCTCGCCCCATTCCGAGTCCAGCGGACGAAGTTGGCCAGCCCCTCCCCCCAAGGCTATAGCCCACCCGTTTTTTGGCCATTTTTCCACTGGACGAACTTGGCGCCCAGGCCTTCGGGCCGTTATTTTTGGGTACGGCTGTGCCCGCGGCCTATTTTTGGCACACGGAGGCCGTTCGCAAAGTCTCGCCCCATTCCGAGTCCGGCGGACGAAGTTGGCCAGCCCCTCCCCCCAAGGCTATAGCCCACCCGTTTTTTGGCCATTTTTCCGCTGGTGGGTTTGGGCGCGCCGACCTTCGGGCGGTTATTTTTGGGCGCGGCTGTGCCTGTGGCCTATTTTTGGCACGCGGAGTCCGCTCGCAAAGTCTCGCCCCATTCCGAGTCCGGCGGACGAAGTTGGCCAGCCCCTCCCCCCAAGGCTATAGCCCACCCGTTTTTTGGCCATTTTTCCGCTTGGGGGTTTGGGCGCGCCGACCTTCGGGCGGTTATTTTTGGGTGCGGCTGTGCTTGTGGCCTATTTTTGGCATACGGAGGCCGCTCGCAAAGTCTCGCCCCATTCCGAGTCCAGCGGACGAAGTTGGCCAGCCCCTCCCCCCAAGGTTATAGCCCACCCGTTTTTTGGCAATTTTTCCGCTGGACGAACTTGGCGCCCCGGCCATCGTTCGGTTATTTTTGGGCGCGGCTGTACCCGCGGCCTATTTTTGGCACGTGGAGGCTGCTCGCAAAGTCTCGCCCCATTCCGAGTCCGGCGGACGAAGTTGGCCAGGCCCTCCCCCCAAGTCTATAGCCCACCCGTTTTTTGGCCATTTTTCCGCGGGGGGGTTTGGGCGCGCCGACCTTCGGGCGGTTATTTTTGGGCGCGGATGTGCCTGTGGCCTACTTTTGGCATACGGAGGCCGCTCGCAAAGTCTCGCCCCATTCCGAGTCCGGCGGACGAAGTGGGCCAGCCCCTCCCCCCAAGGCTATAGCCCACCCGTTTTTTGGCCATTTTTCCGCTGGGGGGTTGGGCGGAACGACCTTCGGGGGCTTATTTTTGGGCGCGGCTGTGCCCGCGGCCTATTTTGAGTACGCGAAGGCCGCTCGCAAAGTCTCGCCCCAGTCCGAGTCCGGCGGACGAAGTTGGCCAGCCCCTCCCCCCAAGGCTATAGCCCACCCGTTTTTTGGCCATTTTTCCGCTGGGGGGTTTGGGCGCAACGACCTTTGGGGGTTTATTTTTTGGCGCGGCTGTGCCCGCGGCCCATTCTTGGCATGCGGAGGCCGCTCACAAAGTCTCACCCCATTCCGAGTCCGGCGGACGAAGTTGGCCAGCCCCTTCCCCCAAGGCTATAGCCCACCCGTTTTTTGGCCATTTTTCCACTGCGGGGTTTGGGCGCGCCGACCTTCGGGCGGTTATTTTTGGGCGCGGCTGTGCCCGTGGCCTATTTTTGGCACACGGAGGCCGCTCGCAAAGTCTCGCCCCAATCCGAGTCCGGTGGACGAAGTGGGCCAGCCCCTCCCCCCAAGGGTATAGCCCACCCGTTTTTTGGCCATTGTTCCGCTGGGGGTTTGGGTGCGCCGACCTTCGGGCGGTTATTTTTGGGTGCGGCTGTACCCGTGGCCTATTTTTGGCACACAGAGGCCGCTCGCAAAGTCTCGTCCCATTCCAAGTCCGGCGGACGAAGTGGGCCAGCCCCTCCCCCCAAGGCTATAGCCCACCCGTTTTTTGGCTATTTTTCCGCTGGACGAACTTGTCGCCCCGGCCTTCGGGTGGTTATTTTTGGGCGCGGCTGTGCCCCCGGCCTATATTTAGCACGCAGAGGCCGCTCGCAAAGTCTCACCCCATTCCGAGTCCGGCGGACGAAGTTGGCCAGCCCCGCCCCCCAAGCCTATAGCCCACCCGTTTTTTAGCCATTTTTCCACTGGGGGGTTTGGGCGCGCCGACCTTCGGGCGGTTGTTTTCTGGCACGGCTGTGCCCGTGGCCTAGTTTTGGCACGTGGAGGCTGCTCGCAAAGTCTCGCCCCATTCCGAGTCCGGCGGACGAAGTTGGCCAGCCCCTCCCCCCAAGGCTATAGCCCACCCGTTTTTTGGCCATTGTTCCGCTGGGGGTTTGGGCGCGCCGACCTTCGTGCGGTTATTTTTGGGCGCGGCTGTACCCGTGGCCTATTTTTTGCATGTAGAGGCCGCTCGCAAAGTCTCGCCCCATTCCGAGTCCGGCGGACGAAGTGGGCCAGCTCCTCCCCCTAAGGCTATAGCCCACCCGTTTTTTGGCCATTTTTCTGCTGGACGAACTTGGCACCCGGGCCTTCGGGCGGTTTTTTTTGGGTGCGTCTGTACCCGCGGCCTATTTTTTGCACGCGGAGGCCGCTCACAACGTCTCGCCCCATTCCGAGTCCGGCGGACGAAGTTGGCCAGCCCCTCTCCCCAAGGCTATAGCCCACCCGGTTTTTGGCCATTTTTCCGCTGGGGGGTTTGAGCGCGTCGACATTCGGGGGGTTATTTTTGGGCTCATCTGTGCCCGCGGCCTATTTTTGGCATGCGGAGTCCGCTCGCAAAGTCTTGCCCCATTCTGAGTCCGGCGGACGAAGTTGGCCAGCCCCTCCCCCCAAGGCTATAGCCCACCCATTTTTTGGCCATTTTTCCGCTGGGGGGTTTGGGCGCGCCGACCTTCGGGGGGTTATTTTTGGGCGCGGCTGTTCATGCGGCCTATTTTTGGCATGCGGAGGCCGCTCGCAAAGTCTCGCCCCATTCCGAGTCCGGCAGACGAAGTTGGCCAGCCCCTCCCCCCAAGGCTATAGCCCACCCGTTTTTTGGCCATTTTTCCGCTGGCGGGTTTGGGCGCGGCTGTGCCCGCGGCCTATTTTTGGCAGGAGGAGGCCGCTCACAAAGTCTCGCCCCAATCCGATTCCGGCGGACGAAGTCGGCCAGCCCCTCCTCCCAAGGCTATAGCCCACCCGTTTTTTGGCCATTTTTCTGCTGGACGAACTTGGCTTCCCGGCCTTCGGCCGGTTATTTTTGAGCGCGTCTGTGCCCGCGGCCTATTTTTGGCACACGGAGGCCGCTTGCAAAGTATCGCCCCATTCCGAGTCCGGCGGACGAAGTTGGCCAGCCCTCCCCCCAAGGCTATAGCCCACCCGTTTTTTGGCCATTTTTCCGCAGGGGGTTTGGGCGCGCCGACCTTCGGGCGGTTATATTTGGGCACGGCTGTACACGCGGCCTATTTTTGGCACGCAGAGGCCGCTCCCAAAGTCTCGCCCCATTCCGAGTCTGACGGACGAAGTTGGCCAGCCCCTCCCCCCAAGGCTATCGCCCACCCGTTTTTTGGCAATTTTTCCGCTGGTGGGTTTGGGCGCGCCAAACATCGGGGGGTTATTTTTGGGCTCGGCTGTGCCCGCGGCCTATTTTTGGCACGCGGAGTCCGCTCGCAAAGTCTCGCCCCATTCTGAGTCCGGCGGACGAAGTTGGCCAGCCCCTCCCCCCAAGGCTATAGCCCACCCATTTTTTGGCCATTTTTCCGCTGGGGGGTTTGGGCGCGCCGACCTTCGGGGGGTTATTTTTGGGCGCGGTGTGCATGCGGCCTATTTTTGGAATGCGGAGGCCGCTCGCAAAGTCTCGCCCCATTCCGGGTCCGGCAATTGAAGTTGGCCAGCCCCTCCCCCCAAGGCTATAGCCCAACCGTTTTTTGGCCATTTTTCCGCTGGACGAACTTGGCGCCCCGGCCTTGGGGGGGTTATTTTTTGGCGCGGCTGTGCCCGCGGCCTATTTTTGGCATGCGGAGTCCGCTCGCAAAGTCTCGCCCCATTCTGAGTCCGGCGGACGAAGTTGGCCAGCCCCTCCCCCCAAGGCTATAGCCCACCCATTATTTGGCCATTTTTCCGCTGGGGGGTTTGGGCGCGCCGACCTTCGGGGGGTTATTTTTGGGCGCGGTGTGCATGCGGCCTATTTTTGGAATGCGGAGGCCGCTCCCAAAGTCTCGCCCCATTCCGAGTCCGGCGGACGAAGTTGGCCAGCCCCTCCCTCCAAGGCTATACCCCACCCGTTTTTTGGCCATTTTTCCGCTGGACGAACTTGGCGCCCCGGCCTTCGGGGGGTTATTTTTTGGCGTGGCTGTGGCCGCGGCCTATTTATGGCACGCGGAGGCCGCTCGCAAAGTATTGCCCCCTTCCGAGTCCGGCAGATGAAGTTGGCCAGCCCCTCCCCCCAAGGCTATAGCCCACCCATTTTTTGGCCATTTTTCTGCTGGACGAACTGGGCGCCCCGGCCTTCGGGGGGTTATTTTTGGGCGTGGCTGTGCCCACGGAATATTTTTGGCACGCGGAGGCCGCTCGCAAAGTCTCGCCCCATTCCAAGTCCAGCGGACGAAGTTGGCCAGCCCCTCCCCCCAAGGCTATAGCCCACCCATTTTTTGGCCATTTTTCCGATGGGGGGTTTGGGCGTGCCGACCTTCGGGCGGTTATTTTTGGGCAAGGCTGTGCCCGCGGCCTATTGTTGGCACGCGGAGGCCGCTCACAAAGTCTCGCCCCATTCCGAGTCCGGCGGACGAAGTTGGCCAGCCCCTCCCCCCAAGGCTATAGCCCACCCGTTTTTTGTCCATTTTTCCGCTGGACGAACTTGGCGCCCCGGCCTTTGGGCAGTTAGTTTTGGGGGCAGCTGTGCCAGCGGCCTATTTTTGGCACGCGGATTTCGTTCGCAAACTCTCGCCCCATTCCGAGTCCGGCGGACGAAGTTGGCCACCCCCTCCCCCCAAGGCTATAGCACACCCGTTTTTTGGCCATTTTTCCGCTGGACGAACTTGGCGCCCCGGCCTTCGGGCGATTATTTTTGGGTGCGGCTGTGCCCACGGCCTATTTTTGGCACGCGGAGGCCGCTCGCAAAGTCTTGCCCCATTCCGAGTCCGGCAGACGAAGTCGGCCAGCCCCTCCCCCCAAGGCTATAGCCCACCCATTTTTTGGCCATTTTTCTGCTGGACGAATTGGGCGCCCCGGCCTTCGGGGGGTTATTTTTGGGCGTGGCTGTGCCCACGGAATATTTTTGGCACGCGGAGGCCGCTCGCAAAGTCTCGCCCCATTCCGAGTCCGGCGGACGAAGTTGGCCAGCCCCTCCCCCCAAGGCTATAGCCAACCCGTTTTTTGGCCATTTTTCCGCTGCACGAACTTGGCGCCCCGACCTTCGGGCGGTTATTTTTGGGCGCGGCTGTGCCCGCGGCCTATTTTTGGCATGCGGAGGCCGCTCGCAAAGTCTCGCCCCATTCCGAGTCCGGCAGACGAAGTTGGCCAGCCCCTCCCCCCAAGGCTATAGCCCACCCGTTTTTTGGCCATTTTTCCGCTGGACGAACTTGGCTGCCCGGCCTTCGGTCGGTTATTTTTGGGCGCGGTTGTGTCCGTGGCCTATTTTTGGCACGCGGAGGCCGCTCGCAAAGTCTCGCCCTATTCCCAGTCCGGCGGACGAAGTTGGCCAGCCCCTCCCCCCAAGGCTATAGCCCACCCGTTTTTTGGCCATTTTTCCGCTGGGGGGTTTGGGCGCGCCGAACATCGGGCGGTTATATTTGGGCACGGCTGTGCACGCGGCCTATTTTTGGCACGCGGAGGCCGCTCGCAAAGTCTCGCCCCATTCCGAGTCCGTCGGACGAAGTTGGCCAGCCCCTCCCCCCAAGGCTATCGCCCACCCGTTTTTTGGCCATTTTTCCGCTGGGGGGATTGGGCGCGCCGAACATCGGGGGGTTATTTTTGGACGCGGCTGTGCCCGCGGCCTATTTTTGGCACGCGGTGGCCGCTCGCAAAGTCTCGCCCCATTCCGAGTCCGGCGGACGAAGTTGGCCAGCCCCTCCCCCCAAGGCTATAGCCCACCCGTTTTTTGGCCATTTTTCCGCTGAACGAACTTGGCGCCCCGGCCTTCGGGGGGTTATTTTATGGCGCGGCTGTGCCCGTGGCCTATTTTTGGCATGCGGAGGCCGCTCGCAAAGTCTCGCCCCATTCCGAGTCCGGCAGACGAAGTTGGCCAGCCCCTCCCCCCAAGGCTATAGCCCACCCGTTTTTTGGCCATTTTTCCGCCGGACGAACTTGGCACCCCGGCCTTCGGGCGGTTATTTTTAGGCGCGGCTGTACCCGCGGCCTATTTTTGGCACCCGGAGGCAGCTCGCAAAGTCTCGCCCCATTCCGAGTCGGGCGGACGAAGTTGGCCAGCCCCTCCCCGCAAGGCTATAGCCCACCCGTTTTTTGGCCATTTTTCCGCTGGACGAACTTGGCGCCCCGGGCTTCGGGGGGTTATTTTTGGGCGCGGTGGTGCCCGCTGCCTATTTTTGGCACGCGGAGACCGATCGCAAAGTCTCGCCCCATTCCAAGTCCGGCGGACGAAGTTGGCCAGCCCCTCCCCCCAAGGCTATAGGCCACCTGTTTTTTGGCCATTTTTCCGCTGGGGGGTTTGGGCGCTCCGACCTTCGGGTGGTTTTTTTTGGGCGCAGCTGTGCCCGTAGCCTATTTTTGGCACGTAGTGGCCGCTCGCAAAGCCTCGGCCCATTCCGAGTCCGGCAGACGAAGTTGGCCAGCCCCTCCCCCCAAGGCTATAGCCCACCCGTTTTTTGGCCATTTTTCCGCTGGACGAACTTGGCGCGCCGACCTTCGGGTGGTTATTTTTGGGCGCGGCTGTGCCCGCGGCCATATTTTTGGCACGCGGAGGCTGCTCGCAAAGTCTAGTCCCATTCCGAGTCCGGCGGACGAAGTTGGCCCGCCCCTCCCCCCAAGGCTATAGCCCACCCGTTTTTTGGCCATTTTTCCGCTGGACGAACTTGGCTGCCCGGCCTTCGGTCGGTTATTTTTGGGCGCGGTTGTGCCCGCAGCCTATTTTTGGTACGTGGAGACGGCTCGCAAAGTCTCGCCCCATTCCGAGTCCGGCGGACGAAGTTGGCCAGCCCCACCCCCCAAGGCTATAGCCCACCCGATTTTGTGGCCATTTTCCGTTGGACGAACTTGGCGCCCCGGCCTTCGGGCGGTTATTTTTGGGCGCAGCTGTGCCCATGGCTTATTTTTGGCACACGGAGGTGCCTCGCAAAGTCTCGCGCCATTTCGAGTACGGCGGACGAAGTTGGCCAGCCCCACCCCCCAAGGCTTTAGTCCGCCCGTTTTTGTGGCCATTTTCCGCTGGACGAACTTGGCGCCCCGGCCTTCGGGCGGGTATTTTTGGTCGCGGCTGTGCCCGCGGCCTATTTTAGGCACACGGAGGCGCCTCGAAATGTCTCGCGCCATTCCGAGTCCGGCGGACGAAGTTGGCCAGCCCCACCCCCAAAGGCTATAGCCCACCCGTTTTTGTGGCCTTTTCCCGCTGGACGAACTTGGCGCCCCGGCCTTCGGGCGGGTATTTTTGGGCGCGGCTGTGCCTGCGGCCTATTTTTAGCACACGGAGGCGCCTCGAAATGTCTCGCGCCATTCCGAGTCCGGCGGACGAAGTTGGCCAGCCCCACCCCCAAAGGCTATAGCCCACCCGTTTTTGTGGCCTTTTCCCGCTGGACGAACTTGGCGCCCCGGCCTTCGGGCGGGTATTTTTGGGCGCGGCTGTGCCTGCGGCCTATTTTTAGCACACGGAGGCGCCTCGCAAAGTCTCGCTCCATTCCGAGTCCGGCGGACGAAGTCGGCCAGCCCCACCCCCCAAGGCTATAGCCCACCCGTTTTTGTGGCCTTTTTCCGCTGGACGAACTTGGCGCCCCGGCCTTCGGGCGGGTATGTTTGGGCGCGGCTGTGCCCGCGGCCTATTTTTGGGACACGGAGTTGCCTCGCAAAGTCTCGCGCCATTCCGAGACCGGCGGACGAAGTTGGCCAGCCCCACCCCCCAAGGCTATAGCCCACCCGATTTTGTGGCCATTTTCCGTTGGACGAACTTGGCGCCCCGGCCTTCGGGCGGTTATTTTTGGGTGCAGCTGTGCCCATGGCTTATTTTTGGCACACGGAGGTGCCTCGCAAAGTCTCGCGCCATTCCGAGTCCGGCGGACGAAGTCGGCCAGCCCCTCCTCCCAAGGCTATAGCCCACCCGTTTTTTGGCCATTTTTCCGCTGGACGAACTTGGCGCCCCGGCCTTCGGGCAGTTATTTTTGGGCGCGGCTGTGCCCGCAACCTATTTTTGGTACGCGGAGACGGCTCGCAAAGTCTCGCCCCATTCCGAGTCCGGCGGACGAAGTTGGCCAGCCCCACCCCCCAAGGCTATAGCCCACCCGATTTTGTGGCCATTTTCCGTTGGACGAACTTGGCGCCCCGGCCTTCGGGCGGTTATTTTTGGGCGCAGCTGTGCCCATGGCTTATTTTTGGCACACGGAGGTGCCTCGCAAAGTCTCGCGCCATTTCGAGTACGGCGGACGAAGTTGGCCAGCCCCACCCCCCAAGGCTTTAGTCCGCCCGTTTTTGTGGCCATTTTCCGCTGGACGAACTTGGCGCCCCGGCCTTCGGGCGGGTATTTTTGGTCGCGGCTGTGCCCGCGGCCTATTTTAGGCACACGGAGGCGCCTCGAAATGTCTCGCGCCATTCCGAGTCCGGCGGACGAAGTTGGCCAGCCCCACCCCCAAAGGCTATAGCCCACCGGTTTTTGTGGCCTTTTCCCGCTGGACGAACTTGGCGCCCCGGCCTTCGGGCGGGTATTTTTGGGCGCGGCTGTGCCTGCGGCCTATTTTTAGCACACGGAGGCGCCTCGCAAAGTCTCACTCCATTCCGAGTCCGGCGGACGAAGTCGGCCAGCCCCACCCCCCAAGGCTATAGCCCACCCGTTTTTGTGGCCTTTTTCCGCTGGACGAACTTGGCGCCCCGGCCTTCGGGCGGGTATGTTTGGGCGCGGCTGTGCCCGCGGCCTATTTTTGGGACACGGAGTTGCCTCGCAAAGGCTCGCGCCATTCCGAGACCGGCGGACGAAGTTGGCCAGCCCCACCCCCCAAGGCTATAGCCCACCCGATTTTGTGGCCATTTTCCGTTGGACGAACTTGGCGCCCCGGCCTTCGGGCGGTTATTTTTGGGTGCAGCTGTGCCCATGGCTTATTTTTGGCACACGGAGGTGCCTCGCAAAGTCTCGCGCCATTCCGAGTCCGGCGGACGAAGTTGGCCAGCCCCACCCCCCAAGGCTTTAGCCCACCCGTTTTTGTGGCCTTTTCCCGCTGGACGAACTTGGCGCCCCGGCCTTCGGGCGTGTATTTTTGGGCGCGGCTGTGCCTGCGGCCTATTTTTGGCACACGGAGGTGCCTCGCAAAGTCTCGCTCCATTCCGAGTCCGGCGGACGAAGTTGGCCAGCCCCTCCCTCCAAGGCTATACCCCACCCGTTTTTTGGCCATTTTTCCGCTGGACGAACTTGGCGCCCCGGCCTTCGGGGGGTTATTTTTTGGCGTGGCTGTGGCCGCGGCCTATTTATGGCACGCGGAGGCCGCTCGCAAAGTATTGCCCCCTTCCGAGTCCGGCAGATGAAGTTGGCCAGCCCCTCCCCCCAAGGCTATAGCCCACCCATTTTTTGGCCATTTTTCTGCTGGACGAACTGGGCGCCCCGGCCTTCGGGGGGTTATTTTTGGGCGTGGCTGTGCCCACGGAATATTTTTGGCACGCGGAGGCCGCTCGCAAAGTCTCGCCCCATTCCAAGTCCAGCGGACGAAGTTGGCCAGCCCCTCCCCCCAAGGCTATAGCCCACCCATTTTTTGGCCATTTTTCCGATGGGGGGTTTGGGCGTGCCGACCTTCGGGCGGTTATTTTTGGGGAAGGCTGTGCCCGCGGCCTATTGTTGGCACGCGGAGGCCGCTCACAAAGTCTCGCCCCATTCCGAGTCCGGCGGACGAAGTTGGCCAGCCCCTCCCCCCAAGGCTATAGCCCACCCGTTTTTTGTCCATTTTTCCGCTGGACGAACTTGGCGCCCCGGCCTTTGGGCAGTTAGTTTTGGGGGCAGCTGTGCCAGCGGCCTATTTTTGGCACGCGGATTTCGTTCGCAAACTCTCGCCCCATTCCGAGTCCGGCGGACGAAGTTGGCCACCCCCTCCCCCCAAGGCTATAGCCCGCCCATTTTTTGGCCATTTTTCTGTTGGACGAATTGGGCGCCCCGGCCTTCGGGGGGTTATTTTTGGGCGTGGCTGTACCCACGGATTATTTTTGGCACGCGAGAGCCGCTCGCAAAGTCTCGCCCCATTCCGAGTCCGGCGGACGAAGTGGGCCAGCCCCTCCCCCCAAGGCTATAGCCCACCCAATTTTTGGCAATTTTTCTGCTGGACGAATTGGGCGCCCCGGCCTTCGGCTGGTTATTTTTGGGCGTGGCTGTGCCCACGGAATAGTTTTGGCATGCGGAGGCCGTTCGCAAAGTCTCGCCCCATTCCGAGTCCGGCGGGCGAAGTTGGCCAGCCCCTCCCCCCAAGGCTATAGCCCACCCGTTTTTTGGCCATTTTTCCGCTGCACGAACTTGGCGCCCCGACCTTCGGGCGGTTATTTTTGGGCGCGGCTGTGCCCGCGGCCTATTTTTGGCATGCGGAGGCCGCTCGCAAAGTCTCGCCCCATTCCGAGTCCGGCAGACGAAGTTGGCCAGCCCCTCCCCCCAAGGCTATAGCCCACCCGTTTTTTGGCCATTTTTCCGCTGGACGAACTTGGCTGCCCGGCCTTCGGTCGGTTATTTTTGGGCGCGGTTGTGTCCGTGGCCTATTTTTGGCACGCGGAGGCCGCTCGCAAAGTCTCGCCCTATTCCCAGTCCGGCGGACGAAGTTGGCCAGCCCCTCCCCCCAAGGCTATAGCCCACCCGTTTTTTGGCCATTTTTCCGCTGGGGGGTTTGGGCGCGCCGAACTTCGGGCGGTTATATTTGGGCACGGCTGTATACGCGGCCTATTTTTGGCACGCGGAGGCCGCTCCCAAAGGCTCGCCCCATTCCGAGTCCGACGGACGAAGTTGGCCAGCCCCTCCCCCCAAGGCTATCGCCCACCCGTTTTTTGGCCATTTTTCCGCTGGGGGGATTGGGCGCGCCGAACATCGGGGGGTTATTTTTGGACGCGGCTGTGCCCGCGGCCTATTTTTGGCACGCGGTGGCCGCTCGCAAAGTCTCGCCCCATTCCGAGTCCGGCGGACGAAGTTGGCCAGCCCCTCCCCCCAAGGCTATAGCCCACCCGTTTTTTGGCCATTTTTCCGCTGAACGAACTTGGCGCCCCGGCCTTCGGGGGGTTATTTTATGGCGCGGCTGTGCCCGTGGCCTATTTTTGGCATGCGGAGGCCGCTCGCAAAGTCTCGCCCCATTCCGAGTCCGGCAGACGAAGTTGGCCAGCCCCTCCCCCCAAGGCTATAGCCCACCCGTTTTTTGGCCATTTTTCCGCCGGACGAACTTGGCACCCCGGCCTTCGGGCGGTTATTTTTAGGCGCGGCTGTACCCGCGGCCTATTTTTGGCACCCGGAGGCAGCTCGCAAAGTCTCGCCCCATTCCGAGTCGGGCGGACGAAGTTGGCCAGCCCCTCCCCGCAAGGCTATAGCCCACCCGTTTTTTGGCCATTTTTCCGCTGGACGAACTTGGCGCCCCGGGCTTCGGGGGATTATTTTTGGGCGCGGCTGTGCCCGCGGCCTACTTTTGGCATGCGGAGGCCGCTCGCAAAGTCTCGCCCCATTCCGAGTCCGGCGGACGAAGTGGGCCAGCCCCTCCCCCGAGGGCTATAGCCCACCCATTTTTTGGCCATTTTTCCGCTGGGGGGTTTGGGCGCGCCAACCTTCGGGCTGTTATTTTTGGGTGCGGCTGTACCCGTGGCCTATTTTTGGCACGCGGAGGCTGCTCGCAAAGTCTCGCCCCATTCCGAGTCCGGCGGACGAAGTTGGCCAGCGCCTCCCCCCAAGGCTATAGCCCACCCGTTTTTTGGCCTTTTTTCCGCTGGACGAACTTGGCGCCCCGGCCTTCGGGCGGTTATTTTTGGGTGCGGCTGTGCCCGCGGCCTATTATTGGCACGCGGAGGCCATTCACAAAGTCTCGCCCAATTCCGAGTCCGGCGGACGATGTTGGCCAGCCCCTCCCCCCAAGGGTATAGCCCACCCGTTTTTTGGCCATTTTTCCGCTGGACGAACTTGGCGCCCCGGCCTTCGGGGGGTTATTTTTGGGCGCGGTGGTGCCCGCTGCCTATTTTTGGCACGCGGAGACCGATCGCAAAGTCTCGCCCCATTCCAAGTCCGGCGGACGAAGTTGGCCAGCCCCTCCCCCCAAGGCTATAGGCCACCTGTTTTTTGGCCATTTTTCCGCTGGGGGGTTTGGGCGCTCCGACCTTCGGGTGGTTTTTTTTGGGCGCAGCTGTGCCCGTAGCCTATTTTTGGCACGTAGTGGCCGCTCGCAAAGCCTCGGCCCATTCCGAGTCCGGCAGACGAAGTTGGCCAGCCCCTCCCCCCAAGGCTATAGCCCACCCGTTTTTTGGCCATTTTTCCGCTGGACGAACTTGGCGCGCCGACCTTCGGGTGGTTATTTTTGGGCGCGGCTGTGCCCGCGGCCATATTTTTGGCACGCGGAGGCTGCTCGCAAAGTCTAGTCCCATTCCGAGTCCGGCGGACGAAGTTGGCCCGCCCCTCCCCCCAAGGCTATAGCCCACCCGTTTTTTGGCCATTTTTCCGCTGGACGAACTTGGCTGCCCGGCCTTCGGTCGGTTATTTTTGGGCGCGGTTGTGCCCGCAGCCTATTTTTGGTACGTGGAGACGGCTCGCAAAGTCTCGCCCCATTCCGAGTCCGGCGGACGAAGTTGGCCAGCCCCTCCCCCCAAGGCTATAGCCCGCCCGTTTATTGGCCATTTTTCCGCTGGGGGGTTTGGGCGCACCGACCTTCGGGCGGTCATTTTTGGGGGCGGCTGTGCCCTCGGCCATATTTTTGGCACGCAGAGGCTGCTCACAAAGTCTCGCCCCATTCCGAGTCCGGCAGACGAAGTTGGCCAGCCCCTCCACCCAAGGCTATAGCCCACCCGTTTTTTGCCATTTTTCCGCTGGACAAACTTCGGGAGGTTATTTTTGGGCGCGGCTGTGCTCGCGGCCTATTTTTGGCACGCGGAGGCCTCTCGCAAAGTCTTGCCCCATTCCAAGTCCGGCGGACGAAGTCGGCCAGCCCCTCCCCCCAAGGCTATAGCCCACCCGTTTTTTGGCCATTTTTCCGCTGGACGAACTTGGCGCCCCGGCCTTCGGGCGGTTATTTTTGGGCGCGGCTGTGCCCGCGTCCTATTTTTGGCACGCGGAGGACGCTCACAAAGTCTCGTCCCATTCCGAGTCCGGCGGACGAAGTTGGCCAGCCCCTCCCCCCAATGCTATAGCCCACCCGTTTTTTGGCCGTTTTTCCGCTGGACGAACATGGGGCCCCGGCCTTCGGGCGGTTATTTTTGGGCGCGGCAGTGCGCGCGGCCTATTTTTGGCACGTGGAGGCCGCTCGCAAAGTCTCGCCCCATTCCGATTCCGGCGGACGAAGTCGGCCAGCCCCTCCTCCCAAGGCTATAGCCCACCCGTTTTTTGGCCATTTTTCCGCTGGACGAACTTGGCGCCCCGGCCTTCGGGCGGTTATTTTTGGGCGCGGCTGTGCCCACAGCCTATTTTTGGTACGCGGAGACGGCTCGCAAAGTCTCGCCCCATTCCGAGTCCGGCGGACGAAGTTGGCCAGCCCCACCCCCCAAGGCTATAGCCCACCCGATTTTGTGGCCATTTTCCGTTGGACGAACTTGGCGCCCCGGCCTTCGGGCGGTTATTTTTGGGCGCAGCTGTGCCCATGGCTTATTTTTGGCACACGGAGGTGCCTCGCAAAGTCTCGCGCCATTTCGAGTACGGCGGACGAAGTTGGCCAGCCCCACCCCCCAAGGCTTTAGTCCGCCCGTTTTTGTGGCCATTTTCCGCTGGACGAACTTGGCGCCCCGGCCTTCGGGCGGGTATTTTTGGTCGCGGCTGTGCCCGCGGCCTATTTTAGGCACACGGAGGCGCCTCGAAATGTCTCGCGCCATTCCGAGTCCGGCGGACGAAGTTGGCCAGCCCCACCCCCAAAGGCTATAGCCCACCCGTTTTTGTGGCCTTTTCCCGCTGGACGAACTTGGCGCCCCGGCCTTCGGGCGGGTATTTTTGGGCGCGGCTGTGCCTGCGGCCTATTTTTAGCACACGGAGGCGCCTCGCAAAGTCTCGCTCCATTCCGAGTCCGGCGGACGAAGTCGGCCAGCCCCACCCCCCAAGGCTATAGCCCACCCGTTTTTGTGGCCTTTTTCCGCTGGACGAACTTGGCGCCCCGGCCTTCGGGCGGGTATGTTTGGGCGCGGCTGTGCCCGCGGCCTATTTTTGGGACACGGAGTTGCCTCGCAAAGTCTCGCGCCATTCCGAGACCGGCGGACGAAGTTGGCCAGCCCCACCCCCCAAGGCTATAGCCCACCCGATTTTGTGGCCATTTTCCGTTGGACGAACTTGGCGCCCCGGCCTTCGGGCGGTTATTTTTGGGTGCAGCTGTGCCCATGGCTTATTTTTGGCACACGGAGGTGCCTCGCAAAGTCTCGCGCCATTCCGAGTCCGGCGGACGAAGTCGGCCAGCCCCTCCTCCCAAGGCTATAGCCCACCCGTTTTTTGGCCATTTTTCCGCTGGACGAACTTGGCGCCCCGGCCTTCGGGCAGTTATTTTTGGGCGCGGCTGTGCCCGCAACCTATTTACACAGTACGCGGAGACGGCTCGCAAAGTCTCGCCCCATTCCGAGTCCCGCGGACGAAGTTGGCCAGCCCCACCCCCCAAGGCTATAGCCCACCCGATTTTGTGGCCATTTTCCGTTGGACGAACTTGGCGCCCCGGCCTTCGGGCGGTTATTTTTGGGCGCAGCTGTGCCCATGGCTTATTTTTGGCACACGGAGGTGCCTCGCAAAGTCTCGCGCCATTTCGAGTACGGCGGACGAAGTTGGCCAGCCCCACCCCCCAAGGCGGTAGTCCGCCCGTGTTTGTGGCCATTTTCCGCTGGACGAACTTGGCGCCCCGGCCTTCGGGCGGGTATTTTTGGTCGCGGCTGTGCCCGCGGCCTATTTTAGGCACACGGAGGCGCCTCGAAATGTCTCGCGCCATTCCGAGTCCGGCGGACGAAGTTGGCCAGCCCCACCCCCAAAGGCTATAGCCCACCCGTTTTTGTGGCCTTTTCCCGCTGGACGAACTTGGCGCCCCGGCCTTCGGGCGGGTATTTTTGGGCGCGGCTGTGCCTGCGGCCTATTTTTAGCACACGGAGGCGCCTCGAAATGTCTCGCGCCATTCCGAGTCCGGCGGACGAAGTTGGCCAGCCCCACCCCCAAAGGCTATAGCCCACCCGTTTTTGTGGCCTTTTCCCGCTGGACGAACTTGGCGCCCCGGCCTTCGGGCGGGTATTTTTGGGCGCGGCTGTGCCTGCGGCCTATTTTTAGCACACGGAGGCGCCTCGCAAAGTCTCGCTCCATTCCGAGTCCGGCGGACGAAGTCGGCCAGCCCCACCCCCCAAGGCTATAGCCCACCCGTTTTTGTGGCCTTTTTCCGCTGGACGAACTTGGCGCCCCGGCCTTCGGGCGGGTATGTTTGGGCGCGGCTGTGCCCGCGGCCTATTTTTGGGACACGGAGTTGCCTCGCAAAGTCTCGCGCCATTCCGAGACCGGCGGACGAAGTTGGCCAGCCCCACCCCCCAAGGCTATAGCCCACCCGATTTTGTGGCCATTTTCCGGTGGACGAACTTGGCGCCCCGGCCTTCGGGCGGTTATTTTTGGGCGCTGCTGTGCCCTCGGCCTATTTTTGGCACACGGAGGTGCCTCGCAAAGTCTCGCGCCATTCCGAGTCCGGCGGACGAAGTCGGCCAGCCCCTCCTCCCAAGGCTATAGCCCACCCGTTTTTTGGCCATTTTTCCGCTGGACGAACTTGGCGCCCCGGCCTTCGGGCAGTTATTTTTGGGCGCGGCTGTGCCCGCAACCTATTTTTGGTACGCGGAGACGGCTCGCAAAGTCTCGCCCCATTCCGAGTCCGGCGGACGAAGTTGGCCAGCCCCACCCCCCAAGGCTATAGCCCACCCGATTTTGTGGCCATTTTCCGTTGGACGAACTTGGCGCCCCGGCCTTCGGGCGGTTATTTTTGGGCGCAGCTGTGCCCATGGCTTATTTTTGGCACACGGAGGTGCCTCGCAAAGTCTCGCGCCATTTCGAGTACGGCGGACGAAGTTGGCCAGCCCCACCCCCCAAGGCTTTAGTCCGCCCGTTTTTGTGGCCATTTTCCGCTGGACGAACTTGGCGCCCCGGCCTTCGGGCGGGTATTTTTGGTCGCGGCTGTGCCCGCGGCCTATTTTAGGCACACACGGGCGCCTCGAAATGTCTCGCGCCCTTCCGAGTCCGGCGGACGAGTTGGCCAGCCCCACCCCCAAAGGCCACAGCCCACCCGCTATCGTGGCCTCTTCCCGCTGGACGAACTTGGCGCCCCGGCCTTCGGGCGGGTATTTTTGGGCGCGGCTGTGCCTGCGGCCTATTTTTAGCACACGGAGGCGCCTCGCAAAGTCTCGCTCCATTCCGAGTCCGGCGGACGAAGTCGGCCAGCCCCACCCCCCAAGGCTATAGCCCACCCGTTTTTGTGGCCTTTTTCCGCTGGACGAACTTGGCGCCCCGGCCTTCGGGCGGGTATGTTTGGGCGCGGCTGTGCCCGCGGCCTATTTTTGGGACACGGAGTTGCCTCGCAAAGGCTCGCGCCATTCCGAGACCGGCGGACGAAGTTGGCCAGCCCCACCCCCCAAGGCTATAGCCCACCCGATTTTGTGGCCATTTTCCGTTGGACGAACTTGGCGCCCCGGCCTTCGGGCGGTTATTTTTGGGTGCAGCTGTGCCCATGGCTTATTTTTGGCACACGGAGGTGCCTCGCAAAGTCTCGCGCCATTCCGAGTCCGGCGGACGAAGTTGGCCAGCCCCACCCCCCAAGGCTTTAGCCCACCCGTTTTTGTGGCCATTTTCCGCTGGACGAACTGGGCGCCCCGGCCTTCGGGCGGGTATTTTTGGTCGCGGCTGTGCCAGCGGCCTATTTTAGGCACACGGAGGTGCCTCGAAAAGTCTCGCGCCATTCCGAGTCCGGCGAACGAAGTTGGCCAGCCCCACCCCCAAAGGCTATAGCCCACCCGTTTTTGTGGCCTTTTCCCGCTGGACGAACTTGGCGCCCCGGCCTTCGGGCGTGTATTTTTGGGCGCGGCTGTGCCTGCGGCCTATTTTTGGCACACGGAGGTGCCTCGCAAAGTCTCGCTCCATTCCGAGTCCGGCGGACGAAGTTGGCCAGCCCCACCCCCCAAGGCTATAGCCCACCCGTTTTTGTGGCCTTTTTCCGCTGGACGAACTTGCCGCCCCGGCCTTCGGGCTGGTATTTTTGGGCGCGGCTGTGCCCGCGGCCTAATTTTGGCACACGGAGACGCCTCGCAAAGTCTCGCGCCATTCCGAGTCCGGCGGAATAAGTTGGCCAGCCCCACCCCCTAAGGCTATAGCCCACCCGTTTTTGTGGCCTTTTTCCGCTGGACGAACTTGGCGCCCCGGCCTTCGGGCAGGTATTTTTGGCCGCGGCTGTGACCACGGCCTATTTTTGGCACACGGAGGCGCCTCGCAAAGTCTCGCGCTATTCCGAGTCCGGCGGACGAAGTTGCCCAGCCCCACCCCCCAAGGCTATAGCCCACCCATTTTTTTGGCCATTTTCCGCTGGATGAACTTGGCGCCCCGGCCTTCGGGCGGTTATTTTTGGGCTCGGCTCTCCCCGCGGCCTATTTTTGGCGCACGGAGGCGCCTCGCAAAGTCTCGCGCCATTCCGAGTCCGGCGGACGAAATGGGCCAGCCCCACCCCCCAAGGCTATAGCCCACCCGTTTTTGTGGCCATTTTCCGCTGGACGAATTTGGCGCCCCGGCCTTCGGGCGGGTATTTTTGGGCGCGGCTGTTCCCGCGGCCTATTTTTGGCACACGGAGATGCCTCGCAAAGTCTCACGCAATTCCGAGTCCGGCGGACGAAGTTGGCCAGCCCCACCCCCCAAGGCGATAGCCCACCCATTTTTGTGGCCATTTTCCGCTGGACGAACATGGCGCCCCGGCCTTCGGGCGGGTATTTTTGAACGCGGCTGTACCCGCGGCCTATTTTTGGCACACGGAGGCGCCTCGCAAAGTCTCGCGCCATTCCGAGTCCGGCGGACGAAGTTGGGCAGCTCCACCTCCCAAGGCTATAGCCCACCCGTTTTTGTGGCCATTTTCCGCTGGACGAACTTGGCGCCCCAGCCTTCGGGCGGGTATTTTTGGGCGCGGCTGTGCCCGCGGCCTAATTTTGGCACACGGAGGCACCTTGCAAAGTCTCGCGCCATTCCGAGTCCGGCGGACGAAGTTGGCCAGCCCCACCCCCCAAGGCTATAGCCCACCCGTTTTTGTGGCCATTTTCCGCTGGATGAACTTGGCGCCCCGCCCTTCGGGCGGGTATTTTTGGGCGCGGCTGTGCCCGTGGCCTATTTTTGGCACACGGAGGCGCCTCGTAAAGTCTCGCGCCATTCCGAGTCCGGCGGACGAAGTTGGCCAGCCCCACCCCCCAAGGCTATAGCCCACCCGTTTTTGTGGCCTTTTTCCGCTGGACGAACTTGGCGCCCCGGCCTTCGGGCGGGTATTTTTGGGCGCGGCAGTGCCCGCGGCCTATTTTTGGCGCACGGAGGGGCCTCGCAAAGTCTCGCGCCATTCCGAGTCCGGCGGAACCTCGCAAAGTCTCGCGCCATTCCGAGTCCGGCGGACGAAGTTGGCCAGCCCCACCCCCCAAGGCTATAGCCCACCAGTTTTTGTGGCCTTTTTCCGCTGGACGAACTTGGCGCCCCGGCCTTCGGGCGGGTATTTTTGGGCGCGGCTGTGCCCGCGGCCTATTTTTGGCACACGCAGGCGCCTCGCAAAGTCTCGCGCCATTCCGAGTCCGGCGGACGAAGTTGGCCAGCCCCACCCCCCAAGGCTATAGCCCACCCGTTTTTGTGGCCTTTTTCCGCTGGACGAACTTTGCGCCCCGGCCTTCGGGCGGGTATTTTTGGGCGCGGCCGTGCCCGCGGAATATTTTTGGCACACGGAGGCGCCTCCTAAAGTCTCGCGCCATTCCGAGTCCGGAGGACGAAGTTGGCCAGCCCCACCCCCCAAGGCTATAGCCCACCCGTTTTTGTGGCCATTTTCCGCTGGACGAACTTGGCGCCCCGGCCTTCGGGCGGGTATTTTTGGGCGCGGCTGTGCCCGCGGCCTATTTTTGGCACACGGAGGCGCCTGGTAAGGTCTTGCGCCATTACGAGTGCGGCGGACGAAGTGGGCCAGCCCCACCCCCCAAGGCTGTAGCCCACCCGTTTTTGTGGCCTTTTTCCGCTGGACGAACTTGGCGCCCCGGCCTTCGGGCGGGTATTCTTGGGCGCGGCTATGCCCTCGGCCTATTTTTGGCACACGAAGGTGCCTCGCAAAGTCTCGCGCCATTCCGAGGCCCGCGGACGAAGTGGGCCGGCCCCACCCCCCAAGGCTATAGCCCACCCGTTTTTGTGGCCATTTTCCGCTGGACGAACTTGGCGCCCCGGCCTTCGGGCGGGTATTTTTGGGCGCGGCTGTGCCCGCGGCCTATGTTTGGCACACGGAGGTGCCTCGTAAAGTCTTGCGCCATTACGAGTGCGGCGGACGAAGTTGGCCAGCCACACCCCCCAAGGCTATAGCCCACCCGTTTTTGTGGCCTTTTTCCGCTGGACGAACTTGGCGCCCCGGCCTTCGGGCGGGTATTTTTGGGCGCGGCTGTGCCCGCGGCCTATTTTTGGGACACGCAGGTGCCTCGTAAAGTCTCGCGCCATTCCGAGACCGGCGGACGAAGTTGGCCAGCCCCACCCCCCAAGGCTATAGCCCACCCGATTTTGTGGCCATTTTCCGCTGGACGAACTTGGCGCCCCGGCCTTCGGGCGGGTATTTTTGGGCGCAGCTGTGCCCATGGCCTATTTTTGGCACTCGGAGGTGCCTCGCAAAGTCTCGCGCCATTCCGAGTCCGGCGGACGAAGTTGGCCAGCCCCACCCCACAAGGCTTTAGCCCACCCGTTTTTGTGGACATTTTCCGCTGGACGAACTTGGCGCCCCGGCCTTCGGGCGGGTATTTTTGGGCGCGGCTGTGCCCGCGGCCTATTTTAGGCACACGGAGGTGCCTCGCAAAGTCTCGCGCCATTCCGAGTCCGGCGGACGAAGTTGGCCAGCCCCACCCCCAAAGGCTATAGCCCACCCGTTTTTGTGGCCTTTTCCCGCTGGACGAACTTGGCGCCCCGTCCTTCGGGCGGGTATTATTGGGCGCGGCTGTGCCTGCGGCCTATTTTTGGCACACAGAGGCGCCTCGCAAAGTCTCGCTCCATTCCGAGTCCGGCGGACGAAGTTGGCCAGCCCCACCCCCCAAGGCTATAGCCTACCCGTTTTTGTGGCCTTTTTCCGCTGGACGAACTTGCCGCCCCGGCCTTCGGGCTGGTATTTTTGGGCGCGGCTGTGCCCGCGGCCTATTTTTGGCACACGGAGGCGCCTCGCAAAGTCTCGCGCCATTCCGAGTCCGGCGGAATAAGTTGGCCAGCCCCACCCGCCAAGGCTATAGCCCACCCGTTTTTGTGGCCATTTTCCGCTGGACGAACTTGGCGCCCCGGCCTTCGGGTGGGTATTTTTGGGTGCGGCTGTGCCCACGGCCTATTTTTGGCACACGGAGGCGCCTCGCAAAGGCTCATGCCATTCCGAGTCCGGCGGACGAAGTTGGCCAGTGCCACCCCCCAAGCCTATAGCCCACCCGTTTTTGTGGCCATTTTCCGTTGGACGAACTTTGTGCCCCGGCCTTCGGGCGGATATTTTTGGGCGCGGCTTTGTCCGCGGCCTATTTTTGGCACACGGAGGTGCCTCGCAAAGTCTCGCGCCATTCCGAGTCCGGCGGACAAAGTTTTCCAGCCCCACCCCCCAAGGCTATAGCCCACCCGTTTTTGTGGCCTTTTTCCGCTGGACGAACTTGGCGCCCCGGCCTTTCGAGCGGGTATTTTTGGGCGCGCCTGTGCTCGCGGCCTATTTTTGGCACACGGAGGCGCCTCGCAAAGTCTCGCGCCATTCGGAGTCCGGCGGACAAAGTTGGCCAGCCCCACCACCCAAGGCTATAGCCCACCCGTTTTTGTGGCCTTTTTCCGCGGGACCAACTTGGCGCCCCGGCCTTCGGGCTGGTATTTTTGTACGCGGTTGTGCCCGCAGACTATTTTTGGCACACAGAGGCGCCTCGCAAAGTCTCGCGCCATTCCGAGTCCGGCGGACGACGTTGGCCAGCCCCACCCCCCAAGGCTATAGCCCACCCGTTTTGGTCGCCATTTTCCGCTGGACGAACTTGGCGCCCCGGCCTTCGAGCGGGTATTTTTGGGAGCGGCTGTGCCCGCGGCCTATTTTTGGCACACGGAGGCGCCTCGCAAAGTCTCGCGCCATTCCGAGTCCGGCGGACGAAGTTGGCCAGCCCCACCCACCAAGGCTATAGCCCACCCGTTTTTGAGGCCATTTTCCGCTGGACGAACTTGGCGCCCCGGTCTTCGGGCGGGTATTTTTGGGCGCGGCTGTGCCCGCGGCCTATTTTTGGCACACGGAGGCGCCTCGCAAAGTCTCGCGCCATTCCGAGTCCGGCGGACGAAGTTGGCCAGCCCCACCCCCCAAGGCTATAGCCCACCCGTTTTTGTGGCCATTTTCCGCTGGACAAACTTGGCGCCCCGGCCTTCGGGCGGGTATTTTTGGGCGCGGCTGTGCCCGCGGCCTAGTTTTGGAACACGGAGGCGCCTCGTAAAGTCTTGCGCCATTACGAGTGCGGCGGACGAAGTGGGCCAGCCCCACCCCCCAAGGCTATAGCCCACCCGTTTTTGTGGCCTTTTTCCACTGGACGAACTTGGCGCCCCGGCCTTCGAGCAGGTATTTTTGGGCGCGGCTGTGCCCGCGGCCTATTTTTGGGACACGGAGGCGCCTCGCAAAGTCTCGCGCCATTCCGAGTCCGGCGGACGAAGTTGGCCAGCCCCACCCCCCAAGGCTATAGCCCACCCGTTTTTGTGGCCATTTTCCGCTGGACGAACTTGGCGCCCCGGCCTTCGGGCGGGTATTTTTGGGCGCGGCTGTGCTCGCGGCCTATTTTTGGCACACGAAGGGGCCTCGCAAAGTCTCGCGGCATTCCGAGTCCGGCGGACGAAGTTGGCCAGCCCCACCCCCTAAGGCTATCGCCCACCCGTTTTTGTGGCCATTTTCCGCTGGACGAACTTGGCGCCCCGGCCTTCGGGCGGGTATTTTTGGGCGCGGCTGTGCACGCGGCCTATTTTTGGCACACGAAGGGGCCTCGCAAAGTCTCGCGGCATTCCGAGTCCGGCGGACGAAGTTGGCCAGCCCCACCCCCTAAGGCTATCGCCCACCCGTTTTTGTGGCCATTTTCCGCTGGACGAACTTGGCGCCCCGGCCTTCGGGCGGGTATTTTTGGGCGCGGCTGTGCCCGCGGCCTAATTTTGGCACACGGAGGCACCTTGCAAAGTCTCGCGCCATTCCGAGTCCGGCGGACGAAGTTGGCCAGCCCCACCCCCCAAGGCTATAGCCCACCCGTTTTTGTGGCCATTTTCCGCTGGATGAACTTGGCGCCCCGCCCTTCGGGCGGGTATTTTTGGGCGCGGCTGTGCCCGTGGCCTATTTTTGGCACACGGAGGTGCCTCGTAAAGTCTCGCGCCATTCCGAGTCCGGCGGACGAAGTTGGCCAGCCCCACCCCCCAAGGCTATAGCCCACCCGTTTTTGTGGCCTTTTTCCGCTGGACGAACTTGGCGCCCCGGCCTTCGGGCGGGTATTTTTGGGCGCGGCAGTGCCCGCGGCCTATTTTTGGCGCACGGAGGGGCCTCGCAAAGTCTCGCGCCATTCCGAGTCCGGCGGAACCTCGCAAAGTCTCGCGCCATTCCGAGTCCGGCGGACGAAGTTGGCCAGCCCCACCCCCCAAGGCTATAGCCCACCAGTTTTTGTGGCCTTTTTCCGCTGGACGAACTTGGCGCCCCGGCCTTCGGGCGGGTATTTTTGGGCGCGGCTGTGCCCGCGGCCTATTTTTGGCACACGGAGATGCCTCGCAAAGTCTCACGCAATTCCGAGTCCGGCGGACGAAGTTGGCTAGCCCCACCCCCCAAGGCTATAGCCCACCCGTTTTTGTGGCCATTTTCCGGTGGACGAACTTGGCGCCCCGGCCTTGGGGCGGGTATTTTTGGGTGCGGCTGTGCCCGCGGCCTATTTTTGGCACACGGAGGCGCCTCGCAAAGTCTCGCGCCATTCCGACTCCGGCGGACGAAGTGGGCCAGTCCCACCCCCCAAGCCTATAGCCCACCCGTTTTTGTGTCCATTTTCCGCTGGACGAACTTTGTGCCCCGGCCTTCGGGCGGATATTTTTGGGCGCGGCTTTGTCCGCGGCCTATTTTTGGCACACGGAGGCGCCTCGCAAAGTCTCGCGCCATTCCGAGTCCGGCGGACGAAGTGGGCCAGTCCCACCCCCCAAGCCTATAGCCCACCCGTTTTTGTGTCCATTTTCCGCTGGACGAACTTTGTGCCCCGGCCTTCGGGCGGATATTTTTGGGCGCGGCTTTGTCCGCGGCCTATTTTTGGCACACGGAGGCGCCTCGCAAAGTCTCGCGCCATTCCGAGTCCGGCGGGCGAAGTTGGCCAGCCCCACCCCCCAAGGCTATAGCCCACCCGTTTTTGTGGCCATTTTCCGCTGGACTAACTTGGCGCCCCGGCCTTCGGGCGGGTATTTTTGGACGCGGCTGTGCCCGCGGCCTATTTTTGGCACACGGAGACACATCGAAAAGTCTCGCGCCATTCCGAGTCCGGCGGACGAAGTTGGCCAGCCCCACTCCCCAAGGCTATAGCCCACCCGTTTTTGTGGCCATTTTCTGCTAGACGAACTTGGCGCCACGGCCTTCGGGCAGGTATTTTTGGGCGCGGCTGTGCCCGCGGCCTATTTTTGGCACATGGAGGCGCCTCGCAAAGGCTCGTGCCATTCCGAGTCCGGCGGACGAAGTTGGCCAGCCCCACCCCCCAAGGATATAGCCCACCCGTTTTTGTGGCCATTTTCTGCTAGACGAACTTGGCGCCACGGCCTTCGGGCGGGTATTTTTTGGCGCGGCTGTGCCCGCGGCCTATTTTTGGTACATGGAGGCGCCTCGTAAATTCTCGCGCCATTCCGAGTCCGGCGGACGAAGTTGGCCAGCCCCACCCCCCAAGGCTATAGCCCACCCGTTTTTGTGGCCATTTTCCGCTGGACGAACTTGGCGCCCCGGCCTTCGGGCTGGTATTTTTGGGCGCGGCTGTGCCCGCGGCCTATTTTTGGCACACGGAGGTGCCTCGCAAATTCTCGCGCCATTCCGAGTCCGGCGGACGAAGTTGGCCAGCCCCACCCCCCAAGGCTGTAGCCCACCCGTTTTTGTGGCCATTTTCCGCTGGACTAACTTAGCGCCCCGGCCTTCGGGCGGGTATTTTTGGGAGCGGCTGTGCCCGCGGCCTATTTTTGGCACACGGAGGCACCTCGCAAAGTCTCGCGCCATTCCGAGTCCGGCGGACGACGTTGGCCAGCCCCACCCCCCAAGGCTATAGCCCACCCGTTTTTGTGGCCTTTTTCCGCTGGACGAACTTGGCGCCCCGGCCTTCGAGCAGGTATTTTTGGGCGCGGCTGTGCCCGCGGCCTATTTTTGGGACATGGAGGCGCCTCGCAAAGTCTCGCGCCATTCCGAGTCCGGCGGACGAAGTTGGCCAGCCCCACCCCCCAAGGCTATAGCCCACCCGTTTTTGTGGCCATTTTCCGGTGGACGAACTCGGCGCCCCGGCCTTCGGGCGGGTATTTTTGGGTGCGGCTGTGCCCGCGGCCTATTTTTGGTACACGGAGGCACCTCGTAAATTCTCGCGCCATTCCGAGTCCGGCGGACGAAGTTGGCCAGCCCCACCCCCCAAGGCTATTGCCCACCCGTTTTTGTGGCCTTTTTCCGCTGGACGAACTTGGCGCCCCGGCCTTCGAGCAGGTATTTTTGGGCGCGGCTGTGCCCGCGGCCTATTTTTGGGACATGGAGGCGCCTCGCAAAGTCTCGCGCCATTCCGAGTCCGGCGGACAAAGTTGGCCAGCCCCACTCCCCAAGGCTATAGCCCACCCGTTTTTGTGGCCATTTTCTGCTAGACGAACTTGGCGCCACGGCCTTCGGGCGGGTATTTTTGGGCGCGGCTGTGCCCGCGGCCTATTTTTGGCACACGGAGGTGCCTCACAAAGGCTCGTGCCATTCCGAGTCCGGCGGACGAAGTTGGCCAGCCCCACCCCCCAAGGCTATAGCCCACCCGTTTTTGTGGCCATTTTCTGGTAGACGAACTTGGCGCCACGGCCTTCGGGCGGGTATTTTTGGGCGCGGCTGTGCCCGCGGCCTATTTTTGGTACATGGAGGCGCCTCGTAAATTCTCGCGCCATTCCGAGTCCGGCGGACGAAGTTGGCCAGCCCCACCCCCCAAGGCTATAGCCCACCCGTTTTTGTGGCCATTTTCCGCTGGACGAACTTGGCGCCCCGGCCTTCGGGCGGGTATTTTTGGGCGCGGCTGTGCCCGCGGCCTATTTTTGGCACACGGAGGTGCCTCGCAAATTCTCGCGCCATTCCGAGTCCGGCGGACGAAGTTGGCCTGCCCCACCCCCCAAGGCTGTAGCCCACCCGTTTTTGTGGCCATTTTCCGCTGGACTAACTTAGCGCCCCGGCCTTCGGGCGGGTACTTTTGGGCGTGGCTGTGCCTGCGGCCTATTTTTGGTACACGAAGGCGCCTCACAAATTCTCGCGCCATTCCGAGTCCGGCGGACGAAGTTGGCCTGCCCCACCCCCCAAGGCTGTAGCCCACCCGTTTTTGTGGCCATTTTCCGCTGGACTAACTTAGCGCCCCGGCCTTCGGGCGGGTACTTTTGGGCGTGGCTGTGCCTGCGGCCTATTTTTGGCACACGAAGGCGCCTCGCAAAGTCTCGCGCCATTCCGAGTCCGGCGGACGAAGTGGGCCTGCCCCACCCCCCAAGGCTGTAGCCCACCCGTTTTTGTGGCCTTTTTCCGCTGGACGAACTTGGCGCCCCGGCCTTCGGGCGGGTATTTTTGGGCGCGGCTGTGCCCGCGGCCTATTTTTGGCACACGGAGGCGCCTCGCAAAGGCTCGCGCCATTCCGAGTCCGGCGGACGAAGTTGGCCAGCCCCACCCCCCAAGGCTATAGCCCACCCGTTTTTGTGGCCATTTTCCGCTGGACTAACTTGGCGCCGCGGCCTTCGGGCGGGTATTTTTGGACGCGGCTGTGCCCGCAGCCTATTTTTGGCACACGGAGGCACCTCGCAAAGTCTCGCGCCATTCCGAGTCCGGCGGACGAAGTTGGCCAGCCCCACTCCCCAAGGCTATAGCCCACCCGTTTTTGTGGCCATTTTCTGCTAGACGAACTTGGCGCCACGGCCTTCGGGCCGGTATTTTTGGGCGCGGCTGTGACCGCGGCCTATTTTTGGCACACGGAGGCGCCTCACAAAGGCTCGTGCCATTCAGAGTCCGGCGGACGAAGTTGGCCAGCCCCACCCCCCAAGGCTATAGCCCACCCGTTTTTGTGGCCATTTTCCGCTGGACTAACTTAGCGCCCCGGCCTTCGGGCGGGTATTTTTGGACGCGGCTGTGCCCGCGGCCTATTTTTGGTACACGGAGGCGCCTCGCAAAGTCTCGCGCCATTCCGAGTCCGGCGGACGAAGTTGGCCAGCCCCACCCCCCAAGGCTATAGCCCACCCGTTTTTGTGGCCATTTTCCGGTGGACGAACTCGGCGCCCCGGCCTTCGGGCGGGTATTTTTGGGTGCGGCTGTGCCCGCGGCCTATTTTTGGTACACGGAGGCACCTCGTAAATTCTCGCACCATTCCGAGTCCGGCGGACGAAGTTGGCCAGCCCCACCCCCCAAGGCTATAGCCCACCCGTTTTTGTGGCCATTTTCCGCTGGACTAACTTAGCGCCCCGGCCTTCGGGCGGGTACTTTTGGGCGTGGCTGTGCCTGCGGCCTATTTTTGGCACACGAAGGCGCCACGCAAAGTCTCGCCCCATTCCGAGTCCGGCGGACGAAGTTGGCCAGCCCCACCCCCCAAGGCTATAGCCCACCCATTTTTGTGGCCATTTTCCGCTGGACGAACTTGGTGCCCCGGCCTTCGGGCAGGTATTTTTGGGCGCGGCTGTGTCCGCGGCCTATTTTTGGCACACGGAGGCGCCTCGCAAAGGCTCGCGTCATTCCGAGTCCGGCGGACGAAGTTGGCCAGCCCCACCCCCCAAGGCTATAGCCCACCCGTTTTTGTGGCCATTTTCCGCTGGACTAACTTGGAGCCGCGGCCTTCGGGCGGCTATTTTTGGACGCGGCTGTGCCCGCAGCCTATTTTTGGCACACGGAGGCACCTCGCAAAGTCTCGCGCCATTCCGAGTCCGGCGGACGAAGTTGGCCAGCCCCACTCCCCAAGGCTATAGCCCACCCGTTTTTGTGGCCATTTTCTGCTAGACGAACTTGGCGCCACGGCCTTCGGGCCGGTATTTTTGGGCGCGGCTGTGACCGCGGCCTATTTTTGGCACACGGAGGTGCCTCGCAAAGGCTCGCGCCATTCCGAGTCCGGCGGACGAAGTTGGCCAGCCCCACCCCCCAAGGCTATAGCCCACCCGTTTTTGTGGCCATTTTCTGCTAGACGAACTTGGCGCCACGGCCTTCGGGCGGGTATTTTTGGGCGCGGCTGTGCCCGCGGCCTATTTTTGGCACACAGAGGCACCTCGTAAATTCTCGCGCCATTCCGAGTCCGGCGGACGAAGTTGGCCAGCCCCACCCCCCAAGGCTATAGCCCACCCGTTTTTGTGGCCATTTTCCGCTGGACGAACTTGGCGCCCCGGCCTTCGGGCGGATATTTTTGGGCACGGCTGTGCCCGCGGCCTATTTTTGGCACACGGAGGTGCCTCGCAAAGTCTCGCGCCATTCCGAGTCCGGCGGAGGAAGTTGGCCAGCCCCCCCTCCCAAGGCTATAGCCCACCCGTTTTTGTGGCCTTTTTCCGCTGGACGAACTTGGCGCCCCGGCCTTCGGACTGGTATTTTTGGGCACGGCTGAGTCCGCGGCCTATTTTTGGCATACGGAGGTGCATCGCAAAGTCTCGCGCCATTCCGAGTCCGGCGGACAGAGTTGGCCAGCCCCCCCCCCCCCAAGGCTATAGCCCACCCGTTTTTGTGGCCATTTTCTGCTAGACGAACTTGGCGCCACGGCCTTCGGGCGGGTATTTTTTGGCGCGGCTGTGCCCGCGGCCTATTTTTGGCACACGGAGGCGCCTCGTAAATTCTCGCGCCATTCCGAGTCCGGCGGACGAAGTTGGCCAGCCCCACCCTCCAAGGCTATAGCCCACCCGTTTTTGTGGCCATTTTCCGCTGGACGAACTTGGCGCCCCGGCCTTCGGGCGGGTATTTTTGGGCGCGGCTGTGCCCGCGGCCTATTTTTGGCACACGGAGGTGCCTCGCAAATTCTCGCGCCATTCCGAGTCCGGCGGAGGAAGTTGGCCAGCCCCCCCCTCACAAGGCTATAGCCCACCCGTTTTTGTGGCCTTTTTCCGCTGGACGAACTTGGCGCCCCGGCCTTCGGGCTGGTATTTTTGGGCACGGCTGTGCCCGCGGCCTATTTTTGGCATACGGAGGCGCATCGCAAAGTCTCGCGCCATTCCGAGTCCGGCGGACAGAGTTGGCCAGCCCCCCCCCAAGGCTATAGCCCACCCGTTTTTGTGGCCATTTTCCGCTGGACTAACTTGGCGCCGCGGCCTTCGGTCGGGTATTTTTGGATGCGGCTGTGCCCGCAGCCTATTTTTGGCACACGGAGGCACCTCGCAAAGTCTCACGCCATTCCGAGTCCGGCGGACGAAGTTGGCCAGCCCCACTCCCCAAGGCTATAGCCCACCCGTTTTTGTGGCCATTTTCTGCTAGACGAACTTGGCGCCACGGCCTTCGGGCCGGTATTTTTGGGCGCGGCTGTGCCCGCGGCCTATTTTTGGCACACGGAGGTGCCTCGCAAAGGCTCGCGCCATTCCGAGTCCGGCGGACGAAGTTGGCCAGCCCCACCCCCCAAGGCTATAGCCCACCCGTTTTTGTGGCCATTTTCTGCTAGACGAACTTGGCGCCACGGCCTTCGGGCGGGTATTTTTGGGCGCGGCTGTGCCCGCGGCCTATTTTTGGCACACGGAGGCGCCTCGTAAATTCTCGCGCCATTCCGAGTCCGGCGGACGAAGTTGGCCAGCCCCACCCCCCAAGGCTATAGCCCACCCGTTTTTGTGGCCATTTTCCGCTGGACGAACTTGGCGCCCCAGCCTTCGGGCGGATATTTTTGGGCACGGCTGTGCCCGCGGCCTATTTTTGGCACACGGAGGCGCCTCGCAAAGTCTCGCGCCATTCCGAGTCCGGCGGAGGAAGTTGGCCAGCCCCCCCCTCCCAAGGCTATAGCCCACCCGTTTTTGTGGCCATTTTCCGCTGGACGAACTTGGCGCCCCGGCCTTCGGGCTGGTATTTTTGGGCACGGCTGAGCCCGCGGCCTATTTTTGGCATACGGAGGTGCATCGCAAAGTCTCGCGCCATTCCGAGTCCGGCGGACAGAGTTGGCCAGCCCCCCCCCCCCAAGGCTATAGCCCACCCGTTTTTGTGGCCATTTTCTGCTAGACGAACTTGGCGCCACGGCCTTCGGGCGGGTATTTTTGGGCGCGGCTGTGCCCGCGGCCTATTTTTGGCACACGGAGGCGCCTCGTAAATTCTCGCGCCATTCCGAGTCCGGCGGACGAAGTTGGCCAGCCCCACCCTCCAAGGCTATAGCCCACCCGTTTTTGTGGCCATTTTCCGCTGGACGAACTTGGCGCCCCGGCCTTCGGGTGGGTATTTTTGGGCGCGGCTGTGCCCGCAGCCTATTTTTGGCACACGGAGGCACCTCGCAAAGTCTCACGCCATTCCGAGTCCGGCGGACGAAGTTGGCCAGCCCCACTCCCCAAGGCTATAGCCCACCCGTTTTTGTGGCCATTTTCTGCTAGACGAACTTGGCGCCCCGGCCTTCGGGCGGGTATTTTTGGGCGCGGCTGTGCCCGCGGCCTATTTTTGGCACACGGAGGTGCCTCGCAAAGGCTCGCGCCATTCCGAGTCCGGCGGACGAAGTTGGCCAGCCCCACCCCCCAAGGCTATAGCCCACCCGTTTTTGTGGCCATTTTCTGCTGGACGAACTTGGCGCCCCGGCCTTCGGGCGGGTATTTTTGGGCGCGGCTGTGCCCGCGGCCTATTTTTGGCACACGGAGGCGCCTCGTAAATTCTCGCGCCATTCCGAGTCCGGCGGACGAAGTTGGCCAGCCCCACCCCCCAAGGCTATAGCCCACCCGTTTTTGTGGCCATTTTCCGCTGGACGAACTTGGCGCCCCAGCCTTCGGGCGGATATTTTTGGGCACGGCTGTGCCCGCGGCCTATTTTTGGCACACGGAGGCGCCTCGCAAAGTCTCGCGCCATTCCGAGTCCGGCGGAGGAAGTTGGCCAGCCCCCCCCTCCCAAGGCTATAGCCCACCCGTTTTTGTGGCCTTTTTCCGCTGGACGAACTTGGCGCCCCGGCCTTCGGGCTGGTATTTTTGGGCACGGCTGAGCCCGCGGCCTATTTTTGGCATACGGAGGTGCATCGCAAAGTCTCGCGCCATTCCGAGTCCGGCGGACAGAGTTGGCCAGCCCCCCCCCCCCAAGGCTATAGCCCACCCGTTTTTGTGGCCATTTTCTGCTAGACGAACTTGGCGCCACGGCCTTCGGGCGGGTATTTTTGGGCGCGGCTGTGCCCGCGGCCTATTTTTGGCACACGGAGGTGCCTCGTAAATTCTCGCGCCATTCCGAGTCCGGCGGATGAAGTTGGCCAGCCCCACCCTCCAAGGCTATAGCCCACCCGTTTTTGTGGCCATTTTCCGCTGGACGAACTTGGCGCCCCGGCCTTCGGGTGGGTATTTTTGGGCGCGGCTGTGCCCGCGGCCTATTTTTGGCACACGGAGGTGCCTCGCAAATTCTTGCGCCATTCCGAGTCCGGCGGACGAAGTTGGCCAGCCCCACAACCCAAGGCTGTAGCCCACCCGTTTTTGTGGCCATTTTCCGCTGGACGAACTTGGCGCCCCGGCCTTCGGGTGGGTATTTTTGGACGCGGCTGTGCCCGCGGCCTATTTTTGGCACACGGAGGCACCTCGCAAAGTCTCGCGCCATTCCGAGTCCGGCGGACGACGTTGGCCAGCCCCACCCCCCAAGGCTATAGCCCACCCGTTTTTGAGGCCATTTTCCGCTGGACGAACTTGGCGCCCCGGCCTTCGGGCGGGTATTTTTAGGCGCGGCTGTGCCCGCGGCCTATTTTTGGCACACGAAGGCGCCTCGCAAAGTCTCGCGCCATTCCGAGTCCGGCGGACGAAGTTGGCCAGCCCCACCCCCCAAGGCTATAGCCCACCCGTTTTTGTGGCCTTTTTCCGCTGGACGAACTTGGCGCCCCGGCCTTCGAGCAGGTATTTTTGGGCGCGGCTGTGCCCGCGGCCTATTTTTGGGACACGGAGGCGCCTCGCAAAGTCTCGCGCCATTCCGAGTCCGGCGGACGAAGTTGGCCAGCCCCACCCCCAAGGCTATAGCCCACCCGTTTTTGTGGCCATTTTCCGGTGGACTAACTTGGCGCCCCGACCTTCGGGCGGGTATTTTTGGGTGCGGCTGTGCCCGCGGCCTATTTTTGGCACACGGAGGCGCCTCGCAAAGTCTCGCGCCATTCCGACTCCGGCGGTCGAAGTGGGCCAGTCCCACCCCCCAAGCCTATAGCCCACCCGTTTTTGTGTCCATTTTCCGCTGGACGAACTTTGTGCCCCGGCCTTCGGGCGGATATTTTTGGGCGCGGCTTTGTCTGCGGCCTATTTTTGGCACACGGAGGCGTCTCGCAAAGTCTCGCACCATTCCGAGTCCGGCGGACTAAGTTGGCGAGCCCCACCCCCCAAGGCTATAGCCCACCCGTTTTTGTGGCCATTTTCCGCTGGACTAACTTGGCGCCCCGGCCTTCGGGCGGGTATTTTTGGACGCGGCTGTGCCCGCGGCCTATTTTTGGCACACGGAGGCACCTCGCAAAGTCTCGCGCCATTCCGAGTCCGGCGGACGAAGTTGGCCAGCCCCACTCCCCAAGGCTATAGCCCACCCGTTTTTGTGGCCATTTTCTGCTAGACGAACTTGGCGCCACGGCCTTCGGGCCGGTATTTTTGGGCGCGGCTGTGCCCGCGGCCTATTTTTGGCACACGGAGGCGCCTCCCAAAGGCTCGCGCCATTCCGAGTCCGGCGGACGAAGTTGGCCAGCCCCACCCCCCAAGGCTATAGCCCACCCGTTTTTCTGGCCATTTTCTGCTAGACGAACTTGGCGCCACGGCCTTCGGGCGGGTATTTTTGGGCGCGGCTGTGCCCGCGGCCTATTTTTGGTACACGGAGGCGCCTCGTAAATTCTCGCGCCATTCCGAGTCCGGCGGACGAAGTTGGCCAGCCCCACCCCCCAAGGCTATAGCCCACCCGTTTTTGTGGCCATTTTCCGCTGGACGAACTTGGCGCCCCGGCCTTCGGGCGGGTATTTTTGGGCGCGGCTGTGCCCGCGGCCTATTTTTGGCACACGGAGGTGCCTCGCAAATTCTCGCGCCATTCCGAGTCCGGCGGACGAAGTTGGCCAGCCCCACCCCCCAAGGCTGTAGCCCACCCGTTTTTGTGGCCATTTTCCGCTGGACTAACTTAGCGCCCCGGCCTTCGGGCGGGTATTTTTGGACGCGGCTGTGCCCGCGGCCTATTTTTGGCACACGGAGGCACCTCGCAAAGTCTCGCACCATTCCGAGTCCGGCGGACGAAGTTGGCCAGCCCCACCAGCCAAGGCTATAGCCCACCCGTTTTTGTGGCCATTTTCTGCTAGACGAACTTGGCGCCACGGCCTTCGGGCGGGTATTTTTGGGGGCGGCTGTGCCCGCGGCCTATTTTTGGCACACGGAGGCGCCTCGCAAAGGCTCGCGCCATTCCGAGTCCGGCGGACGAAGTTGGCCAGCCCCACCCCCCAAGGCTATAGCCCACCCGTTTTTGTGGCCATTTTCCGCTGGAGGAACTTGGCGCCCCAGCCTTCGGGCAGATATTTTTGGGCACGGCTGTGCCCGTGGCCTATTTTTAGCACACTTACGCGCCACGCCCACTCTCGCGCCATTCCGTGTCCGGCGGACGAAGTTGGCCAGCCCCCCCCTCCCAAGGCTATAGCCCACCCGTTTTTGTGGCCTTTTTCCGCTGGACGAACTTGGCGCCCCGGCCTTCGGGCTGTTATTTTTGGGCACGGCTGAGCCCGCGGCCTATTTTTGGCATACGGAGGCGCATCGCAAAGTCTCGCGCCATTCCGAGTCCGGCGGACGGAGTTGGCCACCCCCAAGGCTATAGCCCACAATTTTTTGTGGCCTTTTTCCGCTGGACGAACTTGGCGCCCCGGTCTTCGGGCTGGTATTTTTGGGCACGGCTGTGCCCGCGGCCTATTTTTGGCATACGGAGGCGCATCGCAAAGTCTCGCGCCATTCCGAGTCAGGCGGACGGAGTTGGCCAGCCCCACCCCCCAAGGCTATAGCCCACCCGTTTTTGTGGCCATTTTCCGCTGGACAAACATGGCGCCCCGGCCTTCGGGCGGGTATTTTTGGGCGCGGCTGTGCCCGCGGCCTATTTTTGGCACACGGAGGCACCTCGCAAAGTCTCGCGCCATTCCGAGTCCGGCGGACGAAGTTGGCCAGCCCCACCCCCCAAGGCTATAGCCCACCCGTTTTTGTGGCCATTTTCCGCTGGAGGAACTTGGCGCCCCAGCCTTCGGGCAGATATTTTTGGGCACGGCTGTGCCCGTGGCCTATTTTTAGCACACGGAGGCGCCTCGCAAAGTCTCGCGCCATTCCGAGTCCGGCGGACAGAGTTGGCCACCCCCCCCCCCCAAGGCTATAGCCCACCTGTTTTTGTGGCCTTTTTCCGCTGGACGAACTTGGCGCCCCGGTCTTCGGGCTGGTATTTTTGGGCACGGCTGTGCCCGCGGCCTATTTTTGGCATACGGAGGCGCATCGCAAAGTCTCGCGCCATTCCGAGTCAGGCGGACGGAGTTGGCCAGCCCCCCCCCCCCCCAAGGCTATAGCCCACCCGTTTTTGTCGCCATTTTCCGCTGAACGAACTTGGCGCCCCGGCCTTCGGGCGGGTATTTTTGGGCGCTGCTGTGCCCGCGGCCTATTTTTGGCACACGGAGGCACCTCGCAAAGTCTCGCGCCATTCCGAGTCCGGCGGACGAAGTTGGCCAGCCCCACCCCCCAAGGCTATAGCCCACCCGTTTTTGTGGCCATTTTCCGCTGGACAAACATGGCGCCCCGGCCTTCGGCCGGGTATTTTTGGGCGCGCCTGTGCCCGTGGCCTATTTTTGGCACACGCAGGCGCCACACAAAGTGTCGCCCCATTCCGAGTCCGGCGGACGAAGTTGGCCAGCCCCACCCCCCAAGGCTATAGCCCACCCATTTTTGTGGCCATTTTCCGCTGGACGAACTTGGTGCCCCGGCCTTCGGGCAGGTATTTTTGGGCGCGGCTGTGTCCGCGGCCTATTTTTGGCACACGGAGGCGCCTCGCAAAGGCTCGCGCCATTCCGAGTCCGGTGGACGAAGTTGGCCAGCCCCACCCCCCAAGGCTATAGCCCACCCGTTTTTGTGGCCATTTTCCGCTGGACTAACTTGGCGCCCCGGCCTTCGGGCGGGTATTTTTGGGCGCGGCTGTACCCGCGGCCTATTTTTGACACACGGAGGCGGCTCGAAAAGTCTCGCGCCATTCCGAGTCCGGCGGACGAAGTTGGCCAGCCCCACCCCCCAAGGCTATAGCCCACCTGCTTTTTGTGGCCATTTTCCGCTGGACGAATTGGCGCCCGGCCTCGGGGCGGGTATTTTTGGGCGCGGCTGTGCCCGCGGCCTCTTTTTGGCACACGGAGGGGCCTCGGAAATTCTCGCGCCATTCCGAGTCCGCGGACGAAGTTGGCCAGCCCCACCCCCAAGGTCAGAGCCCACCCGTTTTTGTGGCCATTTTCCGCTGGACTAACTTAGCGCCCCGGCCTTCGGGCGGGTATTTTTGGACGCGGCTGTGCCCGCGGCCTATTTTTGGCACACGGAGGCACCTCGCAAAGTCTCGCACCATTCCGAGTCCGGCGGACGAAGTTGGCCAGCCCCACCAGCCAAGGCTATAGCCCACCCGTTTTTGTGGCCATTTTCTGCTAGACGAACTTGGCGCCACGGCCTTCGGGCGGGTATTTTTGGGGGCGGCTGTGCCCGCGGCCTATTTTTGGCACACGGAGGCGCCTCGCAAAGGCTCGCGCCATTCCGAGTCCGGCGGACGAAGTTGGCCAGCCCCACCCCCCAAGGCTATAGCCCACCCGTTTTTGTGGCCATTTTCCGCTGGAGGAACTTGGCGCCCCAGCCTTCGGGCAGATATTTTTGGGCACGGCTGTGCCCGTGGCCTATTTTTAGCACACGGAGGCGCCTCGCAAAGTCTCGCGCCATTCCGAGTCCGGCGGAGGAAGTTGGCCAGCCCCCCCCTCCCAAGGCTATAGCCCACCCGTTTTTGTGGCCTTTTTCCGCTGGACGAACTTGGCGCCCCGGCCTTCGGGCTGGTATTTTTGGGCACGGCTGAGCCCGCGGCCTATTTTTGGCATACGGAGGCGCATCGCAAAGTCTCGCGCCATTCCGAGTCCGGCGGACAGAGTTGGCCACCCCCCCCCCAAGGCTATAGCCCACCTGTTTTTGTGGCCTTTTTCCGCTGGACGAACTTGGCGCCCCGGTCTTCGGGCTGGTATTTTTGGGCACGGCTGTGCCCGCGGCCTATTTTTGGCATACGGAGGCGCATCACAAAGTCTCGCGCCATTCCGAGTCAGGCGGACGGAGTTGGCCAGCCCCCCCCCCCCCCAAGGCTATAGCCCACCCGTTTTTGTCGCCATTTTCCGCTGAACGAACTTGGCACCCCGGCCTTCGGGCGGGTATTTTTGGGCGCGGCTGTGCCCGCGGCCTATTTTTGGCACACGGAGGCACCTCGCAAAGTCTCGCGCCATTCCGAGTCCGGCGGACGAAGTTGGCCAGCCCCACCCCCCAAGGCTATAGCCCACCCGTTTTTGTGGCCATTTTCCGCTGGAGGAACTTGGCGCCCCAGCCTTCGGGCAGATATTTTTGGGCACGGCTGTGCCCGTGGCCTATTTTTAGCACACGGAGGCGCCTCGCAAAGTCTCGCGCCATTCCGAGTCCGGCGGACAGAGTTGGCCACCCCCCCCCCCAAGGCTATAGCCCACCTGTTTTTGTGGCCTTTTTCCGCTGGACGAACTTGGCGCCCCGGTCTTCGGGCTGGTATTTTTGGGCACGGCTGTGCCCGCGGCCTATTTTTGGCATACGGAGGCGTATCGCAAAGTCTCGCGCCATTCCGAGTCAGGCGGACGGAGTTGACAAGCCCCCCCCCCCCCAAGGCTATAGCCCACCCGTTTTTGTCGCCATTTTCCGCTGAACGAACTTGGCACCCCGGCCTTCGGGCGGGTATTTTTGGGCGCGGCTGTGCCCGCGGCCTATTTTTGGCACACGGAGGCACCTCGCAAAGTCTCGCGCCATTCCGAGTCCGGCGGACGAAGTTGGCCAGCCCCACCCCCCAAGGCTATAGCCCACCCGTTTTTGTGGCCATTTTCCGCTGGACAAACTTGGCGCCCCGGCCTTCGGCCGGGTATTTTTGGGCGCGCCTGTGCCCGTGGCCTATTTTTGGCACACGCAGGCGCCACACAAAGTGTCGCCCCATTCCGAGTCCGGCGGACGAAGTTGGCCAGCCCCACCCCCCAAGGCTATAGCCCACCCATTTTTGTGGCCATTTTCCGCTGGACGAACTTGGTGCCCCGGCCTTCGGGCAGGTATTTTTGGGCGCGGCTGTGTCCGCGGCCTATTTTTGGCACACGGAGGCGCCTCGCAAAGGCTCGCGCCATTCCGAGTCCGGTGGACGAAGTTGGCCAGCCCCACCCCCCAAGGCTATAGCCCACCCGTTTTTGTGGCCATTTTCCGCTGGACTAACTTGGCGCCCCGGCCTTCGGGCGGGTATTTTTGGGCGCGGCTGTACCCGCGGCCTATTTTTGACACACGGAGGCGCCTCGAAAAGTCTCGCGCCATTCCGAGTCCGGCGGACGAAGTTGGCCAGCCCCACCCCCCAAGGCTATAGCCCACCCGTTTTTGTGGCCATTTTCCGCTGGACGAAATTGGCGCCCCGGCCTTCGGGCGGGTATTTTTGGGCGCGGCTGTGCCCGCGGCCTATTTTTGGCACACGGAGGTGCCTCGCAAATTCTCGTGCCATTCCGAGTCCGGCGGACGAAGTTGGCCAGCCCAACCCCCCAAGGCTATAGCCCACCCGTTTTTGTGGCCATTTTCCGCTGGACGAACTCGGCGCCCCGGCCTTCGGGTGGGTATTTTTGGGCGCGGCTGTGCCCACGGCCTATTTTTGGCACACGGAGGCGCCTCGCAAATTCTCGCGCCATTCCGAGTCCGGCGGACGAAGTTGGCCAGCCCCACCAGCCAAGGCTATAGCCCACCCGTTTTTGTGGCCATTTTCCGCTGGACGAACTTGGAGCCCCGGCCTTCGGGCGGGTATTTTTGGGCGCGGCTGTACCCGCGGCCTATTTTTGACACACGGAGGCGCCTCGCAAAGTCTCGCGCCATTCCGAGTCCGGCGGACGAAGTTGGCCAGCCCCACCCCCCAAGGCTATAGCCCACCCGTTTTTGTGGCCATTTTCCGCTGGACGAAATTGGCGCCCCGGCCTTCGGGCGGGTATTATTGGGCGCGGCTGTGCCTGCGGCCTATTTTTGGTACACGGAGGCGCCTCGCAAATTCTCGCGCCATTCCGAGTCCGGCGGACGAAGTTGGCCAGCCCCACCAGCCAAGGTTATAGCCCACCCGTTTTTGTGGCCATTTTCCGCTGGACGAACTTGGCGCCCCGGCCTTTGGGCGGGTATTTTTGGGCGCGGCTGTGCCCGCAGCCTATTTTTGGCACACAGAGGCGCCTCGCAAAGTCTCGTGCCATTCCGAGTCCGGCGGACGAAGTTGGCCAGCCCCACCCCCCAAGGCTATAGCCCACCCGTTTTTGTGGCCATTTTCCGCTGGACGAAATTGGCGCCCCGGCCTTCGGGCGGGTATTTTTGGGCGCGGCTGTGCCCGCGGCCTATTTTTGGCACACGGAGGTGCCTCGCAAATTCTCGTGCCATTCCGAGTCCGGCGGACGAAGTTGGCCAGCCCCACCCCCCAAGGCTATAGCCCACCCGTTTTTGTGGCCATTTTCCGCTGGACGAACTCGGCGCCCCGGCCTTCGGGCGGGTATTTTTGGGCGCGGCTGTGCCCACGGCCTATTTTTGGCACACGGAGGCGCCTCGCAAATTCTCGCGCCATTCCGAGTCCGGCGGACGAAGTTGGCCAGCCCCACCAGCCAAGGCTATAGCCCACCCGTTTTTGTGGCCATTTTCCGCTGGACGAACTTGGAGCCCCGGCCTTCGGGCGGGTATTTTTGGGCGCGGCTGTACCCACGGCCTATTTTTGACACACGGAGGCGCCTCGCAAAGTCTCGCGCCATTCCGAGTCCGGCGGACGAAGTTGGCCAGCCCCACCCCCCAAGGCTATAGCCCACCCGTTTTTGTGGCCATTTTCCGCTGGACGAAATTGGCGCCCCGGCCTTCGGGCGGGTATTATTGGGCGCGGCTGTGCCTGCGGCCTATTTTTGGTACACGGAGGCGCCTCGCAAATTCTCGCGCCATTCCGAGTCCGGGCGGACGGTTGGCCAGCCCCACCAGCCAAGGTTATAGCCCACCCGTTTTTGTGGCCATTTTCCGCTGGACGAACTTGGCGCCCCGGCCTTTGGGCGGGTATTTTTGGGCGCGGCTGTGCCCGCAGCCTATTTTTGGCACACAGAGGCGCCTCGCAAAGTCTCGTGCCATTCCGAGTCCGGCGGACGAAGTTGGCCAGCCCCACCAGCCAAGGTTATAGCCCACCCGTTTTTGTGGCCATTTTCTGCTAGACGAACTTGGCGCCATGCCCTTCGGGAGGGTATTTTTGGACGCGGCTGTGCCCGCGGCCTATTTTTGGCACACGGAGGCACCTCGCAAAGTCTCGCGCCATTCCGAGTCCGGCGGACGAAGTGGGCCAGCCCCACCAGCCAAGGCTATAGCCCACCTGTTTTTGTGGCCATTTTCTGCTAGACGAACTTGGCGCCACGGCCTTCGGGCGGGTATTTTTGGGGGCGGCTGTGCCCGCGGCCTATTTTTGGCACACGGAGGCGCCTCGCAAAGGCTCACGCCATTCCGAGTCCGGCGGACGAAGTTGGCCAGCCCCACCCCCCAAGGCTATAGCCCACCCGTTTTTGTGGCCATTTTCCGCTGGTGGAACTTGGCGCCCCGGCCTTCGGGCGGATATTTTTGGGCACGGCTGTGCCCGCGGCCTATTTTTGGCACACGGAGGCGCCTCGCAAAGGCTCGCGCCATTCCGAGTCCGGTGGACGAAGTTGGCCAGCCCCACCCCCCAAGGCTATAGCCCACCCGTTTTTGTGGCCATTTTCCGCTGGACTAACTTGGCGCCCCGGCCTTCGGGCGGGTATTTTTGGGCGCGGCTGTACCCGCGGCCTATTTTTGACACACGGAGGCGGCTCGAAAAGTCTCGCGCCATTCCGAGTCCGGCGGACGAAGTTGGCCAGCCCCACCCCCCAAGGCTATAGCCCACCCGTTTTTGTGGCCATTTTCCGCTGGACGAAATTGGCGCCCCGGCCTTCGGGCGGGTATTTTTGGGCGCGGCTGTGCCCGCGGCCTATTTTTGGCACACGGAGGTGCCTCGCAAATTCTCGCGCCATTCCGAGTCCGGCGGACGAAGTTGGCCAGCCCCACCCCCCAAGGCTGTAGCCCACCCGTTTTTGTGGCCATTTTCCGCTGGACTAACTTAGCGCCCCGGCCTTCGGGCGGGTATTTTTGGACGCGGCTGTGCCCGCGGCCTATTTTTGGCACACGGAGGCACCTCGCAAAGTCTCGCACCATTCCGAGTCCGGCGGACGAAGTTGGCCAGCCCCACCAGCCAAGGCTATAGCCCACCCGTTTTTGTGGCCATTTTCTGCTAGACGAACTTGGCGCCACGGCCTTCGGGCGGGTATTTTTGGGGGCGGCTGTGCCCGCGGCCTATTTTTGGCACACGGAGGCGCCTCGCAAAGGCTCGCGCCATTCCGAGTCCGGCGGACGAAGTTGGCCAGCCCCACCCCCCAAGGCTATAGCCCACCCGTTTTTGTGGCCATTTTCCGCTGGAGGAACTTGGCGCCCCAGCCTTCGGGCAGATATTTTTGGGCACGGCTGTGCCCGTGGCCTATTTTTAGCACACGGAGGCGCCTCGCAAAGTCTCGCGCCATTCCGAGTCCGGCGGAGGAAGTTGGCCAGCCCCCCCCTCCCAAGGCTATAGCCCACCCGTTTTTGTGGCCTTTTTCCGCTGGACGAACTTGGCGCCCCGGCCTTCGGGCTGGTATTTTTGGGCACGGCTGAGCCCGCGGCCTATTTTTGGCATACGGAGGCGCATCGCAAAGTCTCGCGCCATTCCGAGTCCGGCGGACAGAGTTGGCCACCCCCCCCCCAAGGCTATAGCCCACCTGTTTTTGTGGCCTTTTTCCGCTGGACGAACTTGGCGCCCCGGTCTTCGGGCTGGTATTTTTGGGCACGGCTGTGCCCGCGGCCTATTTTTGGCATACGGAGGCGCATCACAAAGTCTCGCGCCATTCCGAGTCCGGCGGACGGAGTTGGCCAGCCCCCCAAGGCTATAGCCCACCCGTTTTTGTCGCCATTTTCCGCTGAACGAACTTGGCACCCCGGCCTTCGGGCGGGTATTTTTGGGCGCGGCTGTGCCCGCGGCCTATTTTTGGCACACGGAGGCACCTCGCAAAGTCTCGCGCCATTCCGAGTCCGGCGGACGAAGTTGGCCAGCCCCACCCCCCAAGGCTATAGCCCACCCGTTTTTGTGGCCATTTTCCGCTGGAGGAACTTGGCGCCCCAGCCTTCGGGCAGATATTTTTGGGCACGGCTGTGCCCGTGGCCTATTTTTAGCACACGGAGGCGCCTCGCAAAGTCTCGCGCCATTCCGAGTCCGGCGGACATTGTTGGCCACCCCCCCCCCCCCAAGGCTATAGCCCACCTGTTTTGGTGGCCTTTTTCCGCTGGACGAACTTGGCGCCCCGGTCTTCGGGCTGGTATTTTTGGGCACGGCTGTGCCCGCGGCCTATTTTTGGCATACGGAGGCGTATCGCAAAGTCTCGCGCCATTCCGAGTCAGGCGGACGGAGTTGACAAGCCCCACCCCCCAAGGCTATAGCCCACCCCGTTTTTGTCGCCATTTTCCGCTGAACGAACTTGGCACCCCGGCCTTCGGGCGGGTATTTTTGGGCGCGGCTGTGCCCGCGGCCTATTTTTGGCACACGGAGGCACCTCGCAAAGTCTCGCGCCATTCCGAGTCCGGCGGACGAAGTTGGCCAGCCCCACCCCCCAAGGCTATAGCCCACCCGTTTTTGTGGCCATTTTCCGCTGGACAAACTTGGCGCCCCGGCCTTCGGCCGGGTATTTTTGGGCGCGCCTGTGCCCGTGGCCTATTTTTGGCACACGCAGGCGCCACACAAAGTGTCGCCCCATTCCGAGTCCGGCGGACGAAGTTGGCCAGCCCCACCCCCCAAGGCTATAGCCCACCCATTTTTGTGGCCATTTTCCGCTGGACGAACTTGGTGCCCCGGCCTTCGGGCAGGTATTTTTGGGCGCGGCTGTGTCCGCGGCCTATTTTTGGCACACGGAGGCGCCTCGCAAAGGCTCGCGCCATTCCGAGTCCGGTGGACGAAGTTGGCCAGCCCCACCCCCCAAGGCTATAGCCCACCCGTTTTTGTGGCCATTTTCCGCTGGACTAACTTGGCGCCCCGGCCTTCGGGCGGGTATTTTTGGGCGCGGCTGTACCCGCGGCCTATTTTTGACACACGGAGGCGCCTCGAAAAGTCTCGCGCCATTCCGAGTCCGGCGGACGAAGTTGGCCAGCCCCACCCCCCAAGGCTATAGCCCACCCGTTTTTGTGGCCATTTTCCGCTGGACGAAATTGGCGCCCCGGCCTTCGGGCGGGTATTTTTGGGCGCGGCTGTGCCCGCGGCCTATTTTTGGCACACGGAGGTGCCTCGCAAATTCTCGTGCCATTCCGAGTCCGGCGGACGAAGTTGGCCAGCCCAACCCCCCAAGGCTATAGCCCACCCGTTTTTGTGGCCATTTTCCGCTGGACGAACTCGGCGCCCCGGCCTTCGGGTGGGTATTTTTGGGCGCGGCTGTGCCCACGGCCTATTCAGCAGCACACGGAGGCGCCTCGCAAATTCTCGCGCCATTCCGAGTCCGGCGGACGAAGTTGGCCAGCCCCACCAGCCAAGGCTATAGCCCACCCGTTTTTGTGGCCATTTTCCGCTGGACGAACTTGGAGCCCCGGCCTTCGGGCGGGTATTTTTGGGCGCGGCTGTGCCGGCGGCCTATTTTTGGCACACGGAGGCGCCTCGTAAAGTCTGGCGCCTTGCTGAGTCCGGGTGACGTTGTTGGACCGGGCCCCCCCCCAATGCTATAGCCCACCCGTTTTTGTGGCCATTTTCCGCTGGACGAAATTGGCGCCCCGGCCTTCGGGCGGGTATTATTGGGCGCGGCTGTGCCTGCGGCCTATTTTTGGTACACGGAGGCGCCTCGCAAATTCTCGCGCCATTCCGAGTCCGGCGGACGAAGTTGGCCAGCCCCACCAGCCAAGGTTATAGCCCACCCGTTTTTGTGGCCATTTTCTGCTAGACGAACTTGGCGCCCGGCCTTTGGGCGGGTATTTTTGGCGCGGCTGTGCCCGCAGCCTATTTTTGGCACACAGAGGCGCCTCGCAAAGTCTCGTGCCATTCCGAGTCCGCGGACGAAGTTGGCCAGCCCCACCCCCAAGGCTATAGCCCACCCGTTTTGTGGCCATTTTCCGCTGGACGAATTGGCGCCCGGCCTTCGGGCGGGTATTTTGGGCGCGGCTGTGCCCATGCCTATTTTTGGCACACGGAGGTGCCTCGCAAATTCTCGTGCCATTCCGAGTCCGGCGGACGAAGTTGGCCAGCCCAACCCCCCAAGGCTATAGCCCACCCGTTTTTGTGGCCATTTTCCGCTGGACGAACTCGGCGCCCCGGCCTTCGGGTGGGTATTTTTGGGCGCGGCTGTGCCCACGGCCTATTTTTGGCACACGGAGGCGCCTCGCAAATTCTCGCGCCATTCCGAGTCCGGCGGACGAAGTTGGCCAGCCCCACCAGCCAAGGCTATAGCCCACCCGTTTTTGTGGCCATTTTCCGCTGGACGAACTTGGAGCCCCGGCCTTCGGGCGGGTATTTTTGGGCGCGGCTGTACCCACGGCCTATTTTTGACACACGGAGGCGCCTCGCAAAGTCTCGCGCCATTCCGAGTCCGGCGGACGAAGTTGGCCAGCCCCACCCCCCAAGGCTATAGCCCACCCGTTTTTGTGGCCATTTTCCGCTGGACGAAATTGGCGCCCCGGCCTTCGGGCGGGTATTATTGGGCGCGGCTGTGCCTGCGGCCTATTTTTGGTACACGGAGGCGCCTCGCAAATTCTCGCGCCATTCCGAGTCCGGCGGACGAAGTTGGCCAGCCCCACCAGCCAAGGTTATAGCCCACCCGTTTTTGTGGCCATTTTCCGCTGGACGAACTTGGCGCCCCGGCCTTTGGGCGGGTATTTTTGGGCGCGGCTGTGCCCGCAGCCTATTTTTGGCACACAGAGGCGCCTCGCAAAGTCTCGTGCCATTCCGAGTCCGGCGGACGAAGTTGGCCAGCCCCACCAGCCAAGGTTATAGCCCACCCGTTTTTGTGGCCATTTTCTGCTAGACGAACTTGGCGCCATGCCCTTCGGGAGGGTATTTTTGGACGCGGCTGTGCCCGCGGCCTATTTTTGGCACACGGAGGCACCTCGCAAAGTCTCGCGCCATTCCGAGTCCGGCGGACGAAGTGGGCCAGCCCCACCAGCCAAGGCTATAGCCCACCTGTTTTTGTGGCCATTTTCTGCTAGACGAACTTGGCGCCACGGCCTTCGGGCGGGTATTTTTGGGGGCGGCTGTGCCCGCGGCCTATTTTTGGCACACGGAGGCGCCTCGCAAAGGCTCACGCCATTCCGAGTCCGGCGGACGAAGTTGGCCAGCCCCACCCCCCAAGGCTATAGCCCACCCGTTTTTGTGGCCATTTTCCGCTGGTGGAACTTGGCGCCCCGGCCTTCGGGCGGATATTTTTGGGCACGGCTGTGCCCGCGGCCTATTTTTGGCACACGGAGGCGCCTCGCAAAGTCTCGCGCCATTCCGAGTCCGGCGGACGAAGTTGGCCAGCCCCCCCCTCCCAAGGCTATAGCCCACCCGTTTTTGTGGCCTTTTTCCGCTGGACGAAGTTGGCGCCCCGGCCTTTGGGCTGGTATTTTTGGGCACGGCTTTGCCCGCGGCCAATTTTTGGCATACGGAGGCGCATCGCAAAGTCTCGCGCCATTCCGAGTCCGGCGGACGAAGTTGGCCAGCCCCCCCCCCAAGGCTATAGCCCACCCGTTTTTTTGGCCTTTTTCCGCTGGACGAACTTGGCGCCCCGGCCTTCGGGCGGGTATTTTTGGGCGCGGCTGTGCCCGCGGCCTATTTTTGGCACACGGAGGCGCCTCGCAATGTCTCGTGCCATTCCGAGTCCGGCGGACGAAGTTGGCCTGCCCCATCCCCCAAGGCTATAGCCCACCTATTTTTGTGGCCATTTTCCGCTGGACGAACTTGGCGCCCCGGCCTTCGGGCGGGTATTTTTGGGCGCGGCTGTACCCGTAGCCTATTTTTGGCACACGGAGGCGCCTCGCAAATTCTCGCGCCATTCCGACTCCGGCGGACGAAGTTGGCCAGCCCCACCAGCCAAGGCTATAGCCCACCCGTTTTTGTGGCCATTTTCCGCTGGACGAACTTGGCGCCCCGTTCTTCGGGCGGGTATTTTTGGGCGCGGCTGTGTCCGCGGCCTATTTTTGGCACACGGAGGCGCCTCGCAATGTCTCGTGCCATTCCGAGTCCGGCGGACGAAGTTGGCCTGCCCCATCCCCCAAGGCTATAGCCCACCTATTTTTGTGGCCATTTCCCGCTGGACGAACTTCGCGCCCCGGCCTTCGGGCGGGTATTTTTGGGCGCGGCTGAGCCCGTAGCCTATTTTTGGCACACGGAGGCGCCTCACAAATTCTCGCGCCATTCCGAGTCCGGCGGACGAAGTTGGCCAGCCCCACCAGCCAAGGCTATAGCCCACCCGTTTTTGTGGCCATTTTCCGCTGGACAAACTTGGTGCCCGGCCTTCGGGCTGGTATTTTTGGGCGCGGCTGTACCCGCGGCCTATTTTTGACACACGGCGGTGCCTCAAAAAGTCTCGCGCCATTCCGAGTCCGGCGGACGAAGTTGGCCAGCCCCACCCCCCAAGGCTATAGCCCACCCGTTTTTGTGGCCATTTTCCGCTGGATGAACTTGGCGCCCCGGCCTTCGGGCGCGTTTTTTTGGGCACGGCTGTGCCCGCGGCCTATTTTTGGCACACGGAGGTGCCTCGCAAATTCTCGCGTCATTCCGAGTCCGGCGGACGAAGTTGGCGAGCCCCACCAGCCAAGGCTATAGCCCACCCGTTTTTGTGGCCATTTTCCGCTGGACAAACTTGGTGCCCGGCCTTCGGGCGGGTATTTTTGGGCGCGGCTGTGCCCACGGCCTATTTTTGGCACACGGAGGCGCCTCGCAAATTCTCGCGCCATTCCGAGTCCGGCGGACGAAGTTGGCCAGCCCCACCAGCCAAGGCTATAGCCCACCCGTTTTTGTGGCCATTTTCCGCTGGACGAACTTGGAGCCCCGGCCTTCGGGCGGGTATTTTTGGGCGCGGCTGTACCCGCGGCCTATTTTTGACACACGGAGGTGCCTCGCAAAGTCTCGCGCCATTCCGAGTCCGGCGGACGAAGTTGGCCAGCCCCACCCCCCAAGGCTATAGCCCACCCGTTTTTGTGGCTATTTTCTGCTAGACGAACTTGGCGCCATGGCCTTCGGGAGGGTATTTTTGGTCGCGGCTGTACCCGCGGCCTATTTTTTACACACGGAGGTGCCTCGCAAAGTCTCGCGCCATTCCGAGTCCGGCGGACGAAGTTGGCCAGCCCCACCCCCCAAGGCTATAGCCCACCCGTTTTTGTGGCCATTTTCCGCTGGACGAAATTGGCGCCCCGGCCTTCGGGCGGGTATTATTGGGCGCGGCTGTGCCCGCGGCCTATTTTTGGTACACGGAGGCGCCTCACAAATTCTCGCGCCATTCCGAGTCCGGCGGACGAAGTTGGCCAGCCCCACCAGCCAAGGTTATAGCCCACCCGTTTTTGTGGCCATTTTCCGCTGGACGAACTTGGCGCCCCAGCCTTTGGGCGGGTATTTTTGGGCGCGGCTGTGCCCGCGGCCTATTTTTGGCAAACAGAGGCGCCTCGCAAAGTCTCGTCCCATTCCGAGTCCGGCGGACGAAGTTGGCCAGCCCCACCCCCCAAGGCTATAGCCCACCCATTTTTGTGGCCATTTTCCGCTGGACGAACTTGGCGCCCCGGCCTTCGGGCGGATATTTTTGGGCACGGCTGTGCCCGCGACCTATTTTTGGCACACGGAGGCGCCTCGCAAAGTCTCGCGCCGTTCCGAGTCCGGCGGACGAAGTTGGCCAGCCCCCCCCTCCCAAGGCTATAGCCCACCCGTTTTTGTGGCCTTTTTCCGCTGGACGAAATTGGCGCCCCGGCCTTCGGGCGGGTATTATTGGGCGCGGCTGTGCCCGCGGCCTATTTTTGGTACACGGAGGCGCCTCACAAATTCTCGCGCCATTCCGAGTCCGGCGGACGAAGTTGGCCAGCCCCACCAGCCAAGGTTATAGCCCACCCGTTTTTGTGGCCATTTTCCGCTGGACGAACTTGGCGCCCCAGCCTTTGGGCGGATATTTTTGGGCACGGCTGTGCCCGCGACCTATTTTTGGCACACGGAGGCGCCTCGCAAAGTCTCGCGCCATTCCGAGTCCGGCGGACGAAGTTGGCCAGCCCCCCCCCTCCCAAGGCTATAGCCCACCCGTTTTTGTGGCCTTTTTCCGCTGGACAAACTTGGCGCCCCGGCCTTCGGGCTGGTATTTTTGGGCGCGGCTGTGCCCGCGGCCTATTTTTGGCACATGGAGGCGCCTCGCAAAGTCTCACGCCATTCCGAGTCCGGCGGACGATGTTGGCCAGCCCCACCCCCCAAGGCTATAGCCCACCCGTTTTTGTGGCCTTTTTCCGCTGGACGAACTTGGCGCCCCGGCCTTCGGGCGGGTATTTTTGGGCGCGGCTGTGCCCGCGGCCTATTTTTGGCAAACAGAGGCGCCTCGCAAAGTCTCGCCCCATTCCGAGTCCGGCGGACGAAGTTGGCCAGCCCCACCCCCCAAGGCTATAGCCCACCCATTTTTGTGGCCATTTTCCGCTGGACGAACTTGGTGCCCCGGCCTTCGGGCAGGTATTTTTGGGCGCGGCTGTGTCCGCGGCCTATTTTTGGCAAACGGAGGCGCCTCGCAAAGGCTCGCGCCATTCCGAGTCCGGCGGACGAAGTTGGCCAGCCCCACCCCCCAAGGCTATAGCCCACCCGTTTTTGTGGCTATTTTCTGCTAGACGAACTTGGCGCCATGCCTTCGGGAGGGTATTTTTGGGCGCGGCTGTGCCCGCGGCCTATTTTTGGCACACGGAGGCGCCTCGCAACGGCTCGCGCCATTCCGAGTCCGGCGGACGAAGTTGGCCAGCCCCACCCCCCAAGGCTATAGCCCACCCGTTTTTGTGGCTATTTTCTGCTAGACGAACTTGGCGCCATGGCCTTCGGGAGGGTATTTTTGGGCGCGGCTGTACCCGCGGCCTATTTTTGACACACGGAGGCGCCTCGCAAAGTCTCGCGCCATTCCGAGTCCGGCGGACGAAGTTGGCCAGCCCCACCCCCCAAGGCTATAGCCCACCCGTTTTTGTGGCCTTTTTCCGCTGGACGAACTTGGCGCCCCGGCCTTCGGGCGGGTATTTTTGGGCGCGGCTGTACCCGCGGCCTATTTCTGGCACACGGAGGCGCCTCGCAGAGTCTCGCGCCATTCCGAGTCCGGCGGACGAAGTTGGCCAGCCCCACCCCCCAAGGCTATAGCCCACCCGTTTTTGTGGCCATTTTCAGCTCGACGAACTTGGCGCCCCAGCCTTTGGGCGGGTATTTTTGGGCGCGGCTGTGCCCGCGGCCTATTTTTGACAAACAGAGGCGCCTCGCAAAGTCTCGCACCATTCCGAGTCCGGCGGACGAAGTTGGCCAGCCCCACCCCCCAAGGCTATAGCCCACCCGTTTTTGTGGCCATTTTCCGCTGGACTAACTTGGCGCCCCGGCCTTCGGGCAGGTATTTTTGGACGCGGCTGTGCCCGCGGCCTATTTTTTGCACACGGAGGCACCTCGCAAAGTCTCGCGCCATTCCGAGTCCGGCGGACGAAGTTGGCCAGCCCCACTCCCCAAGGCTATAGCCAACCCGTTTTTGTGGCCATTTTCTGCTAGACGAACTTGGCGCCACGGCCTTCGGGCGCTTATTTTTGGGCGCGGCTGTGCCCGCGGCCTATTTTTGGCGCACGGAGGCGCCTCACAAAGGCTCGCGCCATTCCGAGTCCGGCGGATGAAGTTGGCCAGCCCCACCCCCCAAGGCTATAGCCCACCCGTTTTTGTGGCCATTTTCTGCTAGACGAACTTGGCGCCACGGCCTTCGGGCGGGTATTTTTGGGCGCGGCTGTGCCCGCGGCCTATTTTTGGCACACGGAGGCACCTCGCAAAGGCTCACACCATTCCGAGTCCGGCGGACGAAGTTGGCCAGCCCCACCCCCCAAGGCTATAGCCCACCCGTTTTTGTGGCCATTTTCCGCTGGACGAACTTGGCGCCCCGGCCTTCGGGCGGGAATTTTTGGGCGCGGCTGTGACCGCGGCCTATTTTTGGCACACGGAGGCGCCTCGCAAAGTCTCGTACCATTCCGAGTCCGGCGGACGAAGTTGGCCAGCCCCACCCCCCAAGGCTATAGCCCACCCGTTTTTGTGGCTATTTTCTGCTAGACGAACTTGGCGCCATGGCCTTCGGGAGGGTATTTTTGGGCGCGGCTGTACCCGCGGCCTATTTTTGACACACGGAGGCGTCTCGTAAAGTCTCGCGCCATTCCGAGTCCGGCGGACGAAGTTGGCCAGCCCCACCCCCCAAGGCTATAGCCCACCCGTTTTTGTGGCCATTTTCCGCTGGACGAAATTGGCGCCCCGGCCTTCGGGCGGGTATTATTGGGCGCGGCTGTGCCCGCGGCCTATTTTTAGTACACGGAGGCGCCTCGCAAATTCTCGCGCCATTCCGAGTCCGGCGGAAGAAGTTGGCCAGCCCCACCAGCCAAGGTTATAGCCCACCCGTTTTTGTGGCCATTTTCCGCTGGACGAACTTGGCGCCCCAGCCTTTGGGCGGGTATTTTTGGGCGCGGCTGTGCCCGCGGCCTATTTTTGGCAAACAGAGGCGCCTCGCAAAGTCTCGCCCCATTCCGAGTCCGCCGGACGAAGTTGGCCAGCCCCACCCCCCAAGGCTATAGCCCACCCATTTTTGTGGCCATTTTCCGCTGGACGAACTTGGTGCCCCGGCCTTCGGGCAGGTATTTTTGGGCGCGGCTGTGTCCGCGGCCTATTTTTGGCACACGGAGGCGCCTCGCAAAGGCTCGCGCCATTCCGAGTCCGGCGGACGAAGTTGGCCAGCCCCACCCCCCAAGGCTATAGCCCACTCGTTTTTGTGGCCATTTTCCGCTGGAGGAACTTGGCGCCCCGGCCTTCGGGCGGATATTTTTGGGCACGGCTGTGCCCGCGACCTATTTTGGCACACGGAGGCGCCTCGCAAAGTCTTGCGCCATTCCGAGTCCGGCGGACGAAGTTGGCCAGCCCCCCCCCCTCCCAAGGCTATAGCCCACCCGTTTTTGTGGCCTTTTTCCGCTGGACGAACTTGGCGCCCCGGCCTTCGGGCTGGTATTTTTGGGCGCGGCTGTGCCCGCGGCCTATTTTTGGCACACGGAGGCGCCTCGCAAAGTCTCGCGCCATTCCGAGTCCGGCGGACGATGTTGGCCAGCCCCACCCCCCAAGGCTATAGCCCACCCGTTTTTGAGGCCTTTTTCCGCTGGACGAACTTGGCGCCCCGGCCTTCGGGCGGGTATTTTTGGGCGCGGCTGTACCCGCGGCCTATTTCTGGCACACGGAGGTGCCTCGCAAAGTCTCGCGCCATTCCGAGTCCGGCGGACGAAGTTGGCCAGCCCCACCCCCCAAGGCTATAGCCCACCCGTTTTTGTGGCCATTTCCCGCTGGACGAACTTGGCGCCCCGGCCTTTGGGCGGGTATTTTTGGGCGCGGCTGTGCCCGCCGCCTATTTTTGGCACACGGAGGCGCCTCGCAAATTCTCGCGCCATTCCGAGTCCGGCGGACGAAGTTGGCCAGCCCCACCAGCCAAGGCTATAGCCCACCCGTTTTTGTGGCCATTTTCCGCTGGACTAACTTGGCGCCCCGGCCTTCGGGCGGGTATTTTTGGACGCGACTGTGCCCGCGGCCTATTTTTGGCACACGGAGGCACCTCGCAAAGTCTCGCGCCATTCCGAGTCCGGCGGACGAAGTTGGCCAGCCCCACTCCCCAAGGCTATAGCCCACCCGTTTTTGTGGCCATTTTCTGCTAGACGAACTTGGCGCCACGGCCTTCGGGCGCGTATTTTTGGGCGCGGCTGTGCCCGCGGCCTATTTTTGGCACACGGAGGTGCCTCACAAAGGCTCGCGCCATTCCGAGTCCGGCGGACGAAGTTGGCCAGCCCCACCCCCCAAGGCTATAGCCCACCCGTTTTTGTGGCCATTTTCTGCTAGACGAACTTGGCGCCCCGGCCTTCGGGCGGGTATTTTTGGGCGCGGCTGTGCCCGCGGCCTATTTTTGGCACACGGAGGCCCCTCGCAAAGGCTCGCACCATTCCGAGTCCGGCAGACGAAGTTGGCCAGCCCCACCCCCCAAGGCTATAGCCCACCCGTTTTTGTGGCCATTTTCCGCTGGACGAAATTGGCGCCCCGGCCTTCGGGCGGGTATTATTGGGCGCGGCTGTGCCCGCGGCCTATTTTTGGTACACGGAGGCGCCTCGCAAATTCTCGCGCCATTCCGAGTCCGGCGGACGAAGTTGGCCAGCCGCACCAGCCAAGGTTATAGCCCACCCGTTTTTGTGGCCATTTTCCGCTGGACGAACTTGGCGCCCCAGCCTTTGGGCGGGTATTTTTGGGCGCGGCTGTGCCCGCGGCCTATTTTTTGCAAACAGAGGCGCCTCGCAAAGTCTCGCCCCATTCCGAGTCCGGCGGACGAAGTTGGCCAGCCCCACCCCCCAAGGCTATAGCCCACCCATTTTTGTGGCCATTTTCCGCTGGACGAACTTGGTGCCCCGGCCTTCGGGCAGGTATTTTTGGGCGCGGCTGTGTCCGCGGCCTATTTTTGGCACACGGAGGCGCCTCGCAAAGGCTCGCGCCATTCCGAGTCCGGCGGACGAAGTTGGCCAGCCCCACCCCCCAAGGCTATAGCCCACTCGTTTTTGTGGCCATTTTCCGCTGGAGGAACTTGGCGCCCCGGCCTTCGGGCGGATATTTTTGGGCACGGCTGTGCCCGCGACCTATTTTTGGCACACGGAGGCGCCTCGCAAAGTCTCGCGCCATTCCGAGTCGGGCGGACGAAGTTGGCCAGCCCCCCCCCTCCCAAGGCTATAGCCCACCCGTTTTTGTGGCCTTTTTCCGCTGGACGAACTTGGCGCCCCGGCCTTCGGGCTGGTATTTTTGGGCGCGGCTGTGCCCGCGACCTATTTTTGGCACACGGAGGCGCCTCGCAAAGTCTCGCGCCATTCCGAGTCCGGCGGACGATGTTGGCCAGCCCCACCCCCCAAGGCTATAGCCCACCCGTTTTTGTGGCCTTTTTCCGCTGGACGAACTTGGCGCCCCGGCCTTCGGGCGGGTATTTTTGGGCGGCTGTACCATGGCCTATTTCTGGCACACGGAGGTGCCTCGCAAAGTCTCGCGCCATTCCGAGTCCGGCGGACGAAGTTGGCCAGCCCCACCCCCCAAGGCTATAGCCCACCCGTTTTTGTGGCCATTTCCCGCTGGACGAACTTGGCGTCCCGGCCTTTGGGCGGGTATTTTTGGGCGCGGCTGTGCCCGCCGCCTATTTTTGGCACACGGAGGCGCCTCGCAAATTCTCGCGCCATTCCGAGTCCGGCGGACGAAGTTGGCCAGCCCCACCAGCCAAGGCTATAGCCCACCCGTTTTTGTGGCCATTTTCCGCTGGACTAACTTGGCGCCCCGGCCTTCGGGCGGGTATTTTTGGACGCGACTGTGCCCGCGGCCTATTTTTGGCACACGGAGGCACCTCGCAAAGTCTCGAGCCATTCCGAGTCCGGCGGACGAAGTTGGCCAGCCCACTCCCCAAGGCTATAGCCCACCCGTTTTTGTGGCCATTTTCTGCTAGACGAACTTGGCGCCACGGCCTTCGGGCGCGTATTTTTGGGCGCGGCTGTGCCCGCGGCCTATTTTTGGCACACGGAGGCGCCTCACAAAGGCTCGCGCCATTCCGAGTCCGGCGGACGAAGTTGGCCAGCCCCACCCCCCAAGGCTATAGCCCACCCGTTTTTGTGGCCATTTTCTGCTAGACGAACTTGGCGCCACGGCCTTCGGGCGGGTATTTTTGGGCGCGGCTGTGCCCGCGGCCTATTTTTGGCACACGGAGGCCCCTCGCAAAGGCTCGCACCATTCCGAGTCCGGCGGACGAAGTTGGCCAGTCCCACCCCCCAAGGCTATAGCCCACCCGTTTTTCTGGCCATTTTCCGCTGGACGAACTTGGCGACCCGGCCTTCGGGCGGGAATTTTTGGGCGCGGCTATGACCGCGGCCTATTTTTGGTACACGGAGGCGCCTCGCAAAGTCTCGCGCCATTCCGAGTCCGGCGGACGAAGTTGGCCAGCCCCACCTCCCAAGGCTATAGCCCACCCGTTTTTGTGGCCATTTTCCGCTGGACGAACTTGGCGCCCCGGCCTTCGGGCGGGTATTTCTGGGCGCAGCTGTGTCCGCGGCCTATTTTTGGCACACGGAGGCGCCTCGCAAAGTCTCGCGCCATTCTGAGTCCGGCGGACGAAGTTGGCCAGCCCCACCCCCCAAGGCTATAGCCCACCCGTTTTTGTGGCCATTTTCCGCTGGACGAACTTGGCGCCCCGGCCTTCGGGCGGGTATTTTTGGGCGCGGCTGTGTCCGCAGACTATTTATGGCACACGGAGGTGCCTCGCAAAGTCTCGTGCCATTCCGAGTCCGGCGGACGAAGTTAGCCAGCCCCACCCCCCAAGGCTATAGCCCACCCGTTTTTGTGGCCATTTTCCGCTGGACGAACTTGGCGCCCCGGCCTTCGGGCGGGTATTTTTGGGCGCGGCTTTGCCCGCGGCCTATTTTTGGCACACGGAGGCGCCTCGTAAAGTCTCGCGCCATTCCGAGTCCGGCGGACGAAGTTGGCCAGCCCCACCCCCCAAGGCTATAGCCCACCCGTTTTTGTGGCCATTTTCCGCTGGACGAACTTGGCGCCCCGGCCTTCGGGTGGGTATTTTTGGGCGCGGCTGTGCCCGCGGCCTATTTTGGGCACACGGAGGCGACTCGTAAAGTCTCGCGCCATTCCGAGTCCGGCGGACGAAGTTGGCCAGCCCCACCCCCCAAGGCTATAGCCCACCCGTTATTGTGGCCATTTTCCGCTGGACGAACTTGGCGCCCCGGCCTTCGGGCGGGTATTTTTGGGCGCGGCTGTGCCCGCGGCCTATTTTGGCACACGGAGGCGCCTCGCAAAGTGTTGCGCCATTCCGAGTCCGGCGGACGAAGTTGGCCAGCCCCACCCCCCAGGGCTATAGCCCACCCGTTTTTGTGGCCTTTTTCCGCTGGACGAACTTGGCGCCCCGGCCTTCGGGCGGGTATCTTTGGGCGCGGCTGTGCCCGCAGCTTATTTTTGGCACACGGAGGTGCCTCGCAAAGTCTCGCGCCATTCCGAGTCCGGCGGACGAAGTTGGCCAGCCCCACCCCCCAGGGCTATAGCCCACCCGTTTTTGTGGCCTTTTTCCGCTGGACGAACTTGGCGCCCCGGCCTTCGGGCGGGTATCTTTGGGCGCGGCTGTGCCCGCAGCTTATTTTTCGCACACGGAGGCGCCTCGCAAAGTCTCGCGCCATTCCGAGTCCGGCAGACGAAGTTGGCCAGCACCACCCCGCAAGGCTATAGCCCACCCGTTTTTGTGGCCATTTTCCGCTGGACGAACTTGGCGCCCCGGCCTTCGGGCGGGTATTTTCGGGCGAGGATGTGGCCGCGACCTATTTTTGGCACACGGAGGCGCCTCGCAAAGTGTTGCGCCATTCCGAGTCCGGCGGACGAAGTGGGCCAGCCCCACCCCCCAAGGCTATAGCCCACCCGTTTTTGTGGCCATTTTCTGCTGGAAGAACTTGGCGCCCCGGCCTTCGGGCGGGTATTTTTGGGCGCGGCTGTTCCCGCGGCCTATTTTTTGCACACGGAGGTGCCTCGCAAAGTCTCGCGCCATTCCGAGTCCGGAGGACGAAGTTGGCCAGCCCCACCCCCCAAGGCTATAGCCCACCCGTTTTTGTGGCCTTTTTCCGCTGGACGAACTTGGCGCCCCGGCCTTCGGGTGGGTATTTTTGGGCGCGGCTGTGCCCGCGGCCTATTTTTGGCACACGGAGGCGCCTCGCAAAGTCTCGCGCCATTCCGAGTCCGGCGGACGAAGTTGGCCAGCCTCACCCCCCAAGGCTATAGCCCACCCGTTTTTGTGGCCATTTTCCACTGGACGAACTTGGCGCCCCGGCCTTCGGGCGGGTATTTTTGGGCGCGGCTGTGACCGCGGCCTATTTTTGGCACACGGAGGCGCGTCGCAAAGTCTCGCGCCATTCCGAGTCCGGCGGACGAAGTTGGCCAGCCCCACCCCCCAAGGCTATAGCCCACCCGTTTTTGTGGCCATTTTCCGCTGGACGAACTTGGCGCCCCGGCCTTCGGGCGGGTAATTTTGGGCGCGGCTGTGCCAGCGGCCTATTTATTGTACACGGAGGTGCCTCGCAAAGTCTCGCGCCATTCCGAGTCCGGCGGACGAAGTTGGCCAGCCCCACCCCCCAAGGCTATAGCCCACCCGTTTTTGTGGCCTTTTTCCGCTGGACGAACTTGGCGCCCCGGCCTTCGGGCGGGTATTTTTGGGCGCGGCTGTGCCCGCGGCCTATTTTTTGCACACGGAGGCGCCTCGCAAAGTCTCGTGCCATTCCGAGTCCGGCGGACGAAGTTGGCCAGCCCCACCCCCCAAGGCTATAGCCCACCCGTTTTTGTGGCCATTTTCCGCTGGACGAACTTGGCGCCCCGGCCATCGGGCGGGTATTTTTGGGCGCGGCTGTGCCCGCGGCCTATTTTTGGCACGCGGAGGAGCCTCGCAAAGTCTCACGCCATTCCAAGTCCGGCGGACGAAGTTGGCCAGCCCCATCCCCCAAGGCTATAGCCCAACCGTTTTTGTGGCCTTTTTCCGCTGGACGAACTTGGCGCCCCGGCCTTCGGGTGGGTATTTTTGGGCGCGGCTGTGCCCGCGGCCTATTTTTGGCACACGGAGGCGCCTCGCAAAGTCTCGCGCCATTCCGAGTCCGGCGGACTAAGTTGGCCAGCCTCACCCCCCAAAGCTATAGCCCACCCGTTTTTGTGGCCATTTTCCACTGGACGAACTTGGCGCCCCGGCCATCGGGCGGGTATTTTTGGGCGCGGCTGTGACCGCGGCCTATTTTTGGCACACGGACGCGCCTCGCAAAGTCTCGCGCCATTCCGAGTCCGGCGGACGAAGTGGGCCGGCCCCATCCCCCAAGGCTATAGCCAACCCGTTTTTGTGGCCTTTTACCGCTGGACGAACTTGGCGCCCCGGCCTTCGGGCGGGTATTTTTGGGCGCGGCTGTGCCCGCGGCCTAATTTTGGCACACGGAGGCGCCTCGCAAAGTCTCGCGCCATTCCGAGTCCGGCAGACGAAGTTGGCCAGCCCGACCCGCCAAGGCTATAGCCAACCCGTTTTTGTGGCCTTTTTCCGCTGGACGAACTTGGCGCCCCGGCCTTCGGGCGGGTATTTTTGGGCGCGGCTGTGCCCGCGGCCTATTTTTGGCACACGAAGGCACCTCGTAAAGTCTCGCGCCATTGCGAGTCCGGCGGACGAAGTTGGCCAGCCCCACCCCCCAAGGCTATAGCCCACCCGTTTTTGTGGCCATTTTCCGCTGGACGAACTTGGCGCCCCGGCCTTCGGCCGGGTATTTTTGGGTGCGGCTGTGCCAGCGTCCTATTTTTGGCACGCGGAGGCGCCTCGCAAAGTCTCGCGCCATTCCGAGTCCGGCGGATGAAGTTGGCAAGCCCCACCCACCAAGGCTATAGCCCACCCGTTTTTGTGGCCTTTTTCCGCTGGACGAACTTGGCGCCCCGGCCTTCGGGCGGGTATTTTTGGGCGCGGCTGTGCCCGCGGCCTATTTTTGGCACACGGAGGCACCTCGTAAAGTCCCGCGCCATTGCGAGTCCGGCGGACGAAGTTGGCCAGCCCCACCCCCCAAGGCTATAGCCCACCCGTTTTTGTGGCCATTTTCCGCTGGACGAACTTGGCGCCCCGGCCTTCGGCCGGGTATTTTTGGGCGCGGCTGTGCCAGCGTCCTATTTTTGGCACGCGGAGACGCCTCGCAAAGTCTCGCGCCATTCCGAGTCCGGCGGACGAAGTTGGCAAGCCCCACCCACCAAGGCTATAGCCCACCCGTTTTTGTGGCCATTTTCCGCTGGACGAACTTGGCGCCCCGGCCTTCGGGCGGGTATTTTTGGGCGCGGCTGTGCCCGCGGCCTATTTTTGGCACACAGAGGCACCTCATAAAGTCTCGCGCCATTCCGAGTCCGGCGGACGAAGTTGGCCAGACACACCCCCCAAGGCTATAGCCCACCCGTTTTTGTGGCCATTTTCCGCTGGACGAACTTGGCGCCCCGGCCTTCGGGCGGGTATTTTGGGGCGCGGCTGTGCCAGCGTCCTATTTTTGGCACACGGAGGCGCCTCGCAAGGTCTCGCGCCATTCCGAGTCCGGCGGACGAAGTTGGCCAGCCCCACCCCCCAAGGTTATAGCCAACCCGTTTTTGTGGACTTTTTCCGCTGGACGAACATGGCGCCCCGACCTTCGGGTGGGTATTTTTGGGCGCGGCTGTGCCCGCGGCCTATTTTTGGCACACGGAGGCACCTCGCAAAGTCTCGCGCCATTCCGAGTCCGGCGGATGAAGTTGGCCAGCCCAACCCCCAAAGGCTATACCCCACCCGTTTTTGTGGCCATTTTCCGCTGGACGAACTTGGCGCCCCGGCCATCGGGCGGGGATTTTTGGACGCGGCTGTTCCCGCGGCCTATTTTTGGCACACGGAGGCGCCTCGCAAATTCTCACGCCATTCCGAGTCCGGCGGACGAAGTTGGCCAGCCCCAACCCCCAAGGCTATAGCCCACCCGTTTTTGTGGCCATTTTCCGCTGGACGAACTTGGCGCCCCGGACATCGGGCGGATATTTTTGGGCGCGGCTGTGCCCGCGGCCTATTTTTGGCACACGGAGGCCGTTCCCAAAGTCTCGCCCCATTCCGAGTCCGGCGGACGAACTTGGCCAGCCCCACCCCCCAAGGCTATAGCCCACCCGTTTTTGTGGCCATTTTCCGCTGGACGAACTTGGCGCCCCGGCCTTCGGGCGGGTATTTTTGGGCGCGGCTGTGCCCGCGGCCTATTTTTGGCACACAGAGGCACCTCATAAAGTCTCGCGCCATTGCGAGTCCGGCGGACGAAGTAGGCCAGTCTCACCCCCCAAGGCTATAGCCCACCCGTTTTTGTGGCCATTTTCCGCTGGACGAACTTGGCGCCCCGGCCTTCGGGCGGGTATTTTGGGGCGCGGCTGTGCCAGCGTCCTATTTTTGGCACACGGAGGTGCCTCGCAAGGTCTCGCGCCATTCCGAGTCCGGCGGACGAAGTTGGCCAGCCCCACCCCCCAAGGTTATAGCCAACCCGTTTTTGTGGACTTTTTCCGCTGGACGAACATGGCGCCCCGACCTTCGGGTGGGTATTTTTGGGCGCGGCTGTGCCCAAAACCTATTTTTGGCACACGGAGGCGCCTCACAAAGTCTCGCGCCATTCCGAGTCCGGCGGATGAAGTTGGCCAGCCCAACCCCCAAAGGCTATACCCCACCCGTTTTTGTGGCCATTTTCCGCTGGACGAACTTGGCGCCCCGGCCATCGGGCGGGGATTTTTGGACGCGGCTGTTCCCGCGGCCTATTTTTGGCACACGGAGGCGCCTCGCAAATTCTCACGCCATTCCGAGTCCGGCGGACGAAGTTGGCCAGCCCCATCCCCCAAGGCTATAGCCCACCCGTTTTTGTGGCCATTTTCCGCTGGACGAACTTGGCGCCCCGGACATCGGGCGGATATTTTTGGGCGCGGCTGTGCCCGCGGCCTATTTTTGGCACACGGAGGCCGTTCCCAAAGTCTCGCCCCATTCCGAGTCCGGCGGACGAACTTGGCCAGCCCCACCCCCCAAGGCTATAGCCCACCCGTTTTTGTGGCCATTTTCCGCTGGACGAACTTGGCGCCCCGGCCTTCGGGCGGGTATTTTTGGGCGCGGCTGTGCCCGCGGCCTATTTTTAGCACACGGAGGCGCCTCGCAAAGTCTCGCGCCATTCCGAGTCCGGCGGAGGAAGTTGGCCAGCCCCCCCCTCCCAAGGCTATAGCCCACCCGTTTTTGTGGCCTTTTTCCGCTGGACGAACTTGGCGCCCCGGCCTTCGGGCTGGTATTTTTGGGCACGGCTGAGCCCGCGGCCTATTTTTGGCATACGGAGGCGCATCGCAAAGTCTCGCGCCATTCCGAGTCCGGCGGACAGAGTTGGCCAGCCCCCCCCCCCAAGGCTATAGCCCACCCGTTTTTGTGGCCTTTTTCCGCTGGACGAACTTGGCGCCCCGGCCTTCGGGCGGGTATTTTTGGGCGCGGCTGTGCCCGCGGCCTATTTTTGGCACACGGAGGCGCCTCGCAAAGTCTCGCGCCATTCCGAGTCCGGCGGACGAAGTTGGCCAGCCCCAACCCCCAAGGCTATAGCCAACCCGTTTTTGTGGCCTTTTTCCGCTGGACGAACTTGGCGCCCCGGCCTTCGGGCGGGTATTTTTGGGCGCGGCTGTGCCCGCGGCCTATTTTTGGCACACAGAGGCGCCTCCCAACGTCTCGCGCCATTCCGAGTCCGGCGGACGAAGTGGGCCAGCCCCACCCCCCAAGGCTATAGCCAACCCGTTTTTGTGGCCTTTTTCCGCTGGACGAACTTGGCGCCCCGGCCTTCGGGCGGGTATTTTTGGGCGGGGCTGTGCCGCGGCCTATTTTTGGCACACGGAGGCCGTTCCCAAAGTCTCGCCCCATTCCGAGTCCGGCGGACGAACTTGGCCAGCCCCACCCCCCATGGAGGCCGCTCGTAAAGTCTTGCCCCATTCCGAGTCCAGGGGACGAACTTGGCCAGCACCACCCCCCAAGGCTATAGCGCACCCGTTTTTGTGGCCTTTTTCAGCTGGACGAAGTTGGCGCCCCGGCCTTCGGGCGGTTATTTTTGGGCGCGGCTGTGCCCGCGGCCTATTTTTGGCACACGGAGGCCGTTCCCAAAGTCTCGCCCCATTCCGAGTCCGGCGGACGAACTTGGCCAGCCCCACCCCCCAAGGCTATAGCCCACCCGTTTTTGTGGCCTTTTTCCGCTGGACGAACTTGGCGCCCCGGCCTTCGGGCCCTTATTTTTGGCTGCGGCTGTGTCCGCAGCCTATTTTTGGCACACGGAGGCCGCTCGCAAAGTCTTGCCCCATTCCGAGTCCTGTGGACGAACTTGGCCAGCCCCACCCCCCAAGGCTATAGCCCACCCGTTTTTGTGGCCTTTTTCCACTAGACGAACTTGGCACCCGGCCTTCGGGCGGTTATTTTTGGGCGCGGCTATGCCCGTGGCCCATTTTTTTACACGGAGGCTGCTCGTAAAGTCTAGCCCCATTCCGAGTCCGGCGGACGAACTTGGCCAGCCCCACCCCCCAAGGCTATAGTCCACCCGTTTTTGTGGCCTTTTTCCGCTGGACGAACTTGGCAACCCGGCCTTCGGGCGGTTATTTTTGGGTACGGCTGTGCACGTGGCCTATTTTTGGCACATGGAGGCCGCTTGTAAAGTCTCGCCACATACCGAGTCCGGCGGACAAACTTGGCCAGCCCCACCCCCCAAGGCTATAGCCCACCCGTTTTTGTGGCCTTTTTCCGCTGGACCAACTTTGCGACCCGGCCTTCGGGCATTTATTTTTTGGTGCGGCAGTGCCCGCGGCTTATTTGTGGCACACGGAGGCCGCTCGCAAAGTGTCGCCCCATTCCCAGTCCGGCGGACGAACTTGACCAGCTCCACCCCCCAAGGCTATAGCCCACCCGTTTTTGTGGCCTTTTTCCGCTGGACGAACTTGGCGCCCCGGCCTTCAGCGGTTTTTTTTGGGCGCGGCTGTGCCCGCAGCCTATTTTTTGGCACACGGAGGCCGTTTCCAAAGTCTCGCCCCATTCCGAGTTCGGGGGACAAACTTGGCCAGCCCCACCCTCCAAGGCTATAGCCCACCCGTTTTTGTGGCCGCTTTCCGCTGGACGAACTTGGCGCCCCGGTCTTCGGGTGGTTATTTTTGGGTGCGGCTATGCCCGCAGCCTATTTTTTGGCACACGGAGGCCGCTTCAAAAGTGTCGCCCCATTCCGAGCCCGGCGGACGAACTTGGCCATCCCCACCCCCCAAGGCTATAGCCCACACGTTTTTGTGGCCCCTTTCCGCTGGACGAACTTGGCGCCCCAGTCTTCGGGTGGTTATTATTGGGTACGGCTGTGCCGGTGGCCTATGTTTGGCACACGGAAGCCGCTCGCAAAGTCTCGTCCCATTCCGAATCCGGCGGACGAACTTGGCCAGCCCCACCCCCCATGGCTATAGCCCACCCGTTTTTGTGGCCTTTTTCCGCTGGACAAACTTGCCGCCCCGGCCTTTGGGCAGTTATTTTTGTGCGCGTCTGTGCCCGCGGCCTATTTGTGGCACACGGAGGCCGCTCGTAAAGGCTCACCCCAATTCGAGTCCGGCGGACGAACTTGGCCTGCCCCACCCCCCAAAGGCTATAGCCCACCCGTTTTTGTGGCCTTTTTCCACTGGACGAACTTGGCGCCCCGGCCTTCGGGCGGTTATTTTTTATTACGGCTGTGCCCGCGGCCTATTTTTGGCACACGGAGGCCGCTCGTAAAGTCTCACCCCATTTCGAGTCCGGCGGACGAACATGGCCAGCCCCCCCCCCAAGGGTATAGCCCACCCATTTTTGTGGCCTTTTTCCGGTGGACGAACTTGGCAACCCGGCCTTCGGGTGGTTATTTTTGGGCGTGGCTGTGCCCGTGGCCTATTTTTAGCAAACGGAGGCCGCTCGCAAAGTCTCACCCCATTCCGAGTCCGGCGGACGAACTTGGCCAGCCCCACCCCCCAAGGCTATAGCCCACCCGTTTTTGTGGCCTTTTTCCGCTGGACGAACATGGCACCCGGCCTTCGGGTGGTTATTTTTGGGCTCGGCTATGCCCGTGGCCTATTTTTTTACATGGAGGCCGCTCGTAAAGTTTAGCCCCATTCCGAGTCCGGCGGACGAACTTGGCCAGCCCCACCCCCCAAGGCTATAGCCCACCCGTTTTTGTGGCCTTTTTCCGCTGGACGAACTTGGCAACCCGACCTTCGGGGGGTTATTTTTGGGTACGGCTGTGCCCGCGGCCTATTTTTGGCACATGGAGGCCGCTTACAAAGTCTCACCCCATTCCGAGTCCGGAGGACGAACTTGGCCGGCCCTACCCACCAAGGCTATAGCCCACCCGTTTTTGTGGCCTTTTTCCGCTGGACGAACTTGGCGCCCCGGCCTTCGGGTGGTTATTTTTGGGCGTGGCTGTGCCCGTGGCCTATTTTTAGCAAACGGAGGCCGCTCGCAAAGTCTCACCCCATTCCGAGTCCGGCGGACGAACTTGGCCAGCCCCACCCCCCAAGGCTATAGCCCACCCGTTTTTGTGGCCTTTTTCAGCTGGACGAACTTGGCGCCCCGGCCTTGGGGCGGTTATTTTTGGGCGCGGCTGTGGCCGAGGCCATTTTTTGACACACGGAGACCGCTCCCAAAGTCGCGCTCCATTCCGAGTCCGGCGGACGAACATGGCAAGCCCCACCCACCAAGGCTATAGCCCACCCGTTTTTGTGGCCTTTTTCTGCTGGACAATGTTGGCGCCCCGGCCTTCGGGCCGTTATTTTTGGGCGCGGTTGTGGCCGCGGCCTATTTTTGGCACACGGAGGCTGCTCGCAAAGTTTTATCCCATTCCGAGTCCGACGGACGAACTTGGCCAGCCCCACCCCCGAAGGCTATAGCCCACCCGTTTTTGTGGCCCTTTTTCCGCGGGACGAACTTGGCATCTCGGACTTCGGGCGGTTATTTTTGGGTGCGGCTCTGCCCGCGGCCTATTTTTGGCACACGGAGGCCCCTCGCAAAGTCTCGCGCCATTCCGAGTCCGGCGGACGAAGTTGGCCAGCCCCACCCCCCAAGGCCATAGCCCACCCGTTTTTGTGGCCTTTTTCCGCTGGACGAACTTGGCGCCCCGGCCTTCTGGCGGTTATTTTTGGGCGCGGCTGTGTCCGCGGCCAATTTTTGGCACACGGAGGGCCGTCGCAAAGTCTCGCTCCATTCCGAGTCCGGCGGACGAAGTTGGCCAGCCCCACCCGCCCAAGGCTGTAGCCCACCCGTTTTTGTGGCCTTTTTCCACTGGACGAACTTGGCGCCCCGGCCTTCGGGCGGTTATTTTTGGGCGCGGCTATGCCCGCGGCCTATTTTTTGCACACGGAGGGCCCTCGTAAAGTTTCACGCCATTCCGAGTCCGGCGGACGAAGTAGGCCAGCACCACCCAACAAGGCTATAACCCACCCGTTTTTGTGGCCTATTTCCGCGGGACGAACATGGCGCCCCGGTCTTCGGGTGGTTATTTTTGGACGCGGCTGTGCCCGCGGCCTATTTTTGGCACACGGAGGCCCCTCGCAAAGTCTCGCGCCATTCCGAGTCCGGCGGACGAAGTTGGCCAGCCCCACCTCCCAAGGCTACAGCCGACCCGTTTTTGTGGCCTTTTTCCGCTGGACGAACTTGGCGCCCCGGCCTTCGGGCGGTTATTTTTGGCCGCGGCTGTGCCCGCGGCCTATTTTTTGCACACAGAGGCCCCTCGCAAAGTCTCGCGCCATTCCGAGTCCGGCGGGTGAAGTTGGCCAGCCCCACCCCCAACGCTATAGCCAACCCGTTTTTGTGGCCTTTTTCCGCTGGACGAACTTATCGCCCCGGCCTTCGGGCGGTTATTTTTAGGTGCGGCTGTGCCCTCAGCCTATTTTTGGCACACGGAGGCCCCTCGCAAAGTCTCGCGCCATTCCCTGTCCGGCGGACGAAGTGGGCCAGCCCCACCCCCCAAGGCTATAGCCCACCCGTTTTTGTGGCCTTTTTCCGCTGGACGAACTTGGCGCCCCGGCCTTCGGGCGGTTATTTTTGGGCGCGGCTGTACCCGCGGCCTATTTTTGGCACACGGAGGCCCCTCGCAAAGTCTCGCGCCATTCCGAGTCCGGCGGACGAAGTTGGCCAGCCCCACCCCCCAAGGCTATAGCCCACCCGTTTTTGTGGCCTTTTTCCGCTGGACGAACTTGGCGCCCCGGCCTTCGGGCGGTTATTTTTGGGTGCGGCTGTGTCCGCTGCCTATTTTTGGCACACGGAGGCCCCTCGCAAAGTCTCGTACCATTCCGGGTCCGGCGGCCCTCGCAAAGTCTCGTACCATTCCGAGTCCGGCGGACGAAGTTGGGCAGCCCCACCCCCCAAGGCTATACCCCACCCGTTTTTGTGGCCTTTTTCCGCTGGACGAACTTGGCGCCCCGGCCTTCGGGTGGTTATTTTTGGGCGCGGCTGTGCCGGCTGCCTATTTTTGACACACGGAGGCCCCTCGCAAAGTCTCGCCCATTCCGAGTCCAGCAGACGAAGTTGGCCAGCCCCACCCCCCAAGGCTATAGCCCACCCGTTTTTGTGGCCTTTTTCCGCTGGACGAACTTGGCGCCCCGGCCTTCGGGCGGTTATTTTTGGGCACGGCTGTGCTCGCGGCCTATTTTTGGCACACGGAGGCCCCTCGCAAAGTCTCCCGCCATTCCTAGTCCGGCGGACGAAGTTGGCCAGCCCCACCCCCCAAGGCTATAGCCCACCCGTATTTGTGGCCTTTTTCCGCTGGACGAACTTGGCGCCCCGGCCTTCGGGTGGTTATTTTTGGGCGCGGCTGTGCCGGCTGCCTATTTTTGACACACGGAGGCCCCTCGCAAAGTCTCGCCCCATTCCGAGTCCAGCGGACGAAGTTGGCCAGCCCCACCCCCCAAGGCTATAGCCCACCCGTTTTTGTGGCCTTTTTCCGCTGGACGAACTTGGCTCCCCGGCCTTCGGGCGGTTATTTTTGGGCACGGCTGTGCTCGTGGCCTATTTTTGGCACACGGAGGCCCCTCGCAATGTCTCGCGCCATTCCTAGTCCGGCGGACGAAGTTGGCCAGCCCCACCCCCCAAGGCTATAGCCCACCCGTTTTTGTGGCCTTTTTCCGCTGGACGAACTTGGCGCCCCGGCCTTCGGGCGGTTATTTTTGGGCGCGGCTGTGCCTGCGGCCTATTTTTGGCACACGGAGGCCCCTCGCAAAGTCTCGCGCCATTCCGAGTCCGGCGGACGAAGTGGGCCAGCCCCACCCCGCAAGGATATAGCCCACCCGTTTTTGTGGCCTTTTTCTGCTGGACGAACTTGGCGCTCCGGCCTTCGGGTGGTTATTTTTGGGCGCGGCTGTGCTCGCGCCCTATTTTTGGCACACGGAGGCCCCTCGCAAAGTCTCGCGCCATTCCGAGTCCGGCGGACGAAGTTGGCCAGCCCCACCCCCCAAGGCTATAGCCCACCCGTTTTTGTGGCCTTTTTCCGCTGGACGAACTTGGCGCCCCGGCCTTCGGGCGGTTATTTTTTGGCGCGGCTATGTCCAAGGCCTATTTTTGGCACACGGAGGCCCCTCGCAAAGTCTCGTACCATTCCGAGTCCGGCGGACGAAGTTGGGCAGCCCCACCCCCCAAGGCTATAGCCCACCCGTTTTTGTGGCCTTTTTCCGCTGGACGAACTTGGCGCCCCGGCCTTCGGGCGGTTATTTTTTGGCGCGGCTGTGCCTGCGGCCTATTTTTGGCACACGGAGGCCCCTCGCAAAGTCTCGCGCCATTCCCTGTCCGGCGGACGAAGTGGGCCAGCCCCACCCCCCAAGGCTATAGCCCACCCATTTTTGTGGCCTTTTTCCGCTGGACGAACTTGGCGCCCCGGCCTTCGGGCGGTTATTTTTTGGCGCGGCTATGTCCAAGGCCTATTTTTGGCACACGGAGGCCCCTCGCAAAGTCTCGTACCATTCCGAGTCCGGCGGACGAAGTTGGGCAGCCCCACCCCCCAAGGCTATAGCCCAACCGTTTTTGTGGCCTTTTTCCGCTGGACGAACTTGGCGCCCCGGCCTTCGGGTGGTTATTTTTGGGCGCGGCTGTGGCAGCTGCCTATTTTTGACACACGGAGGCCCCTCGCAAAGTCTCACCCCATTCCGAGTCCGGCGGACGAAGTTGGCCAGCCCCACCCCGCAAGGCTATAGCCCACCCGTTTTTGTGGCCTTTTTCTGCTGGACGAACTTGGCGCTCCGGCCTTCGGGTGGTTATTTTTGGGCGCGGCTGTGCTCGCGCCCTATTTTTGGCACACGGAGGCCCCTCGCAAAGTCTCGCGCCATTCCGAGTCCGGCGGACGAAGTTGGCCAGCCCCACCCCCCAAGGCTATAGCCCACCCGTTTTTGTGGCCTTTTTCCGCTGGACGAACTTGGCGCCCCGGCCTTCGGGCGGTTATTTTTGGGCGCGGCTGTGCCTGCGGCTTATTTTTGGCACACGGAGGCCCCTCGCAAAGTCTCGCGCCATTCCCTGTCCGGCGGACGAAGTGGGCCAGCCCCACCCCCCAAGGCTATAGCCCACCCATTTTTGTGGCCTTTTTCCGCTGGACGAACTTGGCGCCCCGGCCTTCGGGCGGTTATTTTTGGGCGCGGCTGTATCCGCTGCCTATTTTTGGCACACGGAGGCCCCTCGCAAAGTCTCGCGCCATTCCAAGTCCGGCGGACGAAGTTGGCCAGCCCCACCTCCCAAGGCTATAGCCCACCCGTTTTTGTGGCCTTTTTCCGCTGGACGAACTTGGCGCCCCGGCCTTCGGGCGGTTATTTTTGGGTGCGGCTGTGTCCGCTGCCTATTTTTGGCACACGGAGGGCCCTCGCAACGTCTCGCTCCATTCCGAGTCCGGCGGACGAAGTTGGCCAGCCCCACCCCCCAAGGCTATAGCCCACCCGTTTTTGTGGCCTTTTTCCGCTCGACGAACTTGACGCCCCGGCCTTCGGGCGGTTATTTTTGGGCGCGGCTACGTCCAAGGCCTATTTTTGGCACACGGAGGCCCCTCGCAAAGTCTCGTACCATTCCGAGTCCGGCGGACGAAGTTGGGCAGCCCCACCCCCCAAGGCTATAGCCCACCCGTTTTTGTGGCCTTTTTCCGCTGGACGAACTTGGCGCCCCGGCCTTCGGGTGGTTATTTTTGGGCGCGGCTGTGCCGGCTGCCTATTTTTGACACACGGAGGCCCCTCGCAAAGTCTCGCCCCATTCCGAGTCCAGCGGACGAAGTTGGCCAGCCCCACCTCCCAAGGCTATAGCCCACCCGTTTTTGTGGCCTTATTCCGCTGGACGAACTTGGCGCCCCAGCCTTCGGGCGGTTATTTTTGGGCGCTGCTGTGCCCGCGGCCTATTTTTGGCACACGGAGGCCCCTCGCAAACTCTCGCGCCATTCCGAGTCCGGCGGACGAAGTTGTCCAGCCCCACCCCCCAAGGCTATAGCCTACCCGTTTTTGTGGCCTTTTTCCGCCGGACGAACTTGGCGCCCCGGCCTTCGGGTGGTTATTTTTGGGCGCGGCTGTGCCCGCGGCCTATTTTTCGCACACAGACAGTCCTCGCAAAGTCTCGCGCCATTCTGAGTCCGGCGGACGAAGTTGGGCAGCCCCACCCCCCAAGGCTATAGCCCACCCGTTTTTGTGGCCTTTTTCCGCTGGACGAACTTGGCGCCCCGGCCTTCGGGCGGTTATTTTTGGGCGCGGCTCTGTCCGCGGCCTATTTTTGGCACACAGTGGACCCTCGCAAAGTCTCGCGCGATTCCGAGTCCGGCGGACGAAGTTGGCCAACCCCACCCCGCAAGGCTATACCCCACCCGTTTTTGTGGCCTTTTTCTGCTGGACGAACTTGGCGTCCCGGCCTTCGGGCGGTTATTTTTGGGCACGGCTGTGCCTGCGGCCTATTTTTGGCACACGAAGGCCCCTCACAAAGTCTCGCGCTATTCCGAGTCCGGCGGACGAAGCTGGCCAGCCCCCCCACCAAGGCTATAGCCCACCCGTTTTTGTGGCCTTTTTCCGCTGGACGAACTTGGCGCCCCGGCCTTCGGGCAGTTAGTTTTGAGCGCGGCTGTGCCCGCGCCCTATTTTTGGCACACGAAGGGCCCTCGCAAAGTCTCACGCCAGTCCGAATCCGGCAGACGAAATTGGCCAGCCCCATCCCCCAAGGCTATAGCCCACCCGTTTTTGTGGCTTTTTTCCGCTGGATGAATTTGTCGCCCCGTGCGTCAGGCGGTTATTTTTGGGCGCGGCTGTGCCCGCGGCCTATTTTTGGCACACGAAGGGCCCTCGCAAAGTCTCGCGCCATTCCGAGTCCGGCGGACGAATTGGGCCAGCCCCACCCCCCAAGGCTATAGCCTACCCGTTTTTGTGGCCTTTTTCCGCTGGACGAACTTGGCGCCCCGGCCTTCGGGCGTTTATTTTTGGGCGCGGCTATGCCCGCGGCCTATTTTTGGCACACGGAGAGCCCTCGCAAAGTCCCGCGCCATTCCGAGTCCGGCGGACGAAGTTGGCCAGCCCCATCCCCCAAGGCTATAGCCCACCCGTTTTTGTGGCTTTTTTCCGCTGGATGAACTTGTCGCCCCGTGCTTCGGGTGGTTATTTTTGGGCGCGGCTCTGCCCACAGCCTATTTTGGGCACACGGAGGCCCCTCGCAAAGTCTCGCGCGATTCCGAGTCCGGCGGACGAAGTTGGCCAGCCCCACCCCGCAAGGCTATAGCCCACCCGTTTTTGTGGCCTTTTTCCGCTGGACGAACTTGGCGCCCCGGCCTTCGGGGGGTTATTTTTGGGCGCGGCTGTGCCCGTGGCCTATTGTTGGCACACGGAGGGCCCTCGCAAAGTCCCGCGCCATTCCGAGTCCGGCGGAAAAAGTTGGCCAGCCCCACCCCCCAAGGCTATGGCCCACCCGTTTTTGTGGCCTTTTTCCGCTGGACGAACTTGGCGCCCCGGCCTTCCGGCGGTTATTTTTGGGCGCGGCTGTGCCCATGGCCTATTTTTCGCACATAGACGATCCTTGCAAAGTCTCGCGCCATTCCGAGTCCGGCGGACGAAGTTGGCCGGTTGCCAAGGCTATAGCCCACCCGTTTTTCTGGCCTTTTTCCGCTGGACGAACTTGGTGCCCCGGCCTTCGGGAGGTTATTTTTGGGCGCCGCTATGCCCGTGGCCTATTTTTGGCACACGGAGGGCCCTCGTAAAGTCTCGCGCCATTCCGAGTCCGGTGGACGAAGTTGGCCAGCCCCACCCCCCAAGGCTATAGCCCACCCGTTTTTGTGGCCTTTTTCCGCTGGACGAACTTGGCGCCCCGACCTTCGGGCAGTTATTTTTGGATGCGGCTGTGCGCGCGGCCTATTTTTGGCACACGAAGGGCCCTCGCAAAGTCTAGTGCCATTCTGAGTCCGGCGGACGAAGTTGGCCAGCCCCACCTCCCAAGGCGATAGCCCACCCGTTTTTGTGGCCTTTTTCCGCTGGACGAACTTGGCGCCCCGGCCTTCGGGCGGTTTTTTTTGGGCGCGGCTGTGCCCGCGGACTATTTTTGGCACACGGAGGGCCCTCGCAAAGTCTCACGCCAGTCCGAATCCGGCAGACGAAATTGGCCAGCCCCATCCCCCAAGGCTATAGCCCACCCGTTTTTGTGGCTTTTTTCCGCTGGATGAACTTGTCGCCCCGTGCTTCGGGTGGTTATTTTTGGGCACGGCTGTGCCCACGGCCTATTTTTGGCACACAGAGGTGCCTCGCAAAGTCTCGCTCCATTCCGAATCCGGCGGACGAAGTGGGCCATCCCCACCCCCCAAGGCTATACCCCACCAGTTTTTGTGGCCTTTTTCCGCTGGACGAACTTGGCGCCCCGGCCTTCGGGGGGTTATTTTTGGGCGCGGCTGTGCCCGTGGCCTATTTTTGGCACACGGAGGGCCCTCGTAAAGTCCCGTGCCATTCCGAGTCCGGCGGACGAAGTTGGCCAGCCCCACCCCCCAAGGCTATACCCCACCCGTTTTTGTCGCCTTTTTCCGCTGGACGAACTTGGCGCCCCGACCTTCGGGCAGTTATTTTTGGACGCGGCTGTGCCCGCGGCCTATTTTTGGCACACGAAGGGCCCTCTCAAAGTCTAGTGCCATTCCGAGTCCGGCGGACGAAGTCGGCCAGCCCAACCTCCCAAGGCGATAGCCCACCCGTTTTTGTGGCCTTTTTCCGCTGGACGAACTTGGCGCCCCGGCCTTGGGGCGGTTATTTTTGGGCGCGGCTGTGCCCGTGGACTATTTTTGGCACACAGAGGGCCCTCGCAAAGTCTCACGCCAGTCCGAATCCGGCAGACGAAATTGGCCAGCCCCATCCCCCAAGGCTATAGCCCACCCGTTTTTGTGGCTTTTTTCCGCTGGATGAACTTGTCGCCCCGTGCTTCGGGTGGTTATTTTTGGGCACGGCTGTGCCCACGGCCTATTTTTGGCACACAGAGGTGCCTCGCAAAGTCTCGCTCCATTCCGAATCCGGCGGACGAAGTGGGCCATCCCCACCCCCCAAGGCTATACCCCACCCGTTTTTGTGGCCTTTTTCCGCTGGACGAACTTGGCGCCCCGGCCTTCGGGGGGTTATTTTTGGGCGCGGCTGTGCTCATGGCCTATTTTTGGCACACGGAGGGCCCTCGCAAAGTCCCGCGCCATTCCGAGTCCGGCGGACGAAGTTGGTCAGCCCCACCCCCCAAGGCTATAGCCGACCCGTTTTTTTGGCCTTTTTCCGCTGGACGAACTTGGCGCCCCGGCCTTCCGGCGGTTATTTTTTGGCGCGGCTGTGCCTGTGGCCTATTTTTGGCACACATACGGTCCTTGCAAAGTCTCGTGCCATTCCGAGTCCGGCGGATGAAGTCAGCCGGATGCCAAGGCTATAGCCCACCCGTTTTTGTGGCCTTTTTCCGCTGGACGAACTTGGTGCCCCGGCCTTCGGGCTGTTAGTTTTGGGCGCCGCTATGCCCGTGGCCTATTTTTGGCACATGGAGGGCCCTCCCAAAGTCTCGCGCCATTCCGAGTCCGGTGGACGAAGTTGGCCAGCCCCACCCCCCAAGGCTATAGCACACCCGTTTTTGTGGCCTTTTTCCGCTGGACGAACTTGGCGCCCCGACCTTCGGGCAGTTATTTTTGGACGCGGCTGTGCTCGCGGCCTATTTTTGGCACACGAAGGGCCCTCGCAAAGTCTATTGCCATTCCGAGTCCGGCGGACGAATTTGGCCAGCCCCACCCCCCAAGGCGATAGCCCACCCGTTTTTGTGGCCTTTTTCCGCTGGACGAACTTGGCGCCCCGGCCTTCGGGCGGTTATTTTTGGGCGCGGCTGTGCCCGCGGCCTGTTTTTGGCACACGGAGGCCCCTCAAGAACTCTCGCGCCATTCCGAGTCCGGCGGCCGAAGTTGGCCAGCCCCACCCCCAAGGCTATAGCCCACCCGTTTTTGTGGCCTTTTTCCGCTGGACGAACTTGACGCCCCGGCCTTCGGGCAGTTACTTTTGGGCGCGGCTGTGCCCGCGGCCTCTTTTTGGCACACGGATGGCCCTCGCAAAGTCTTGCACCATTCCGAGCCCGGCGGACGAAGTGGGCCAGCCCCACCCCCCAAGGCTATAGCCCACCCGTTTTTGTGGCCTTTTTCCGCTGGACGAACTTTGGCGCCCCGGCCTTCGGGTCGTTATTTTTTGGCGCGGCTGTGCCCGCGACCTATTTTTGGCACATAGAGGCTCCGCGCAAAGTCTAGCGCCAGTCCGAGTCCGGCGGACGAAGTAGGCCAGCCCCACCTCCCAAGGCGATAGCCCACCCGTTTTTGTGGCCTTTTTCCGCTGGACGAACTTGGCGCCCCGGCCTTCGGGCGGTTATTTTTGGGCGCGGCTGTGCCCGCGGCCCATTTTTGGCACACGGAGGCCCCTCAATAACTCTCGCGCCATTCCGAGTCCGGCAGACGAAGTTGGCCAGCCCCACCCCCAAGGCTATAGCCCACCCGTTTTTGTGGCTTTTTTTCCGCTGGATGAACTTGTCGCCCCGGGTTTCGGGAGGTTATTTTTGGGCGCGGATGTGCCCGTGGCCTATTTTTGGCACACGAAGGGCCCTCGCAATGTCTCGTGCCATTCCGAGTCCGGCGGACGAATTCGGCCAGCCTGACCCCCCAAGGTTATAGCCTACCCGTTTTTGTGGCCTTTTTCCGCTGGACGAATTTGGCGCCCTGGCCTTCGGGCGGTTATTTTTGTGCGCGGATGTTCCCGCGGCCTATTTTTGGGACACGGAGGGCCCTCACAAAGTCCCACGCCATTCCGAGTCCGGCGGACGAAGTTGGCCAGCCCCACCCCCCAAGGCTAGAGCCCACCCGTTTTTGTGGCCTTTTTCCGCTGGACGAACTTGGCGCCCCGGCCTTCGGGCAGTTATTTTTGGGCGCGGCTGTGCCTGCGGCCTATTTTTGGCACACGGACGGTCCTCGCATAGTCTCGCGCCATTCCGAGTCCGGCGGACGAAGTTGGCCGTGTGCCAAGGCTATAGCCCACCCGTTTTTGTGGCCTTTTTCCGCTGGACGAACTTGGCGCCCCGGCCTTCGGGCGGTTATTTTTGGGCGCCGCTATGCCCGCGGCCTATTTTTGGCACACGGAGGGCTCTCGCAAAGTCTCGTGCCATTCCGAGTCCGGCGGACGAAGTGGGCCATCCCCACCCCCCAAGGCTATAGCCCACCCGTTTTTGTGGCCTTTTTCCGCTGGACGAACTTGGCGCCCCGGCCTTCGGGCGGTTATTTTATGGCGTAGCTGTGCCCGCGGCCTATTTTTGGTACACGGTGACCCATCGCAAAGTCCCACGCCATTCCGAGTCCGGCGGACGAAGTGGGCCAGCCCCACCCCCCAAGGCTATAGCCCACCCGTTTTTGTGGCCTTTTTCCGCTGGACGAACTTGGCGCCCTGGCCTTCGGGCAGTTATTTTTGGGTTCGGCTGTGCCCACGGCCTATTTTTGGTACACAGAGGCCGCTCGTAAAGTCTCGCCCCATTCCGAGTCCAGCGGACGAAGTTTGCCAGCCCCTCCCCCCAAGGCATAGCCCACCCGTTTTTTGGCCATTTTTCCGCTGGACGAACTTCGCGCCCCGGCCTTCGGGCGGTTATTTTTGGGCGCGGCTGTGCCCGTAGCCTATTTTTGGCACGCGGAGGCCTCTCGCAAAGTCTCGCCCCATTCCGAGTCCGGCGGACGAATTTGGCCAGCCCCTCCCCCCAAGGCTATAGCCCCCCCGTTTTTTGGCCATTTTTCCGCTGGACGAACTTGGCGCCCCGGCCTTCGGGCGGTTATTTTTGGACGCGGCTGTGCCCGTGGCCTATTTGTGGCACGCGGAGGCCGCTCGCAAAGTCTCGCCCCATTCCGAATCCGGCGGACGAAGTGGGCCAGCCCCTCCCCCCAAGGCTATCGCCCACCCGTTTTTTGGCCATTTTTCCGCTGGACGAACTTGGCGCCCTGGCCTTCGGGCGGTTATTTTTGTGCGCGGCTGTGCCCGCGGCCTATTTTTGGCACGCGGAGGCCGCTCGCAATGTCTCGGCCCATTCCGAGTCCGGCGGACGAAGTCGGCCAGCCCCTCCCCCCAAGGCTATAGCCCACCCGTTTTTTGGCCATTTTTCCGCTGGACGAACTTGGCGCCCCGGCCTTCGGGCGGTTATTTTTGCGTGCGGCTCTGTCCCTGGCCTATTTTTGGCAAGCGGAGGGAGCTCGCAAAGTCTCGCCCCATTCCGAGTCCGGCGGACGAAGTTGGCCAGCCCCTCCCCCCAAGGCTATAGCCCACCCGTTTTTTGGCCATTTTTCCGCCGGGGGGTTTCGGCGCGCCGACCTTCGGGGGGTTATTTTTGGGCGCGGCTGTGCCCGTGGCCTATTTTTGGCACGCGGTGGCCGCTCGCAAGGTCTCGCCCCATTCCGAGTCCGGCGGACGAAGTTGGCCAGCCCCTCTCCCCAAGGCTATAGCCTACCCATTTTTTGGCCATTTTTCCGCTGGACGAACTTGGCGCCCCGGCCTTCGGGCGGTTATTTTTGCGCGCGGCTCTGCCCCTGGCCTATTTTTGGCACGCGGAGGGAGCTCACAAAGTCTCGCCCCATTCCGATCCGGCGGACGATGTTGGCCAGCCCCTCCCCCCAAGGATATAGCCCACCCGTTTTTTGGCCATTTTTCCGCTGGACAAACTTGGCGCCCCGGCCTTCAGGCGGTTATTTTTGGGTACGGCTGTGCCCGCAGCCTATTTTTGGCACGCGGAAGCCGCTCGCAAAGTCTCGCCCCATTCCGAGTCCGGCGGACGAAGTTGGCCAACCCCTCCCCCCAAGGCTATAGCCCACCCGTTTTTTGGCCATTTTTCCGCTGGACGAACTTGGCGCCCCGGCCTTCGGTCGGTTATTTTTGGGCGCGGCTGTGGCCGCGGCCTATTTTTGGCACGCGGAGGCCGCTCGCACAGTCTTGTCCCATTCCGAGTCCGGCGGACGAAGTTGGTCAGCCCCTCCCCCCAAGGCTATTGCCCACCCGTTTTTTAGCCATTTTTCCGCTAGGGGGTTTGGGTGCGCCGACCTTCGGGGGGTTATTTTAGGACGCGGCTGTGCCCGCAGCCTATTTTTGGCACGCGGAGGCCGCTCGCAAAGTCTCGCCCCATTCCGAGTACGGCGGACGAAGTCGGCCAGCCCCTCCCCCCAAGGCTATCGCCCACCCGTTTTTTGGCCATTTTTCCGCTGGACGAACTTGGCGCCCTGGCCTTCGGGCGGTTTTTTTTTGGGCGCGGCTGTGCCCGCGGCTTATTTTTGGCTCGTGGAGGCCGCTCGCAATGTCTCGCCCCATTCCGAGTCCGGCGGACGAAGTCGGCCAGCCCCTCCCCCCAAGGCTATAGCCCACCCGTTTTTTGGCCATTTTTACGCTGGACGAACTTGGCGCCCCGGCCTTCGGGCGGTTATTTTTGGACGCGGCTGTGCCCGCGGCCTATTTTTGGCACGCGGAGGCCGCTCGCAAAGTCTCACACCATTCCGAGTCCGGCGGACGAAGTTGGCCAGCCCCTCCCCCCAAGGCTATAGCCCACCCGTTTTTTGGCCATTTTTCCGCTGGACGAACTTGGCGCCCCGGCCTTCGGGCGGTTATTTTTGCGTGCGGCTCTGTCCCTGGCCTATTTTTGGCAAGCGGAGGGAGCTCGCAAAGTCTCGCCCCATTCCGAGTCCGGCGGACGAAGTTGGCCAGCCCCTCCCCCCAAGGCTATAGCCCACCCGTTTTTTGGCCATTTTTCCGCCGGGGGGTTTCGGCGCGCCGACCTTCGGGGGGTTATTTTTGGGCGCGGCTGTGCCCGTGGCCTATTTTTGGCACGCGGTGGCCGCTCGCAAAGTCTCGCCCCATTCCGAGTCCGGCGGACGAAGTTGGCCAGCCCCTCTCCCCAAGGCTATAGCCTACCCATTTTTTGGCCATTTTTCCGCTGGACGAACTTGGCGCCCCGGCCTTCGGGCGGTTATTTTTGCGCGCGGCTCTACCCCTGGCCTATTTTTGGCACGCGGAGGGAGCTCACAAAGTCTCGCCCCATTCCGATCCGGCGGACGATGTTGGCCAGCCCCTCCCCCCAAGGATATAGCCCACCCGTTTTTTGGCCATTTTTCCGCTGGACGAACTTGGCGCCCCGGCCTTCAGGCGGTTATTTTTGGGTACGGCTGTGCCCGCGGCCTATTTTTAGCACGCGGAAGCCGCTCTCAAAGTCTCGCCCCATTCCGAGTCCGGCGGACGAAGTTGGCCAACCCCTCCCCCCAAGGCTATAGCCCACCCGTTTTTTGGCCATTTTTCCGCTGGACGAACTTGGCGCCCCGGCCTTCGGTCGGTTATTTTTGGGCGCGGCTGTGGCCGCGGCCTATTTTTGGCACGCGGAGGCCGCTCGCAAAGTCTTGTCCCATTCCGAGTCCGGCGGACGAAGTTGGTCAGCCCCTCCCCCCAAGGCTATAGCCCACCCGTTTTTTAGCCATTTTTCCGCTAGGGGGTTTGGGCGCGCCGACCTTCGGGGGGTTATTTTAGGACGCGGCTGTGCCCGCAGCCTATTTTTGGCACGCGGAGGCCGCTCGCAAAGTCTCGCCCCATTCCGAGTCCGGCGGACGAAGTCGGCCAGCCCCTCCCCCCAAGGCTATCGCCCACCCGCTTTTTGGCCATTTTTCCGCTGGACGAACTTGGTGCCCTGGCCTTCGGGCGGTTATTTTTGGGCGCGGCTGTGCCCGCGGCCTATTTTTGGCTCGCGGAGGCCGCTCGCAATGTCTCGCCCCATTCCGAGTCCGGCGGACGAAGTTGGCCAGCCCCTCCCCCCAAGGCTATAGCCCACCCGTTTTTTGGCCATTTTTCCGCTGGACGAACTTGGCGCCCCGGCCTTCAGGCGGTTATTTTTGGGTACGGCTGTGCCCGCGGCCTATTTTGGCACGCTGAGCCGCCGCCGCAAAGTCTCGCCCCATTCCGAGTCCGGCGGACGAAGTTGGCCAACCCCTCCCCCCAAGGCTATAGCCCACCCGTTTTTTGGCCATTTTTCCGCTGGACGAACTTGGCGCCCCGGCCTTCGGTCGGTTATTTTTGGGCGCGGCTGTGGCCGCGGCCTATTTTTGGCACGCGGAGGCCGCTCGCAAAGTCTTGTCCCATTCCGAGTCCGGCGGACGAAGTTGGTCAGCCCCTCCCCCCAAGGCTATAGCCCACCCGTTTTTTAGCCATTTTTCCGCTAGGGGGTTTGGGCGCGCCGACCTTCGGGGGGTTATTTTAGGACGCGGCTGTGCCCACAGCCTATTTTTGGTACGCGGAGGCCGCTCGCAAAGTCTCGCACCATTCCGAGTCCGGCGGACGAAGTCGGCCAGCCCCTCCCCCCAAGGCTATAGCCCACCCGTTATTTGGCCATTTTTCCGCTGGACGAACTTGGCGCCCCGGCCTTCGGGCGGTTATTTTTGCGCGCGGCTCTGCCCCTGGCCTATTTTTGGCATGCGGAGGGAGCTCGCAAAAGTCTCGCCCCATTCCCAGTCCGGCGGACGAAGTTTGCCAGCCCCTCCCCCCAAGGCTATAGCCCACCCCTTTTTTGGCCATTTTTCCGCTGGACGAACTTGGCGCCCCGGCCTTCGGGCGGTTATTTTTGGGCGCGGCTGTGCCCGTAGCCTATTTTTGGCACGCGGAGGCCTCTCGCAAAGTCTCGCCCCATTCCGAGTCCGGCGGACGAAGTTGGCCAGCCCCTCCCCCCAAGGCTATCGCCCACCCGTTTTTTGGCCATATTTCCGCTGGTGGGTTTGGGCGCGCCGACCTTCGGGGGGTTATTTTTGGATGCGGCTGTGCCCGCGGCCTATTTTTGGCACGCGGAGGCCGCTCGCAAAGTCTCGCCCCATTCCGAGTCCGGCGGACGAAGTTGGCCAACCCGTCCCCCCAAGGGTATAGCCCACCCGTTTTTTGGCCATTTTTCCGATGGACGAACTTGGCCCCCGGCCTTCGGGTGGTTATTTTTGGGCACGGCTGTGCCCGCGGCCTATTTTTGGTACGCGGAGGCCGCTCGCAAAGACTCGCCCCATTCCGAGTCCGGCGGACGAAGTTGGCCAGCCCCACCCCCCATGGCTATAGCCCACCCGTTTTTTGGCCCTTTTTCCGCTGGGGGGTTTGGGCGCGCCGACCATCGGGGGGTTATTTTTGGGGGCAGCTGTGCCCGTGGCCTATTTTTGGCACGCGGAGGCCGCTCGAAAAGTCTCGCCCCATTCCGAATCCGCCGGACGAAGTTGGCCAGCCCCTCCCACCAAGGCTATAGCCCACCCGTTTTTTGGCCATTTTTCCGCTGGACGAACTTGGCGCCCCGGCCTTCGGGCGGTTATTTTTGGGCACGGCTGTGTCTGCGGCCTAATTTTGGCATGCGGAGGCCGCTCGCAAAGTCTCGCCCCATTCCGAGTCTGGCGGACGAAGTGGGCCAGACCCTCCCCCCAAGGTAATAGCCCACCCGTTTTTTGGCCATTTTTCCGCTGGACGAACTTGGCGCCCCGGCCTTCGGGCTGTTATTTTTGGGCGCGGCTGTGCCCGCGGCCTATTTTTGGTACGCGGAGGCCGCTCGCAAAGTCTCGCCCCATTCCGAGTCCGGCGGACGAAGTTGGCCAGCCCCACCCCCCATGGCTATAGCCCACCCGTTTTTTGGCCCTTTTTCCGCTGGGGGGTTTGGGCGCGCCGACCATCGGGGGGTTATTTTTGGGGGCAGCTGTGCCCGTGGCCTATTTTTGGCACGCGGAGGCCGCTCGAAAAGTCTCGCCCCATTCCGAATCCGCCGGACGAAGTTGGCCAGCCCCTCCCACCAAGGCTATAGCCCACCCGTTTTTTGGCCATTTTTCCGCTGGACGAACTAGGCGCCCCGGCCTTCGGGCGGTTATTTTTGGGCACGGCTGTGTCCGCGGCCTAATTTTGGCATGCGGAGGCCGCTCGCAAAGTCTCGCCCCATTTCGAGTCTGGCGGACGAAGTGGGCCAGACCCTCCCCCCAAGGCAATAGCCCACCCGTTTTTTGGCCATTTTTCCGCTGGACGAACTTCGCGCCCCGGCCTTCGGGCTGTTATTTTTGGGCGCGGCTGTGCCCGCGGCCTATTTTTGGCATGCGGAGGCCGTTCACAAAGTCTCGCCCCATTCCGAGTCTGGCGGACGAATTGGGCCAGCCCCTCCCCCCAAGGCTATAGCCCACCCGTTTTTTGGACATTTTTCGGCTGGACGAACTTGGCGCCCCGGGCCTTCGGGCGGTTATTTTTGGGCGCGGCTGTGCCCGCGGCCTATTTTTGGCATGCGGAGGCCGCTCGCAAAGTCTCGCCCCATTCCGAGTCTGGCGGACGAAGTGGGCCAGACCCTCCCCCCAAGGCAATAGCCCACCCGTTTTTTGGCCATTTTTCCGCTGGACGAACTTGGCGCCCCGGCCTTCGGGCTGTTATTTTTGGGCGCGGCTGTGCCCGCGGCCTATTTTTGGCATGCGGAGGCCGCTCGCAAAGTCTCGCCCCATTCCGAGTCTGGCGGACGAAGTGGGCCAGCCCCTCCCCCCAAGGCTATAGCCCACCCGTTTTTTGGCCATTTTTCGGCTGGACGAACTTGGCGCCTCGGCCGTCAGGCTGTTATTTTTGGGCGCGGCTGTGCCCGCGGCCTATTTTTGGCATGCGGAGGCCGCTCGTAAAGTCTCGCCCCATTCCGAGTCCGGCGGACGAAGTGGGCCAGCCCCTCTCCCCAAGGCTATAGCCCACCCGTTTTTTGGCCATTTTTCCGCTGGACGAATTTGGCGCCCCAGCCTTCGGGCGGTTATTTTTGGGCGCGGCTGTGCCCGTAGCCTATTTTTGGCACGCGGAGGCCGATCGCAAAGTCTCGCCCCATTCCGAGTCCGGCGGACGAAGTTGGCCAATCCCTCCCCCCAAGGCTATAGCCCACCCATTTTTTGGCCATTTTTCCGCTGGGCGAACTTGGCGCCCCGGCCTTCGGGCGGTTATTTTTGGGCGCGGCTGTCCCCACAGCATATTTTTGGCACGCGGAGGCCGCTTGCAAAGTCTCGGCCCATTCCGAGTCCGGCGGACGAAGTGGGCCAGCCCCTCCCCCCAAGGCAATAGCCCACCCGTTTTTTGGCCATTTTTCCGCTGGACGAACTTGGCGCCCCGGCCTTCGGGCGGTTATTTTTGGGCGCGGCTGTGCCCGCGGCCTATTTTTGGCATGCGGAGGCCGCTCGCAAAGTCTCGCCCCATTCCGAGTCTGGCGGACGAAGTGGGCCAGACCCTCCCCCCAAGGCAATAGCCCACCCGTTTTTTGGCCATTTTTCCGCTGGACGAACTTGGCGCCCCGGCCTTCGGGCTGTTATTTTTGGGCGCGGCTGTGCCCGCGGCCTATTTTTGGCATGCGGAGGCCGCTCGCAAAGTCTCGCCCCATTCCGAGTCTGGCGGACGAAGTGGGCCAGCCCCTCCCCCCAAGGCTATAGCCCACCCGTTTTTTGGCCATTTTTCGGCTGGACGAACTTGGCGCCACGGCCGTCAGGCTGTTATTTTTGGGCGCGGCTGTGCCCGCGGCCTATTTTTGGCATGCGGAGGCCGCTCGTAAAGTCTCGCCCCATTCCGAGTCCGGCGGACGAAGTGGGCCAGCCCCTCTCCCCAAGGCTATAGCCCACCCGTTTTTTGGCCATTTTTCCGCTGGACGAATTTGGCGCCCCAGCCTTCGGGCGGTTATTTTTGGGCGCGGCTGTGCCCGTAGCCTATTTTTGGCACGCGGAGGCCGATCGCAAAGTCTCGCCCCATTCCGAGTCCGGCGGACGAAGTTGGCCAATCCCTCCCCCCAAGGCTATAGCCCACCCATTTTTTGGCCATTTTTCCGCTGGGCGAACTTGGCGCCCCGGCCTTCGGGCGGTTATTTTTGGGCGCGGCTGTCCCCACAGCATATTTTTGGCACGCGGAGGCCGCTTGCAAAGTCTCGGCCCATTCCGAGTCCGGCGGACGAAGTGGGCCAGCCCCTCCCCCCAAGGCAATAGCCCACCCGTTTTTTGGCCATTTTTCCGCTGGACGAACTTGGCGCCCCGGCCTTCGGGCGGTTATTTTTGGCCGCGGCTGTGTCCACGGCCTATTTATGGAGCGCGGAGGCCGCTCATAAAGTCTCGCCCCATTCCGAGTCCGGCGGACGAAGTTGGCCAGCCCCTCCCCCCAAGGCCATAGCCCACCCGTTTTTTGGCCATTTTTCCGCTGGACGAATTTGGCGCCCCAGCCTTCGGGCGGTTATTTTTGGGTGCGGCTGTGCCCGTAGCCTATTTTTGGCACGCGGAGGCCGATCGCAAAGTCTCGCCCCATTCCGAGTCCGGCGGACGAAGTTGGCCAATCCCTCCCCCCAAGGCTATAGCCCACCCGTTTTTTGGCCATTTTTCCGCTGGGCGAACTTGGCGCCCCGGCCTTCGGGCGGTTATTTTTGGGCGTGGCTGTCCCCACAGCATATTTTTGGCACGCGGAGGCCGCTTGCAAAGTCTCGGCCCATTCCAAGTCCGGCGGACGAAGTGGGCCAGCTCCTCCCCCCAAGGCAATAGCCCACCCGTTTTTTGGCCATTTTTCCGCTGGACGAACTTGGCGCCCCGGCCTTCGGGCGGTTATTTTTGGGCGCGGCTGTGTCCACGGCCTATTTATGGAGCGCGGAGGCCGCTCATAAAGTCTCGCCCCATTCCGAGTCCGGCGGACGAAGTTGGCCAGCCCCTCCCCCCAAGGCCATAGCCCACCCGTTTTTTGGCCATTTTTCCGCTGGACGAACTTGTCGCCCCGGCCGTTAGGCGGTTATTTTTGGGCACGGCTGTGCCCGCGGCCTATTTTTGGCACGCGGAGGCCGCTCACAAAGTCTCGCCCCATTCCGAGTCCGGCGGACGAAGTGGGCCGGCCCCTCCCCCCAAGGCGAAAGCCCACCCGTGTTTTGGCCTTTTTTCCGCTGGGGGGTTTGGGCGCGCCGACCTTCGGGGGGTTATTTTTGGGCGTGGCTGTGCCCGCGGCCTATTTTTGCCTCGCGCTCGCATAGTCTCACCCCATTCCGAGTCCGGCAGACGAAGTTGGCCAGCCCCTCCCCCCAAGACTATAGCCCACCCGTTTTTTGGCCATTTTTCCGCTGGACGAACTTGGCGCCCCAGCCTTCGGGCGGTTATTTTTGGGCGCGGCTGTGCCCGAAGCTGAGTTTTGGCACGCGGAGGCCGCTCATAAAGTCTCACCCCATTCTAAGTCCGGCGGACGAAGTTGGCCAGCCCCTCTCCCCAAGGCTATAGCCCACCCGTTTTTTGGCCATTTTTCCGCTGAACGAACTTGGCGCCCCGGCCTTCGGGCGGTTATTTTTGGGCGCGGCTGTGCCCGAAGCCGATTTTTGGCATGCGGAGGCCGCTCCTAAAGTCTCGCCCCATTCCGAGTCTGGCGAACGAAGTTGGCCAGCCCCTCTCACCAAGGCTATAGCCCACCCGTTTTTTGGCCATTTTTCCGCTGGACGAACTTGGCGCCCCGGCCTTCGGGCGGTTATTTTTGGGCGCGGCTGTGTCCACGGCCTATTTATGGAGCGCGGAGGCCGCTCATAAAGTCTCGCCCCATTCCGAGTCCGGCGGACGAAGTTGGCCAGCCCCTCCCCCCAAGGCCATAGCCCACCCGTTTTTTGGCCATTTTTCCGCTGGACGAATTTGGCGCCCCAGCCTTCGGGCGGTTATTTTTGGGTGCGGCTGTGCCCGTAGCCTATTTTTGGCACGCGGAGGCCGATCGCAAAGTCTCGCCCCATTCCGAGTCCGGCGGACGAAGTTGGCCAATCCCTCCCCCCAAGGCTATAGCCCACCCGTTTTTTGGCCATTTTTCCGTTGGGCGAACTTGGCGCCCCGGCCTTCGGGCGGTTATTTTTGGGTGCGGCTGTCCCCACAGCATATTTTTGGCACGCGGAGGCCGCTTGCAAAGTCTCGGCCCATTCCGAGTCCGGCGGACGAAGTGGGCCAGCTCCTCCCCCCAAGGCAATAGCCCACCCGTTTTTTGGCCATTTTTCCGCTGGACGAACTTGGCGCCCCGGCCTTCGGGCGGTTATTTTTGGGCGCGGCTGTGTCCACGGCCTATTTATGGAGCGCGGAGGCCGCTCATAAAGTCTCGCCCCATTCCGAGTCCGGCGGACGAAGTTGGCCAGCCCCTCCCCCCAAGGCCATAGCCCACCCGTTTTTTGGCCATTTTTCCGCTGGACGAACTTGTCGCCCCGGCCGTTAGGCGGTTATTTTTGGGCACGGCTGTGCCCGCGGCCTATTTTTGGCACGCGGAGGCTGCTCACAAAGTCTCGCCCCATTCCGAGTCCGGCGGACGAAGTGGGCCGGCCCCTCCCCCCAAGGCGAAAGCCCACCCGTGTTTTGGCCTTTTTTCCGCTGGGGGGTTTGGGCGCGCCGACCTTCGGGGGGTTATTTTTGGGCGTGGCTGTGCCCGCGGCCTATTTTTGCCTCGCGCTCGCATAGTCTCACCCCATTCCGAGTCCGGCAGACGAAGTTGGCCAGCCCCTCCCCCCAAGACTATAGCCCACCCGTTTTTTGGCCATTTTTCCGCTGGACGAACTTGGCGCCCCAGCCTTCGGGCGGTTATTTTTGGGCGCGGCTGTGCCCGAAGCTGATTTTTGGCACGCGGAGGCCGCTCATAAAGTCTCACCCCATTCTAAGTCCGGCGGACGAAGTTGGCCAGCCCCTCTCCCCAAGGCTATAGCCCACCCGTTTTTTGGCCATTTTTCCGCTGGACGAACTTGGCGCCCCGGCCTTCGGGCGGTTATTTTTGGGCGCGGCTGTGCCCGAAGCCGATTTTTGGCACGCGGAGGCCGCTCCTAAAGTCTCGCCCCATTCCGAGTCCGGCGAACGAAGTTGGCCAGCCCCTCTCACCAAGGCTATAGCCCACCCGTTTTTTGGCCATTTTTCCGCTGGACGAACTTGGCGCCCCAGCCTTCGGGCGGTTATTTTTGGGCGCGGCTGTCCCCGTAGCCTATTTTTGGCATGCGGAGGCCGCTCGCAAAGTCTCGCCCCATTCCGAGTCCGGCGGACGAAGTTTGCCAGCCCCTCCCCCCAAGGCAATAGCCCACCCGTTTTTTGGCCATTTTTCCGCTGGACGAACTTGGCGCCCCGGCCGTCGGGCGGTTATTTTTGGGCGCGGCTGTGCCCGCGGCCTATTTTTGGTACGCAGAGGCCGTTCGGAAAGTCTCGCCCCATTCCGAGTGCGGCGGACGAAGTCGGCCAGCCCCTCCCCCCAAGGCTACAGCCCACCCGTTTTTTGGCCATTTTTCCGCTGGACGAACTTGGCGCCCCGGCCGTCAGGCGGTTATTTTTGGGCGTGGCTGTGTCCGCGGCCTATTTTTGGCAAGTGGAGGCCGCTCGTAAAGTCTCGCCCCATTCCGAGTCCGGCGGACGAAGTTGGCCAGCCCCTCCCCCCAAGGCGAAAGCCCAACCGTTTTTTGGCCATTTTTCCGCCGGGGGGTTTGGGCGCGCCGACCTTCGGGGGGTTATTTTTGGGCGTGGCTGTGCCCGCGGCCTATTTTTGTCACGCGGAGGCCGATCGTAAAGTCTCGCCCCATTCCGAGTCCGGCGGACGATGTGGGCCAGCACCTCCCCCCAAGGCTATAGGCCACCCGTTTTTTTGCAATTTTTCCGCGGGATGAACTTGGTGCCCCGGCCTTCGGGCGGTTATTTTTTTGGCGCGGCTGTAACCGCAGCCTATTTTTTGCACGCGGAGGCCGCTTACAAAGTCTCGCCCCATTCCGAGTCCGGCGGACGAAGTTGGCCAGCCCCTCCCCCCAAGGCTATAGCCCACCCGTTTTTTGGCCATTTTTCCGCTGGACGAACTTGGTACCCCGGCCTTCGGGCGGTTACTTTGGGCGCGGCTGTGCCCGCGGCATATTTTTGGCACGCGGAGGCTGCTTGTAAAGTCTCGCCCTATTCCGAGTCCGGCGGACGATGTTGGCCAGCCCTTCCCCCCAAGGCTATAGCCCAACCATTTTTTGGCCATTTTTCCGCTGGACGAACTTGGCGCCCCGGCCGTCAGGCGGTTATTTTTGGGCGCGACTGTGCCCGTTGCCTATTTTTGGCACGCGGAGGCCGCTCGCATAGTCTTACCCCATTCCGAGTCCGGCGGACGAAGTTTGCCAGCCCCTCCCCCCAAGGCTATAGCCCACCCGTTTTTTGGCCATTTTTCCGCTGGACGAACTTGGCGCCCCAGCCTTCGGGTGGTTATTTTTGGGCGCGACTGTGCCCGCGGCCTATTTTTGGCACGCGGAGGCCGCTCGCAAATTCTCGCCCCATTCCGAGTCCGGCGGACGAAGTGGGCCAGACCCTCCCCCCAAGGCTATAACCCACCCGTTTTTTGGCCATTTTTCCGTTGGACGAACTTGGCGCCCCGGCCGTCGGGCGGTTATTTTTGGGCGAGGCTGTGCCTGCAGCCTATTTTTGGCACGCGGAGGCCGTTCGGAAAGTCTCGCCCCATTCCGAGTCCGGCGGACGATGTTGGCCAGCCCTTCCCCCCAAGGCTATAGCCCAACCGTTTTTTGGCCATTTTTCCGCTGGACGAACCTGGCGCCCCGGCCGTCAGGCGGTTATTTTTGGGCGCGACTGTGCCCGTTGCCTATTTTTGGCACGCGGAGGCCGCTCGCATAGTCTTACCCCATTCCGAGACCGGCGGACGAAGTTGGCCAGCTCCTCCCCCCCCAAGGCTATAGCCTACCCGTTTTTTGGCCATTTTTCCGCTGGACGAACTTGGCGCCCCGGCCTTCGGGTGGTTATTTTTGGACGCGGCTGTGCCCACAGCCTATTTTTGGCACGCGGAGGCTGCTCGTTAAGTCTCGCCCCACTCCGAGTCCGGCGGACGAAGTTGGCCAGCCCCTTCCCCCAAGGCTATAGCCCACCCGTTTTTTGGCCATTTTTCCGCTGGACGAACTTGGCACCCCGGCCTTCGGGCGGTTATTTTTGGGCGCGGCTGTGCCCACAGCCTATTTTTGGCACACGGAGGTCCCTCGCAATGTCTCGCGCCATTCCGAGTCCGGCGGACGAAGATGGCAAGCACCACCCCCCAAGGCTATAGCCCACCCGTTTTTGTGGCCTTTTTCCGCTGGACGAACTTGGCGTCCCGGCCTTCGGGCGGTTATTTTTGGGCGCGGCTGTGCCCGCGGCCTATATTTGGCACACCGAGGGCCCTTGCAAAGTCTCGCGCTATTCCGAGTCTGGCGGACGAAGTTGGCCTGCCCCACCTCCCAAGGCTATAGCCCACCTGTTTTCGTGGCCTTTTTCCGCTGGACGAACTTGGCGCCTCGGCCTTCGGGCAGTTATTTTTGGGTACGGCTGTGCCCACAGCCTATTTTTGGCACACGGAGGCCCCTCGCAAAGTCTCACGCCATTCCGAGTCCGGCGGACGAAGTCGGCCAGCCCCACCCCCCAAGGCTATAGCCCACCCGTTTTTGTGGACTTTTTCCGCTGGACGAACTTGGCGCCGGCCTTCGGACGGTTATTTTTGGGTACGGCTGTGCCCACGGCCTATTTTTGGCGCACGGAGGGCCCTCGCAAAGTCTTGCGCCATTCCGAGTCCGGCGGACGAAGTTGGCCAACCCCACCCCCAAGGCTATAGCCCACCCGTTTTTGTGGCCTTTTTCCGCTGGACGAACTTGGCGCCCCGGCCTTCGGGCGGTTATTTTTGGGTGCCGCTGTGCCCACGGCCTTTTTTTGGCACACGGAGGACCCTCACAAAGTCTCGCGCCCTTCCGAGTCCGGCGGACGAAGTTGGCCAGCCCCACCCCGCAAGGCTATAGCCCACCCGTTTTTGTGGCCTTTTTCTGCTGGACGAACTTGGCGCCCCGGCCTTCAGGCGGTTATTTTTGGGTGCGGCTGTGCCCACGGCCTATTTTTGGCACACAGAGGGCCCTCGCAAAGTCTTGAGCCATTCCGAGTCCGGCGGACGAAGTTGGCCAACCCCACCCCCAAGGCTATAGCCCACCCGTTTTTGTGGCCTTTTTCCGCTGGACGAACTTGGCGCCCCGGCCTTCGGGCGGGTATTTTTGGGAGCGGTTGTGCCCGCGGCCTATGTTTGGCAGACGGAGGTACCTAGCAAAGTCTCGCGCCATTCCGAGTCCGGCGGACGAAGTTGGCCAATCCCACCCCCCAAGGCTATAGCCCACCCGTTTTTGTGGCCTTTTACCGCTGGACGAACTTGTCGCCCCGGCCTTCGGGCGGGTATTTTTGGGAGCGGTTGTGCCCGCGGCCTATTTTTGGCAGACGGAGATGCCTCGCAAAGTCTCGCGCCATTCCGAGTCCGGCGGACGAAGTTGGCCAGCCCCACCCCCCAAGGCTTTAGCCCACCCGTTTTTGTGGCCTTTTACCGCTGGACGAACTTGGCGCCCCGGCCTTCGGGCGGGTATTTTTGGGAGCGGTTGTGCCCGCGGCCTATGTTTGGCAGACGGAGGTACCTCGCAAAGTCTCGCGCCATTCCGAGTCCGGCGGACGAAGTTGGCCAATCCCACCCCCCAAGGCTATAGCCCACCCGTTTTTGTGGCCTTTTACCGCTGGACGAACTTGTCGCCCCGGCCTTCGGGCGGGTATTTTTGGGAGCGGTTGTGCCCGCGGCCTATTTTTGGCAGACGGAGGTGCCTCGCAAAGTCTCGCGCCATTCCGAGTCCGGCGGACGAAGTTGGCCAGCCCCACCCCCCAAGGCTTTAGCCCACCCGTTTTTGTGGCCTTTTACCGCTGGACGAACTTGGCGCCCCGGCCTTCGGGCGGGTATTTTTGGGAGCGGTTGTGCCCGCGGCCTATTTTTGGCAGACGGAGGTGCCTCGCAGAGTCTCGCGCCATTCCGAGTCCGGCGGACGAAGTTGGCCAGTCCCACCCCCCAAGGCTATAGCCCACCCGTTTTTGTGGCCTTTTACCGCTGGACGAACTTGGCGCCCCGGCCTTCGGGCTGATATTTTTGGGCGCGGCTGTGCCCGCGTCCTATTTTTGGCACACGGAGGCGCCTCGCAAAGTCTCGTGCCATTCCGAATCCGGCGGACGAAGTTGGCCAGCCCCACCCCTCAAGGCTATAGCCCACCCGTTTTTGTGGCCTTTTACCGCTGGACGAACTTGGCGCCCCGGCCTTCGTGCGGGTATTTTTGGGGGCGGCAGTGCCCGCGGCCTATTTTTGGCACACGGAGGTGCCTCGCAAAGTCTCGCGCCATTCCGAGTCTGGCGGACGAAGTGGGCCAGCCCCACCCCCCAAGGCTATAGTCCACCCGTTTTTGTGGCCATTTACCGCTGGACGAACTTGGCGCCCCGGCCTTCGGGCTGGTATTTTTGGGCGCGGCTGTGCCCGCGGCCTATATTTGGCACACGGAGGTGCCTCGCAAAGTCTCGTGCCATTCCGAGTCCGGCGGACGAAGTTGGCCAGCCCCACCCCCTAAGGATACAGCCCACCCGTTTTTGTGGCCTTTTTCTGCTGGACGAACTTGGCGCCCCGGCCTTCAGGCGGTTATTTTTGGGTGCGGCTGTGCCCACGGCCTATTTTTGGCACACGGAGGGCCCTCGCAAAGTCTTGCGCCATTCCGAGTCCGGCGGACGAAGTTGGCCAACCCCACCCCCAAGGCTATAGCCCACCCGTTTTTGTGGCCTTTTTCCGCTGGACGAACTTGGCGCCACGGCCTTCGGGCGGTTATTTTGGGCGCGGCTGTGCCCACGGCCTTTTTTTGGCACACGGAGGCCCCTCACAAAGTCTCGCGCCCTTCCGAGTCCGGCGGACGAAGTTGGCCAGCCCCTCCCCCCAAGGCTATAGCCCACCCGTTTTTGTGGCCTTTTACCGCTGGACGAACTTGGCGCTCCGGCCTTCGGGCGGGTATTTTTGGGAGCGGTTGTGCCCGCGGCCTATGTTTGGCAGACGGAGGTACCTCGCAAAGTCTCGCGCCATTCCGAGTCCGGCGGACGAAGTTGGCCAATCCCACCCCCCAAGGCTATAGCCCACCCGTTTTTGTGGCCTTTTACCGCTGGACGAACTTGTCGCCCCGGCCTTCGGGCGGGTATTTTTGGGAGCGGTTGTGCCCGCGGCCTATTTTTGGCAGACGGAGGTGCCTCGCAAAGTCTCGCGCCATTCCGAGTCCGGCGGACGAAGTTGGCCAGCCCCACCCCCCAAGGCTTTAGCCCACCCGTTTTTGTGGCCTTTTACCGCTGGACGAACTTGGCGCCCCGGCCTTCGGGCGGGTATTTTTGGGAGCGGTTGTGCCCGCGGCCTATTTTTGGCAGACGGAGGTGCCTCGCAGAGTCTCGCGCCATTCCGAGTCCGGCGGACGAAGTTGGCCAGTCCCACCCCCCAAGGCTATAGCCCACCCGTTTTTGTGGCCTTTTACCGCTGGACGAACTTGGCGCCCCGGCCTTCGGGCTGATATTTTTGGGCGCGGCTGTGCCCGCGTCCTATTTTTGGCACACGGAGGCGCCTCGCAAAGTCTCGTGCCATTCCGAATCCGGCGGACGAAGTTGGCCAGCCCCACCCCTCAAGGCTATAGCCCACCCGTTTTTGTGGCCTTTTACCGCTGGACGAACTTGGCGCCCCGGCCTTCGTGCGGGTATTTTTGGGGGCGGCAGTGCCCGCGGCCTATTTTTGGCACACGGAGGTGCCTCGCAAAGTCTCGCGCCATTCCGAGTCTGGCGGACGAAGTGGGCCAGCCCCACCCCCCAAGGCTATAGTCCACCCGTTTTTGTGGCCATTTACCGCTGGACGAACTTGGCGCCCCGGCCTTCGGGCGGGTATTTTTGGGCGCGGCTGTGCCCGCGGCCTATTTTTGGCACACGGAGGCGCCTCGCAAGGTCTCACGCCATTCCGAGTCCGGCGGACGAAGTTGGCCACCCCCACCCCCCAAGGCTATAGCCCACCGGTTTTTGTGGCCTTTTTCCGCTGGACGAACATGGCGCCCCAGCCTTCGGGCGGGTATTTTTCGGCGCGGCTCTGCCCGCGGCCTATATTTGGCACACGGAGGTGCCTCGCAAAGTCTCGCGCCATTCCGAGTCCGGCGGACGAAGTGGGCCAGCCCCACCCCCCAAGGCTATAGCCCACCCGTTTTTGTGGCCTTTTACCACTGGACGAACATGGCGTCCCAGACTTCGGGCGGGTATTTTAGGGCGCGGCTGTGTCCGCGTCCTATATTTGGCACATGGAGGTGCCTCGTAAAGTCTCGCGCCATTCCGAGTCCGGCGGACGAAGTTGGCCAGCCCCACACCCCAAGGCTATAGCCCACCCGTTTTTGTGGCCTTTTACCGCTGGACGAACTTGGCGCCCCGGCCTTCGGGCATGTATTTTAGGGCGCGGCTGTGCCCGCATCCTATGTTTGGCACACGGAGGTGCCTCGCAAAGTCTCAGGCCATTCCGAGTCCGGCGGACGAAGTTGGCCAGCCCCACCCCCCAAGGCTATAGTCCACCCGTTTTTGTGGCCATTTACCGCTGGACGAACTTGGCGCCCCGGCCTTCGGGCGGGTATTTTTGGGCGCGGCTGTGCCCGCGGCCTATTTTTGGCACACGGAGGCGCCTCGCAAGGTCTCACGCCATTCCGAGTCCGGCGGACGAAGCTGGCCACCCCCACCCCCCAAGGCTATAGCCCACCGGTTTTTGTGGCCTTTTTCCGCTGGACGAACATGGCGCCCCAGCCTTCGGGCGGGTATTTTTCGGCGCGGCTCTGCCCGCGGCCTATCTTTGGCACACTTAGGTGCCTCGCAAAGTCTCGCGCCATTCCGAGACCGGCGGACGAAGTTGGCCAGCCCCACCCCCCAAGGCTTTAGCCCACCCGTTCTTGTGGCCTTTTACCGCTGGACGAACTTGGCGCCCCGGCCTTCGGGATGATATTTTTGGGCGCGGCTGTGCCCGCGTCCTATTTTTGGCACACGGAGGCGCCTCGCAAAGTCTCGTGCCATTCCGAGTCCGGCGGACGAAGTTGGCCAGCCCCACCCCTCAAGGCTATAGCCCACCCGTTTTTGTGGCCTTTTACCGCTGGACGAACTTGGCGCCCCGGCCTTCGGGCGGGTATTTTTGGACGCGGCTGTGCCCGCGGCCAACGTTTTGGCTCATGGAGGCACCTAGCAAAGTCTCGCGCCATTCCGAGTCCGGCGGACGAAGTGGGCCAGCCCCACCCCCCAAGGCTATAGCCCACCCATTTTTGTGGCCTTTTTCCGCTGGACGAACTTGGCGCCCCGGCCTTCGGGCGGGTATGTTTGGGCGCGGCTGTGCCCGCGGCCTATTTTTGGCACTCGGAGGCGCCTCACAAATTCTCTCGCCATTCCGAGTCTGGCGGTCGAAGTCGGCCAGCCCCACCCCCCAAGGCCATAGCCCACCCGTTTTTGTGGCCTTTTTCCGCTGGACGAACTTGGCGCCCCGGCGATCGGTCGGGTATTTTTGGGCGCGCCTGTGTGTACGGCCTATTTTTGGCACACGGAGGCGCCTCGCAAAGTCTCGCGCCATTCCGAGTCCGGTGGACCAAGTTGGCCAGCCCTACCACCCAAGGCTATAGCCCACCCGTTTTTGTGGCCTTTTTCCGCTGGACGAACTTGGCGCCCCGGTCTTCGGGCGGGTATTTTTGGGCGCGGCTGTGACCGCGGCCAACTTTTTGGCTCATGGAGGCGCCTAGCAAAGTCTCGCGCCATTCCGAGTCCGGCGGACGAAGTGGGCCAGCCCCACCCCCCAAGGCTATAGCCCTCCCGTTTTTGTGGCCTTTTTCTGCTGGACGAACTTGGCGCCCCGGCCTTCGGGCGGGTATTTTTGGGCGCGGCTGTGCCCGCGACCAACTTTTTGGCTCATGGAGGCGCCTCGCAACGTCTCGCGCCATTCCGAGCCCGGCGGACGAAGTGGGCCAGCCCCACCCCCCAAAGCTATAGCCCACCCGATTTTGTGGCCTTGTTCCGCTGGACGAACTTGGCGCCCCGGCCTTCGGGTGGGTATTTTTGGGCGCGGCTGTTTTCGCTGCCTATTTTTGGCACACGGAGGAGCCTCGCAAAGTCTCGCGCCATTCCGAGTCCGGCGGACGAAGTTCGCCAGCCCCACCCCCCAAGGCTATAGCCCACCCGTTTTTGTGGCCTTTTTCCGCTGGACGAACTTGGCGCCCCGGCCTTCGGGCGGGTATTTTAGGGCGCGGTTGTGCACGCGGCCTATTTGTGGCACATGGAGGCGCCTCGAAAAGTCTCGCACCATTTCGAGTCCGGCGGACGAAGTTGGCCAGCCCCACCCCCCAAGGCTATAGCCCACCCGTTTTTGTGGCCTTTTACCGCTGGACGAATTTGGCGCCCCGGCCTTCGGACGGGTATTTTTGGGCGCGGCTGTGCCAGCGGCCTATTTTTTGCACACGGAGGTGTCTCGCAAATTATCGCGCCATTCCGAGTCCGGCGGACGAAGTCGGCCAGCCCCACCCCGCAAGGCTATAGCCCACCCGTTTTTGTGGCCTTTTACCGCTGGACGAACTTGGCGCCCCGGCCTTCGGGCGGGTATTTTTGGGCGCGGCTGTGCCTGCGGCCTATTTTTGGCACACGGAGGCGCCTCGCAAAGTCTCGCGCCATTCCGAGTCCGGCGGACGAAGTTGGCCAGCCCCACCCCCCAAGGCTATAGCCCACCCATTGTTGTGGCCTTTTTCCGCTGGACGAACTTGGCGCCCCGGCCTTCGGGCGTGTATTTTTGGGCGCGGCTGTGCCAGGGGCATAATTTTTGCACACGGAGGTGCCTCACAAAGTCTCGCGCCATTCCGAGTCCGGCGGACAAAGTTGGCCAGCCCCACCCCCCAAGGCTATAGCCCACACGTTTTTGTGGCCTTTTACCGCTGGACGAACTTGGCGCCCCGGCCTTCGGGCGGGTATTTTCGCGTGCGGCTGTGCCCGCGGCCTATTTTTGTCTCACGGAGGTGCCTCGCAAAGTCTCGCTCCATTCCGAGTCCGGCGGACGAAGTTGGCCAGCCCCACCCCCCAAGGCTATAGCCCATACGTTTTTGTGGCCTTTTACCGCTGGACGAACTTGGCGCCCCGGCCTTCGGGCGGGTATTTTCGCGCGCGGCTGTGCCCGCGGCCTATTTTTGTCACACGGAGGTGCCTCGCAAAGTCTCGCGCCATTCCAAGTCCGGCGGATGAAGTGGGCCAGCCCCACTCCCCAAGGCTATAGCCCACCCGTTTTTGTGGCCTTTTACCGCTGGACGAACATGGCGCCCCGGCCTTCGGGCGGGTATTTTTGGGAGCGGCTGTGCCCGTGGCGTATTTTTGGCACTCGGAGGCGCCTCACAAATTCTCTCGCCATTCCGAGTCTGGCGGTCGAAGTCGGCCAGCCCCACCCCCCAAGGCCATAGCCCACCCGTTTTTGTGGCCTTTTTCCGCTGGACGAACTTGGCGCCCCGGCGATCGGTCGGGTATTTTTGGGCGCGCCTGTGTGTACGGCCTATTTTTGGCACACGGAGGCGCCTCGCAAAGTCTCGCGCCATTCCGAGTCCGGTGGACCAAGTTGGCCAGCCCTACCACCCAAGGCTATAGCCCACCCGTTTTTGTGGCCTTTTTCCGCTGGACGAACTTGGCGCCCCGGTCTTCGGGCGGGTATTTTTGGGCGCGGCTGTGCCCGCGGCCTATTTTTATCACACGGAGGTGCCTCGCAAAGTCTCGCGCCATTCCGAGTCCGGCGGATGAAGTGGGCCAGCCCCACTCCCCAAGGCTATAGCCCACCCGTTTTTGTGGCCTTTTACCGCTGGACGAACATGGCGCCCCGGCCTTCGGGCGGGTATTTTTGGGAGCGGCTGTGCCCGTGGCGTATTTTTGTCACACGGAGGAGCCTTACAAAGTCTCGCGCCATTCCGAGTCCTGCGGACGAAGTTGGCCAGCCCCACCCCCCAAGGCTATTGCCCACCCGTTGTTGTGGCCTTTTTCCGCTGGACGAACTTGGTGCCCCGGCCTTCGGGCGGGTATTTTTTGGCGCGGATTTTCACGCGGCCTATTTTTGGCACACGGAGGCACCTCCCAAAGTCTCGCACCATTCCGAGTCCGGCGGACGAAGTTCGCCAGCCCCACCCCCCAAGGCTATATCTCACCCGTTTTTCTGCCATTTTTCCGCTGGACGAACTTGGCGCCCCGGCCTTCGGGCGGGTATTTTTGGGCGCGGCTGTGTTCGCTGCCTATTTATAACACACGGAGGAGTTTCGTAAAGTCTCGCGCCATTCCGAGTCCGGCGGACGAAGTTCGCCAGCCCCACCCCCCAAGGCTATAGCCCACCCGTTTTTCTGCCATTTTTCCGCTCGACGAACTTGGCGCCCCGGCCTTCGGACGGGTATTTTTGGGCGCGGCTGTGTTCGATGCCTATTTTTGGGACACGGAGGAGCCTCGCAAAGTCTCCCGCCATTCCGAGTCCGGCGGACGAAGTTGGCCAGCCCCACCCCCCAAGGCTATAGCCCACCCGTTTTTGTGGCCTTTTTCCGCTGGACGAACTTGGCGCCCCGGCCTTTGGTCGGGTATTTTTGGGCACGGCTGTGCCCGCGGCCTATTTTTGGCACACGGAGGCGCCTCGCAAAGTTTCGCGCCATTCCGAGTCCGGCGGACAAAGTTGGCCAGCCCCACCCCCCAAGGCTATAGCCCACCCGTTTTTCTGCCATTTTTCCGCTGGACGAACTTGGCGCCCCGGCCTTCGGTCGGGTATTTTTGGACGCGGCTGTGTTCGCTGCCTATTTTTGGCACACGGAGGAGCCTCGCAAAGTCTCGCGCCATTCCGAGTCCGGCGGACGAAGTTGGCCAGCCCCACCCCCCAAGGCTATAGCCCACCCGTTTTTCTGCCATTTTTCCGCTGGACGAACTTGGCGCCCCGGCCTTCGGTCGGGTATTTTTGGGCGCGGCTGTGTTCGCTGCCTATTTTTGGCACACGGAGGAGCCTCGCAAAGTCTCGCGCCATTCCAAGTCCGGCGGACGAAGTTGGCCAGCCCCACCCCCCAAGGCTATAGCCCACCCGTTTTTCTGCCATTTTTCCGCTCGACGAACTTGGCGCCCCGGCCTTCGGACGGGTATTTTTGGGCGCGGCTGTGTTCGATGCCTATTTTTGGCACACGGAGGAGCCTCGCAAAGTCTCCCGCCATTCCGAGTCCGGCGGACGAAGTTGGCCAGCCCCACCCCCCAAGGCTATAGCCCACCCGTTTTTGTGGCCTTTTTCCGCTGGACGAACTTGGCGCCCCGGCCTTCGGTCGGGTATTTTTGGGCACGGCTGTGCCCGCGGCCTATTTTTGGCACACGGAGGCGCCTCGCAAAGTTTCGCGCCATTCCGAGTCCGGCGGACGAAGTTGGCCAGCCCCACCCCCCAAGGCTATAGCCCACCCGTTTTTCTGCCATTTTTCCGCTGGACGAACTTGGCGCCCCGGCCTTCGGTCGGGTATTTTTAGGCGCGGCTGTGCCCGCGGCCTATTTTTGGCACACGGAGGTTCCTCGCAAAGTCTCGCGCCATTCCGAGTCCGGCGGACGAAGTTGGCCAGCCCCACCCCCCAAGGCTATAGCCCACCCGTTTTTGTGGCCTTTTTCCGCTGGACGAAATTGGCGCCCCGGCCTTCGGGCGTGTGTTATTGGGCGCGGCTGTACCCGCGGCCTATTTTTGGCATGCGGAGGTGCCTCGCAAAGTCTCGCGCCATTCCGAGTCTGGCGGACGAAGTGGGCCAGCACCACCCCCCAAGGCTATAGCCCACCCGTTTTTATGGCCTTTTACAGCTGGACGAACTTGGCGCCCCGGCCTTCGGGCGTGTCTTTTCGGGCGCGGCTGTGCCCGCGGCCTATTTGTGGCACACGGAGGCGCCTCAAAAAGTCTCGCTCCATTGTGAGTCTGGCGGACGAAGTTGGCCAGCACCACCCCCCAAGGCTATAGCCCACCCGTTTTTATGGCCTTTTACAGCTGGACGAACTTGGCGCCCCGGCCTTCGGGCGGGTATTTTTGGGCGCGGCTGTGCCCGCGCCCTATTTTTGGCACACGGAGCCGCCTTGCAAAGTCTCGCGCCATTCCGAGTCCGGCGGACGAAGTTGGCCAGCCCCACCCCCCAAGGCTATAGCCCACCCGTTTTTGTGGCCTTTTTCCGCTGGACGAACTTGGCGGCCCGGCCTTCGGGCGGGTATTTTTAGGCGCGGCTGTGCCCGATGCTTAGTTTTGGCACACGGAGGCGCCTCGCAAAGTCTCGCGCCATTCCGAGTCTGGCGGACGAAGTAGGCCAGCCCCACCCCCCAAGGCTATAGCCCACCCGTTTTTGTGGCCTTTTTCCGCTGGACGAACGTGGCGCCCCGGTCTTCGGGCGGGTATTTTTGGGCGCGGCTGTGCCCGCAGCCTATTTTTGGCACACGGAGGTTTCTCGCAAAGTCTCGCGCCATTCCGAGTCCGGCGGACGAAGTTGGCCAGCCCCACCCCCCAAGGCTATAGCATACCCGTTTTTGTGGCCTTTTTCCGCTGGACGAACATGGCACCCCGGCCTTCGGGCGGGTATTTTTGGGTGAGGCTGTGCCCGCGGCCTATTTTTGGCACACGGAGGCGCCTCGCAAAGTCTCGCGCCATTCCGAGTCCGGCGGACGAAGTTGGCCAGCCCCACCCCACAAGGCTATAGCCCAGCCGTTTTTGTCACCTTTTTCCGCTGGACGAACATGGAGCCCCGGCCTTCGGGCGGGTATTTTTGGGCGCGGCTGTGCCCGCGGCCTACTTTTGGCACACGGAGGCGCCTCGCAAAGTCTCGCGCCATTCCGAGTCCGGCGGACGAAGTTGGCCAGCCCCACCCCCCAAGGTTATAGCCCACCCGTTTTTGTGGCCTTTTTCCGCTGGACGAACTTGGAGCCCCGGCCTTCGGGCGGGTATTGTTGGGCATGGCGGTGCCTTCGGACTATTTTTGGCACACGAAGGCACCTCGAAAAGTCTCGCGCCATTCCGAGTCCGGCGGACGAAGTTGGCCAGCCCCACCCCCCAAGGTTATAGCCCACCCGTTTTTGTGTCCTTTTTCCGCTGGACAAACTTGGCGCCCCGGCCTTCGGGCGGTTATTTTTGGGCGCGGCTGTGCCCGCGGCCTATTTTTGGCACACGGAGGCGCCTCGCAAAGTTTCGCGCCATTCCGAGTCCGGCGGACGAAGTTGGCCAGCCCCACCCCCCAAGGCTATAGCCCACCCGTTTTTCTGCCATTTTTCCGCTGGACGAACTTGGCGCCCCGGCCTTCGGTCGGGTATTTTTAGGCGCGGCTGTGCCCGCGGCCTATTTTTGGCACACGGAGGCTCCTCGCAAAGTCTCGCGCCATTCCGAGTCCGGCGGACGAAGTTGGCCAGCCCCACCCCCCAAGGCTATAGCCCACCCGTTTTTGTGGCCTTTTTCCGCTGGACGAAATTGGCGCCCCGGCCTTCGGGCGTGTGTTATTGGGCGCGGCTGTACCCGCGGCCTATTTTTGGCATGCGGAGGTGCCTCGCAAAGTCTCGCGCCATTCCGAGTCTGGCGGACGAAGTGGGCCAGCACCACCCCCCAAGGCTATAGCCCACCCGTTTTTATGGCCTTTTACAGCTGGACGAACTTGGCGCCCCGGCCTTCGGGCGGGTATTTTAGGGCGCGGTTGTGCCCGCGGCCTATTTGTGGCACACGGAGGCGCCTCGAAAAGTCTCGCACCATTTTGAGTCCGGCGGACGAAGTTGGACAGCCCCACCCCCCAAGGCTATAGCCCACCCGTTTTTGTGGACTTTTACCGCTGGACGAACTTGGCGCCCCGGCCTTCGGGCGGGTATTTTTGGGCGCGGCTGTGCCCGCGCCCTATTTTTGGCACACGGAGCCGCCTTGCAAAGTCTCGCGCCATTCCGAGTCCGGCGGACGAAGTTGGCCAGCCCCACCCCCCAAGGCTATAGCCCACCCGTTTTCGTGGCCTTTTTGCGCTGGACGAACTTGGCGCCCCGGCCTTCGGGCGGGTATTTTTGGGCACGGCTGTGCCCGCGGCCTATTTTTGGCACACGGAGGCGCCTCGCAAAGTCTCGCGCCATTCCGAGTCTGGCGGACGAAGTAGGCCAGCCCCACCCCCCAAGGCTATAGCCCACCCGTTTTTGTGGCCTTTTTCCGCTGGACGAACGTGGCGCCCCGGTCTTCGGGCGGGTATTTTTGGGCGCGGCTGTGCCCGCAGCCTATTTTTGGCACACGGAGGTTTCTCGCAAAGTCTCGCGCCATTCCGAGTCCGGCGGACGAAGTTGGCCAGCCCCACCCCCCAAGGCTATAGCATACCCGTTTTTGTGGCCTTTTTCCGCTGGACGAACATGGCACCCCGGCCTTCGGGCGGGTATTTTTGGGTGAGGCTGTGCCCGCGGCCTATTTTTGGCACACGGAGGCGCCTCGCAAAGTCTCGCGCCATTCCGAGTCCGGCGGACGAAGTTGGCCAGCCCCACCCCCCAAGGTTATAGCCCACCCGTTTTTGTGTCCTTTTTCCGCTGGACAAACTTGGCGCCCCGGCCTTCGGTCGGGTATTTTTGGGCACGGCTGTGCCCGCGGCCTATTTTTGGCACACGGAGGCGCCTCGTAAAGTTTCGCGCCATTCCGAGTCCGGCGGACGAAGTTGGCCAGCCCCACCCCCCAAGGCTATAGCCCACCCGTTTTTCTGCCATTTTTCCGCTGGACGAACTTGGCGCCCCGGCCTTCGGTCGGGTATTTTTAGGCGCGGCTGTGCCCGCGGCCTATTTTTGGCACACGGAGGCTCCTCGCAAAGTCTCGCGCCATTCCGAGTCCGGCGGACGAAGTTGGCCAGCCCCACCCCCCAAGGCTATAGCCCACCCGTTTTTGTGGCCTTTTTCCGCTGGACGAAATTGGCGCCCCGGCCTTCGGGCGTGTGTTATTGGGCGCGGCTGTACCCGCGGCCTATTTTTGGCATGCGGAGGTGCCTCGCAAAGTCTCGCGCCATTCCGAGTCTGGCGGACGAAGTGGGCCAGCACCACCCCCCAAGGCTATAGCCCACCCGTTTTTATGGCCTTTTACAGCTGGACGAACTTGGCGCCCCGGCCTTCGGGCGGGTATTTTAGGGCGCGGTTGTGCCCGCGGCCTATTTGTGGCACACGGAGGCGCCTCGAAAAGTCTCGCACCATTTTGAGTCCGGCGGACGAAGTTGGACAGCCCCACCCCCCAAGGCTATAGCCCACCCGTTTTTGTGGACTTTTACCGCTGGACGAACTTGGCGCCCCGGCCTTCGGGCGGGTATTTTTGGGCGCGGCTGTGCCCGCAGCCTATTTTTGGCACACGGAGGTTTCTCGCAAAGTCTGGCGCCATTCCGAGTCCGGCGGACGAAGTTGGCCAGCCCCACCCCCCAAGGCTATAGCATACCCGTTTTTGTGGCCTTTTTCCGCTGGACGAACATGGCACCCCGGCCTTCGGGCGGGTATTTTTGGGTGAGGCTGTGCCCGCGGCCTATTTTTGGCACACGGAGGCGCCTCGCAAAGTCTCGCGCCATTCCGAGTCCGGCGGACGAAGTTGGCCAGCCCCACCCCCCAAGGCTATAGCCCACCCGTTTTTGTCACCTTTTTCCGCTGGACGAACATGGAGCCCCGGCCTTCGGGCGGGTATTTTTGGGCGCGGCTGTGCCCGCGGCCTACTTTTGGCACACGGAGGCGCCTCGCAAAGTCTCGCGCCATTCCGAGTCCGGCGGACGAAGTTGGCCAGCCCCACCCCCCAAGGTTATAGCCCACCCGTTTTTGTGGCCTTTTTCCGCTGGACGAACTTGGAGCCCCGGCCTTCGGGCGGGTATTGTTGGGCATGGCGGTGCCTTCGGACTATTTTTGGCACACGAAGGCACCTCGAAAAGTCTCGCGCCATTCCGAGTCCGGCGGACGAAGTTGGCCAGCCCCACCCCCCAAGGTTATAGCCCACCCGTTTTTGTGTCCTTTTTCCGCTGGACAAACTTGGCGCCCCGGCCTTCGGGCGGTTATTTTTGGGCGCGGCTGTGTCCGCGGCCTATTTTTGGCACACGGAGGTGCCTCGTAAAGTCTCGCGCCATTCCGACTCCGGCGGACAAAGTCGGCCAGCCCCACCCCCCAAGGCTATAGCCCACCCGTTTTGTGGCCTTTTTCCGCAGGACGAAGTTGGCGCCCCGGCCTTCTGGCGGGTATTTTTGGGCGCGGCTGTGCCCGCGGCCTACTTTTGGCACACGGAGGCGCCTCGAAATGTCTCGCGCCATTCCGAGTCTGGCGGACGAAGTTGGCCAGCCCCACCCCACAAGGCTATAGCCCACCCGGTTTTGTGACCTTTTTCCGCTGGACGAACATGGAGCCCCGGCCTTCGGGCGGGTATTTTTGGGTACGGCTGTGCCCGCGGCCTATTTTTGGCACACGGAGGCGCCTCGCAAAGTCTCGCGCCATTCCGAGTACGGCGGACGAAGTTGGCCCGCCCCACCCCCCAAGGCTATAGCCTCCCCCCCCCCGTTTTTGAGGCGTTTTTCCGTTGGACGAACTTGGCGCCCCGGCCTTCGGGCGGGTATTTTTGGGCGCGGCTGTGCCTGCGGCCTATTTTTTGCACACGGAGGCACCTCGTAAAGTCTCGCACCATTCCGAGTCCGGCGGACGAAGTCGGCCAGCCCCACCCCCCAAGGCTATAGCCCACCCGTTTTTGTGGCCTTTTTCCACTGGATGAACTTGGCGCCCCGGCCTTCGGGCGGGTATTTTTGAGCGCGGCTGTGCCCGCGGCCTATTTTTGGAAAACGGAGGCGCCTCACAAAGTCTCGCGTCATTCTGAGTCCGGCGGACGAAGTTGGCCAGCCCCACCCCCCAAGGTTATAGCCCACCCGTTTTGTGGGCTTTGTCCGCTGGACGAACTTGGAGCCCGGCCTTCGGGGCGGGTATTGTTGGGCGCGGCGGTGCCTTCGGACTATTTTTGGCACGAAGGCAGGCACTCGAAAAGTCTCGCGCCATTCCGAGTCCGGCGGACGAAGTTGGCCAGCCCCACCCCCCAAGGTTATAGCCCACCCGTTTTTGTGTCCTTTTTCCGCTGGACGAACTTGGCGCCCCGGCCTTCGGGCGGTTATTTTTGGGCGCGGCTGTGTGCGCGGCCTATTTTTGGCACACGGAGGTGCCTCGTAAAGTCTCGCGCCATTCCGAGTCCGGCGGACAAAGTCGGCCAGCCCCACCCCCCAAGGCTATAGCCCACCCGTTTTGTGGCCTTTTTCCGCAGGACGAAGTTGGCGCCCCGGCCTTCTGGCGGGTATTTTTGGGCGCGGCTGTGCCTGCGGCCTATTTTTTGCACACGGAGGCACCTCGTAAAGTCTCGCACCATTCCGAGTCCGGCGGACGAAGTCGGCCAGCCCCACCCCCCAAGGCTATAGCCCACCCGTTTTTGTGGCCTTTTTCCACTGGATGAACTTGGCGCCCCGGCCTTCGGGCGGGTATTTTTGAGCGCGGCTGTGCCCGCGGCCTATTTTTGGAAAACGGAGGCGCCTCACAAAGTCTCGCGTCATTCTGAGTCCGGCGGACGAAGTTGGCCAGCCCCACCCCCCAAGGTTATAGCCCACCCGTTTTTGTGGCCTTTTTCCGCTGGACGAACTTGGAGCCCCGGCCTTCGGGCGGGTATTGTTGGGCGCGGCGGTGCCTTCGGACTATTTTTGGCACACGAAGGCACCTCGAAAAGTCTCGCGCCATTCCGAGTCCGGCGGACGAAGTTGGCCAGCCCCACCCCCCAAGGCTATAGCCCACCCGTTTTGTGGCCTTTTTCCGCTGGACGAACTTGGCGCCCCGGCCTTCGGGCGGTTATTTTTGGGCGCGGCTGTGTGCGCGGCCTATTTTTGGCACACGGAGGTGCCTCGTAAAGTCTCGCGCCATTCCGAGTCCGGCGGACAAAGTCGGCCAGCCCCACCCCCCAAGGCTATAGCCCACCCGTTTTGTGGCCTTTTTCCGCAGGACGAAGTTGGCGCCCCGGCCTTCTGGCGGGTATTTTTGGGCGCGGCTGTGCCCGCGGCCTATTTTTGGCACACGGAGGTGACTCGTAAAGTCTCGCGCCATTCCGAGTCCGGCGGACGAAGTTGGCCAGCCTCACCCCCCAAGGCTATAGCCCACCCGTTTTTGTGGCCTTTTCCCGCTGGACGAACTTGGCGCCCCGGCCTTCGGGCGGGTATTTTTGGGCGCGGCTGTGCCCGCGGCCTATTTTTAGGACACGGAGGCGCCTCGAAAAGTCTCGCGCCATTCCGAGTCCGGCGGACGAAGTTGGCCAGCCCCACCCCACAAGGCTATAGCCCACCCGTTTTTGTGACCTTTTTCCGCTGGACGAACATGGAGCCCCGGCCTTCGGGCGGGTATTTTTGGGTGCGGCTGTGCCCGCGGCCTATTTTTGGCACACGGAGGCGCCTCGCTAAGTCTCGCGCCATTCCGAGTACGGCGGACGAAGTTGGCCAGCCCCACCCCCCAAGGCTATAGCCTCCCCCCCCCCATTTTTGTGGCGTTTTTCCGTTGGACGAACTTGGCGCCCCGGCCTTCGGGCGGGTATTTTTGGGCGCGGCTGTGCCTGCGGCCTATTTTTTGCACACGGAGGCACCTCGTAAAGTCTCGCACCATTCCGAGTCCGGCGGACGAAGTTGGCCAGCCCCACCCCCCAAGGCTATAGCCCACCCGTTTTTGTGGCCTTTTTCCGCTGGATGAACTTGGCGCCCCGGCCTTCGGGCGGGTATTTTTGAGCGCGGCTGTGCCCGCGGCCTATTTTTGGCAAACGGAGGCGCCTCACAAAGTCTCGCGCCATTCCGAGTCCGGCGGACGAAGTTGGCCAGCCCCACCCCCCAAGGTTATAGCCCACCCGTTTTTGTGGCCTTTTTCCGCTGGACGAACTTGGAGCCCCGGCCTTCGGGCGGGTATTGTTGGGCATGGCGGTGCCTTCGGACTATTTTTGGCACACGAAGGCACCTCGAAAAGTCTCGCGCCATTCCGAGTCCGGCGGACGAAGTTGGCCAGCCCCACCCCCCAAGGTTATAGCCCACCCGTTTTTGTGTCCTTTTTCCGCTGGACAAACTTGGCGCCCCGGCCTTCGGGCGGTTATTTTTGGGCGCGGCTGTGTCCGCGGCCTATTTTTGGCACACGGAGGTGCCTCGTAAAGTCTCGCGCCATTCCGACTCCGGCGGACAAAGTCGGCCAGCCCCACCCCCCAAGGCTATAGCCCACCCGTTTTGTGGCCTTTTTCCGCAGGACGAAGTTGGCGCCCCGGCCTTCTGGCGGGTATTTTTGGGCGCGGCTGTGCCCGCGGCCTACTTTTGGCACACGGAGGCGCCTCGAAATGTCTCGCGCCATTCCGAGTCTGGCGGACGAAGTTGGCCAGCCCCACCCCACAAGGCTATAGCCCACCCGGTTTTGTGACCTTTTTCCGCTGGACGAACATGGAGCCCCGGCCTTCGGGCGGGTATTTTTGGGTACGGCTGTGCCCGCGGCCTATTTTTGGCACACGGAGGCGACTCGAAAAGTCCCTCGCAATCCCGAGTACGTCGGCAGCAGTTGGCCAGCCCCACCCCACAAGGCTATAGCCCACCCGTTTTTGTGACCTTTTTCCGCTGGACGAACATGGAGCCCCGGCCTTCGGGCGGGTATTTTTGGGCGCGGCTGTGCCTGCGGCCTATTTTTTGCACACGGAGGCACCTCGTAAAGTCTCGCACCATTCCGAGTCCGGCGGACGAAGTCGGCCAGCCCCACCCCCCAAGGCTATAGCCCACCCGGTTTTGTGGCCTTTTTCCACTGGATGAACTTGGCGCCCCGGCCTTCGGGCGGGTATTTTGAGCGCGGCTGTGCCCGCGGCCTATTTTTGGAAAACGGAGGCGCCTCACAAAGTCTCGCGTCATTCTGAGTCCGGCGGACGAAGTTGGCCAGCCCCACCCCCCAAGGTTATAGCCCACCCGTTTTTGTGGCCTTTTTCCGCTGGACGAACTTGGAGCCCCGGCCTTCGGGCGGGTATTGTTGGGCGCGGCGGTGCCTTCGGACTATTTTTGGCACACGAAGGCACCTCGAAAAGTCTCGCGCCATTCCGAGTCCGGCGGACGAAGTTGGCCAGCCCCACCCCCCAAGGTTATAGCCCACCCGTTTTTGTGTCCTTTTTCCGCTGGACGAACTTGGCGCCCCGGCCTTCGGGCGGTTATTTTTGGGCGCGGCTGTGTGCGCGGCCTATTTTTGGCACACGGAGGTGCCTCGTAAAGTCTCGCGCCATTCCGAGTCCGGCGGACAAAGTCGGCCAGCCCCACCCCCCAAGGCTATAGCCCACCCGTTTTGTGGCCTTTTTCCGCAGGACGAAGTTGGCGCCCCGGCCTTCTGGCGGGTATTTTTGGGCGCGGCTGTGCCCGCGGCCTATTTTTGGCACACGGAGGTGACTCGTAAAGTCTCGCGCCATTCCGAGTCCGGCGGACGAAGTTGGCCAGCCTCACCCCCCAAGGCTATAGCCCACCCGTTTTTGTGGCCTTTTCCCGCTGGACGAACTTGGCGCCCCGGCCTTCGGGCGGGTATTTTTGGGCGCGGCTGTGCCCGCGGCCTATTTTTAGGACACGGAGGCGCCTCGAAAAGTCTCGCGCCATTCCGAGTCCGGCGGACGAAGTTGGCCAGCCCCACCCCACAAGGCTATAGCCCACCCGTTTTTGTGACCTTTTTCCGCTGGACGAACATGGAGCCCCGGCCTTCGGGCGGGTATTTTTGGGTGCGGCTGTGCCCGCGGCCTATTTTTGGCACACGGAGGCGCCTCGCTAAGTCTCGCGCCATTCCGAGTACGGCGGACGAAGTTGGCCAGCCCCACCCCCCAAGGCTATAGCCTCCCCCCCCCCATTTTTGTGGCGTTTTTCCGTTGGACGAACTTGGCGCCCCGGCCTTCGGGCGGGTATTTTTGGGCGCGGCTGTGCCTGCGGCCTATTTTTTGCACACGGAGGCACCTCGTAAAGTCTCGCACCATTCCGAGTCCGGCGGACGAAGTTGGCCAGCCCCACCCCCCAAGGCTATAGCCCACCCGTTTTTGTGGCCTTTTTCCGCTGGATGAACTTGGCGCCCCGGCCTTCGGGCGGGTATTTTTGAGCGCGGCTGTGCCCGCGGCCTATTTTTGGCAAACGGAGGCGCCTCACAAAGTCTCGCGCCATTCCGAGTCCGGCGGACGAAGTTGGCCAGCCCCACCCCCCAAGGTTATAGCCCACCCGTTTTTGTGGCCTTTTTCCGCTGGACGAACTTGGAGCCCCGGCCTTCGGGCGGGTATTGTTGGGCGCGGCGGTGCCTTCGGACTATTTTTGGCACACGAAGGCACCTCGAAAAGTCTCGCGCCATTCCGAGTCCGGCGGACGAAGTTGGCCAGCCCCACCCCCCAAGGTTATAGCCCACCCGTTTTTGTATCCTTTTTCCGCTGGACGAACTTGGCGCCCCGGCCTTCGGGCGGTTATTTTTGGGCGCGGCTGTGTCTGCGGCCTATTTTTGGCACACGGAGGTGCCTCGTAAAGTCTCGGGCCATTCCGACTCCGGCGGACAAAGTCGGCCAGCCCCACCCCCCAAGGCTATAGCCCACCCGTTTTGTGGCCTTTTTCCGCAGGACGAAGTTGGCGCCCCGGCCTTCTGGCGGGTATTTTTGGGCGCGGCTGTGCCCGCGGCCTATTTTTGGCACACCGAGGCGACTCGTAAAGTCTCGCGCCATTCCGAGTCCGGCGGACGAAGTTGGCCAGCCTCACCCCCCAAGGCTATAGCCCACCCGTTTTTGTGGCCTTTTTCCGCTGGACGAACTTGGCGCCCCGGCCTTCGGGCGGGTATTTTTGGGCGCGGCTGTGCCCGCGGCCTATTTTTAAGACACGGAGGTGCCTCGAAAAGTCTCGCGCCATTCCGAGTCCGGCGGACGAAGTTGGCCAGCCCCACCCCACAAGGCTATAGCCCACCCGTTTTTGTGACCTTTTTCCGCTGGACGAACATGGAGCCCCGGCCTTCGGGCGGGTATTTTTGGGTGCGGCTCTGTCCGCGGCCTATTTTTGGCACACGGAGGCGCCTCGCAAAGTCTCGCGCCATTCCGAGTACGGCGGACGAAGTTGGCCAGCCCCACCCCCCAAGGCTATAGCCTCCCCCCCCCCCCCGTTTTTGTGGCGTTTTTCCGTTGCACGAACTTGGCGCCCCGGCCTTCGGGCGGGTATTTTTGGGCGCGGCTGTGCCTGCGGCCTATTTTTTGCACACGGAGGCACCTCGTAAAGTCTCACACCATTCCGAGTCCGGCGGACGAAGTTGGCCAGCCCCACCCCCCAAGGCTATAGCCCACCCGTTTTTGTGGCCTTTTTCCGCTGGATGAACTTGGCGCCCCGGCCTTCGGGCGGGTATTTTTGAGCGCGGCTGTGCCCGCGGCCTATTTTTGGCAAACGGAGGCGCCTCACAAAGTATGGCGCCATTCCAAGTCCGGCGGACGAAGTGGGCCAGCCCCACCCCCAAGGCTATAGCCCACCCGTTTTTGTGGCCTTTTTCCGCTGGACGAACTTGGCGCCCCGGCCTTCGGGTGGGTATTTTTTGGCGCGGCTGTGCCCGCGGCCTATTTTTGGCACACGGAGGCGCCTCGCAAAGTCTCGCGCCATTCCGAGTCCGGCGGACGAAGTTGGCCAGCCCCACCCCCCAAGGCTATAGCCCGCCCGTTTTTGTGGCCTTTTTCCGCTGGACGAAATTGGCGCCCCGGCCTTCGGGCAGGTATTTTTTGGCGCGGCTGTGCCCGCGGCCTATTTTTGGCACACGGAGTCGCTTCGCAAAGTCTCGCGCCATTCCAAGTCTGCGGACGAAGTGGGCCAGCCCCACCCCCAAGGCTATAGCCTCCCCCCCCCGTTTTTGTGGCGTTTTTCCGTTGGACGAACTTGGCGCCCCGGCCTTCGGGTGGGTAATTTTGGGCGCGGCTGTGCCCGCGGCCTATTTTTGGCACACGGAGGCGCCTCGCAAAGTCTTGCGCCATTCCGAGTCCGGCGGATGAAGTTGGCCAGCCCCACCCCCCAAGGCTATAGCCCACCCGTTTTTGTGGCCTTTTTCCGCTGGACGAACTAGGCGCCCTGGCCTTCGGGCGGGTATTTTTGGGCGCGACTATGCCCGCGGCCTATTTTTGGCACACGGAGGCGCCTCGTAAAGTCTCGCACCATTCCGAGTCCGGCGGACGAAGTTGGCCAGCCCCACCCCCCAAGGCTATAGCCCACCCGTTTTTGTGGCCTTTTTCCGCTGGATGAACTTGGCGCCCCGGCCTTCGGGCGGGTATTTTTGAGCGCGGCTGTGCCCGCGGCCTATTTTTGGCAAACGGAGGCGCCTGACAAAGTCTCGCGCCATTCCAAGTCCGGCGGACGAAGTGGGCCAGCCCCACCCCCAAGGCTATAGCCCACCCGTTTTTGTGGCCTTTTTCCGCTGGACGAACTTGGCGCCCCGGCCTTCGGGCGGGTATTTTTGGGCGCGGCTGTGCCCGCGGCCTATTTTTGGCACACGGAGGCTCCTAGCAAAGTCTCGCGCCATTCCGAGTCCGGCGGACGAAGTTGGCCAGCCCCACCCCCCAAGGCTATAGCCCACCCGTTTTTGTGGCCTTTTTCCGCTGGACGAACTAGGCGCCCTGGCCTTCGGGCGGGTATTTTTGGGTGCGACTATGCCCGCGGCCTATTTTTGGCACACGGAGGCACCTTGCAAAGTCTCGCCCCATTCCGAGTCCGGCGGACGAAGTGGGCCAGCCCCACTTCCCAAGGCTATAGCCCGCCCGTTTTTGTGGACTTTTTCCGCTGGACGAACTTGGCGCCCCGGCCTTCGGGCGGGTATTTTTGGGCTCGACTGTGCCCGCGGCCTATTTTTGGCACACGGAGTCACGTCGCAAAGTCTCGCGCCATTTCGAGTCCGGCGGACGAAGTTGGCCAGCCCCACCCCTCAAGGCTATAGCCCACCCGTTTTTGTGGCCTTTTACCGCTGGACGAACTTGGCGCCCCGGCCTTCGGGCGGGTATTTTTGGGCGCGGCTGTGCCCACGGCCAACTTTTTGCCTCATGGAGGCGCCTAGCAAAGTCTCGCGCCATTCCGAGTCCGGCGGACGAAGTGGGCCAGCCCCACCCCCCAAGGCTATAGCCCACCCGTTTTTGTGGCCTTTTTCCGCTGGACGAACTTGGCGCCCCGGCCTTCGGGCGGGTATTTTTGGGCGCGGCTGTGCCCGCGGCCTATTTTTGGCACTCGGAGGTGCCTCGCAAATTCTCTCGCCATTCCGAGTCTGGCGGTCGAAGTCGGCCAGCCCCACCCCCCAAGGCCATAGCCCACCCGTTTTTGTGGCCTTTTTCCGCTGGACGAATTTGGCGCCCCGGCGATCGGGCGGGTATTTTTGGGCGCGGCTGTGCCCGCGACCAACTTTTTGGCTCATGGAGGCGCCTCGCAAAGTCTCGCGCCATTCCGAGTCCGGCGGACGAAGTGGGCCAGCCCCACCCCCCAAAGCTATAGCCCTCCCGTTTTTGTGGCCTTTTTCCGCTAGACGAACTTGGCGCCCCGGCCTTCGGGCGGGTATTTTTGGGCGCGGCTGTACCCGCGGCCTATTTTTGGAACACGGAGGCGCCTCGCAAAGTCTTGCGCCATTCCGAGTCCGACGGACGAAGTTGGCCATCCCCACCCCCCAAGGCTATAGCCCACCCGATTTTGTGGCCTTGTTCCGCTGGACGAACTTGGCGCCCCGGCCTTCGGGCGGGTATTTTTGGGCGCGGCTGTGTTCGCTGCCTATTTTTGGCACACGGAGGAGCCTCGCAAAGTCTCGCGCCATTCCGAGTCCGGCGGACGAAGTTCGCCAGCCCCACCCCCCAAGGCTATAGCCCACCCGTTTTTCTGCCATTTTTCCGCTGGACGAACTTGGCGCCCCGGCCTTCGGGCGGGTATTTTTGGGCGCGGCTGTGTTCGCTGCCTATTTTTGGCACACGGAGGAGCCTTGTAAAGTCTCGCGCCATTCCGAGTCCGGCGGACGAAGTTGGCCAGCCCCACCCCCCAAGGCTATAGCCCACCCGTTTTTGTGGCCTTTTTCCGCTGGACGAACTTGGCGCCCCGGCCTTCGGTCGGGTATTTTTGGGCGCGGCTGTGCCCACGGCCTATTTTTGGCACACGGAGGCTCCTCGCAAAGTCTCGCGCCATTCCTAGTCCGGCGGACGAAGTCGGCCAGCCCCACCTCCCAGGGCTATAGCCCACCCGTTTTTGTGGCCTTTTTCCGCTGGACGAACTTGGCGCCCCGGCCTTCGGGCGGGTGTTTTTGGGCGCGGCTGTGCCCGCGGCCTATTTTTGGCACGCGGAGGTGCCTCGCAAAGTCTCGCGCCATTCCGAGTCCGGCGGACGAAGTTGATCAGCACCACCCCCAAAGGCTATAGCCCACCCGTTTTTATGGCCTTTTACAGCTAGACGAACTTGGCGCCCCGGCCTTCGGGCGGGTATTTTAGGGCGCGGTTGTGCACGCGGCCTATTTGTGGCACATGGAGGCGCCTTGAAAAGTCTCGCACCATTTCGAGTCCGGCGGACGAAGTTGGCCAGCCCCACCCCCCAAGGCTATAGCCCACCCGTTTTTGTGGCCTTTTACCGCCGGACGAACTTGGCGCCCCGGCCTTCGGGCGGGTATTTTTGGGCGCGGCTGTGCCTGCGGCCTATTTTTGGCACACGGAGGTGCCTCGCAAAGTCTCGCGCCATTCCGAGTCCGGCGGACGAAGTTGGCCAGCCCCACCCCCCAAGGCTATAGCCCACCCGTTTTTGTGGCCTTTTTCCGCTGGACGAACTTGGCGCCCCGGCCTTCGGGCGGGTATTTTTTGGTGCGGCTGTGCCCGCGGCCCACTTTTTGGCTCATGGAGGCGCCTAGCAAAGTCTCGCGCCATTCCGAGTCCGGCGGACGAAGTGGGCCAGCCCCACCCCCCAAGGCTATAGCCCTCCCGTTTTTGTGGCCTTTTTCTGCTGGACGAACTTGGCGCCCCGGCCTTCGGGCGGGTATTTTTTGGTGCGGCTGTGCCCGCGGCCCACTTTTTGGCTCATGGAGGCGCCTAGCAAAGTCTCGCGCCATTCCGAGTCCGGCGGACGAAGTGGGCCAGCCCCACCCCCCAAGGCTATAGCCCTCCCGTTTTTGTGGCCTTTTTCTGCTGGACGAACTTGGCGCCCCGGCCTTCGGGCGGGTATTTTTGGGCGCGGCTGTGCCCGCGACCAACTTTTTGGCTCATGGAGGCGCCTCGCAAAGTCTCGCGCCATTCCGAGCCCGGCGGACGAAGTGGGCCAGCCCCACCCCCCAAAGCTATAGCCCTCCCGTTTTTGTGGCCTTTTTCCGCTGGACGAACTTGGCGCCCCGGCCTTCGGTCGGGTATTTTTGGGCGCGGCTGTGCCCACGGCCTATTTTTGGCACACGGAGGCTCCTCGCAAAGTCTCGCGCCATTCCTATTCCGGCGGACGAAGTCGGCCAGCCCCACCTCCCAGGGCTATAGCCCACCCGTTTTTGTGGCCTTTTTCCGCTGGACGAACTTGGCGCCCCGGCCTTCGGGCGGGTGTTTTTGGGCGCGGCTGTGCCCGCGTCCTATTTTTGGCACGCGGAGGTGCCTCGCAAAGTCTCGCGCCATTCCGAGTCCGGCGGACGAAGTTGATCAGCACCACCCCCAAAGGCTATAGCCCACCCGTTTTTGTGGCCTTTTACCGCTGGACGAACTTGGCGCCCCGGCCTTCGGGCGGGTATTTTAGGGCGCGGTTGTGCACGCGGCCTATTTGTGGCACATGGAGGCGCCTTGAAAAGTCTCGCACCATTTCGAGTCCGGCGGACGAAGTTGGCCAGCCCCACCCCCCAAGGCTATAGCCCACCCGTTTTTGTGGCCTTTTACCGCTGGACGAACTTGGCGCCCCGGCCTTCGGACGGGTATTTTTGGGCGCGGCTGTGCCAGCGGCCTATTTTTTGCACACGGAGGTGTCTTGCAAATTATCGCGCCATTCCGAGTCCGGCGGACGAAGTCGGCCAGCCCCACCCCGCAAGGCTATAGCCCACCCGTTTTTGTGGCCTTTTACCGCTGGACGAACTTGGCGCCCCGGCCTTCGGGCGGGTATTTTTGGGCGCGGCTGTGCCTGCGGCCTATTTTTGGCACACGGAGGTGCCTCGCAAAGTCTCGCGCCATTCCGAGTCCGGCGGACGAAGTTGGCCAGCCCCACCCTTCAAGGCTATAGCCCACCCATTGTTGTGGCCTTTTTCCGCTGGACGAACTTGGCGCCCCGGCCTTCGGGCGTGTATTTTTGGGCGCGGCTGTGCCAGGGGCATAATTTTTGCACACGGAGGTGCCTCGCAAAGTCTCGCGCCATTCCGAGTCCTGCGGACAAAGTTGGCCAGCCCCACCCCCCAAGGCTATAGCCCACACGTTTTTGTGGCCTTTTACCGCTAGACGAACTTGGCGCCCCGGCCTTCGGTCGGGTATTTTCGCGCGCGGCTGTGCCCGCGGCCTATTTTTGTCACACGGAGGTGCCTTACAAAGTCTCGCGCCATTCCGAGTCCGGCGGATGAAGTGGGCCAGCCCCACTCCGCAAGGCTATAGCCCACCCGTTTTTGTGGCCTTTTACCGCTGGACGAACATGGCGCCCCGGCCTTCGGGTGGGTATTTTTGGGAGCGGCTGTGCCCGTGGCGTATTTTTGTCACACGGAGTAGCCTCGCAAAGTCTCGCTCCATTCCGAGTCCTGCGGACGAAGTTGGCCAGCCCCACCCCCCAAGGCTATTGCCCACCCGTTGTTGTGGCCTTTTTCCGCTGGACGAACTTGGCGCCCCGGCCTTCGGGCGGGTATTTTTGGGTGTGGATTTTCCCGCGGCCTATTTTTGGCACACGGAGGCACCTCCCAAAGTCTCGCGCCATTCCGAGTCCGGCGGACGAAGTGGGCCAGCCCCACCCCCCAAGGCTATAGCCCTCCCGTTTTTGTGGCCTTTTTCTGCTGGACGAACTTGGCGCCCCGGCCTTCGGGCGGGTATTTTTGGGCGCGGCTGTGCCCGCGACCAACTTTTTGGCTCATGGAGGCGCCTCGCAAAGTCTCGCGCCATTCCGAGCCCGGCGGACGAAGTGGGCCAGCCCCACCCCCCAAAGCTATAGCCCTCCCGTTTTTGTGGCCTTTTTCCGCTGGACGAACTTGGCGCCCCGGCCTTCGGTCGGGTATTTTTGGGCGCGGCTGTGCCCACGGCCTATTTTTGGCACACGGAGGCTCCTCGCAAAGTCTCGCGCCATTCCTAGTCCGGCGGACGAAGTCGGCCAGCCCCACCTCCCAGGGGTATTGCGTACACGTTTTTGTTGCCTTTTTCGGCTGGACGAACTTGGCGCCCGGCCTTCGGGCGGGTGTTTTTGGCGCGGCTGTGCCCGCGTCCTATTTTTGGCACGCGGAGGTGCCTCGCAAAGTCTCGCGCCATTCCGAGTCCGGCGGACGAAGTTGATCAGCACCACCCCCAAAGGCTATAGCCCACCCGTTTTTATGGCCTTTTACAGCTAGACGAACTTGGCGCCCCGGCCTTCGGGCGGGTATTTTAGGGCGCGGTTGTGCACGCGGCCTATTTGTGGCACATGGAGGCGCCTTGAAAAGTCTCGCACCATTTCGAGTCCGGCGGACGAAGTTGGCCAGCCCCACCCCCCAAGGCTATAGCCCACCCGTTTTTGTGGCCTTTTACCGCTGGACGAACTTGGCGCCCCGGCCTTCGGACGGGTATTTTTGGGCGCGGCTGTGCCAGCGGCCTATTTTTTGCACACGGAGGTGTCTTGCAAATTATCGCGCCATTCCGAGTCCGGCGGACGAAGTCGGCCAGCCCCACCCCGCAAGGCTATAGCCCACCCGTTTTTGTGGCCTTTTACCGCTGGACGAACTTGGCGCCCCGGCCTTCGGGCGGGTATTTTTGGGCGCGGCTGTGCTTGCGGCCTATTTTTGGCACACGGAGGTGCCTCGCAAAGTCTCGCGCCATTCCGAGTCCGGCGGACGAAGTTGGCCAGCCCCACCCTTCAAGGCTATAGCCCACCCATTGTTGTGGCCTTTTTCATCTGGACGAACTTGGCGCCCCGGCATTCGGGCGTGTATTTTTGGGCGCGGCTGTGCCAGGGGCATAATTTTTGCACACGGAGGTGCCTCGCAAAGTCTCGCGCCATTCCGAGTCCTGCGGACAAAGTTGGCCAGCCCCACCCCCCAAGGCTATAGCCCACACGTTTTTGTGGCCTTTTACCGCTAGACGAACTTGGCGCCCCGGCCTTCGGTCGGGTATTTTCGCGCGCGGCTGTGCCCGCGGCCTATTTTTGTCACACGGAGGTGCCTTGCAAAGTCTCGCGCCATTCCGAGTCCGGCGGATGAAGTGGGCCAGCCCCACTCCGCAAGGCTATAGCCCACCCGTTTTTGTGGCCTTTTACCGCTGGACGAACATGGCGCCCCGGCCTTCGGGTGGGTATTTTTGGGAGCGGCTGTGCCCGTGGCGTATTTTTGTCACACGGAGGAGCCTCGCAAAGTCTCGCTCCATTCCGAGTCCTGCGGACGAAGTTGGCCAGCCCCACCCCCCAAGGCTATTGCCCACCCGTTGTTGTGGCCTTTTTCCGCTGGACGAACTTGGCGCCCCGGCCTTCGGGCGGGTATTTTTGGGTGTGGATTTTCCCGCGGCCTATTTTTGGCACACGGAGGCACCTCCCAAAGTCTCGCGCCATTCCGAGTCCGGCGGACGAAGTTCGCCAGCCCCAACCCCCAAGGCTATAGCCCACCCGTTTTTCTGCCATTTTTCCGCTGGACGAACTTGGCGCCCCGGCCCTCGGGTGGGTATTTTTGGGCGCGGCTGTGTTCGCTGCCTATTTATGGCACACGGAGGAGTTTCGTAAAGTCTCGCGCCATTCCGAGTCCGGCGGACGAAGTTCGCCAGCCCCACCCCCCAAGGCTATAGCCCACCCGTTTTTCTGCCATTTTTCCGCTCGACGAACTTGGCGCCCCGGCCTTCGGGCGGGTATTTTTGGGCGTGGCTGTGTTCGATGCCTATTTTCGGCACACGGAGGAGCCTCGCAAAGTCTCCCGCCATTCCGAGTCCGGCGGACGAAGTTGGCCAGCCCCACCCCCCAAGGCTATAGCCCACCCGTTTTTGTGGCCTTTTTCCGCTGGACGAACTTGGCGCCCCGGCCTTCGGTCGGGTATTTTTGGGCACGGCTGTGCCCGCGGCCTATTTTTGGCACACGGAGGCGCCTCGCAAAGTTTCGCGCCATTCCGAGTCCGGCGGACGAAGTTGGCCAGCCCCACCCCCCAAGGCTATAGCCCACCCGTTTTTGTGGCCTTTTACCGCTGGACGAACTTCGCGTCCCGGCCTTCGGACGGGTATTTTTGGGCGCGGCTGTGCCAGCGGCCTATTTTTTGCACACGGATGTGTCTCGCAAAGTCTCGCGCCATTCCGAGTCCGGCGGACGAAGTTGGCCAGCCCCACCCCCCAAGGCTATAGCCCACTCGTTTTTGTGGCCTTTTACCGCTGGACGAACTTGGTGCCCCGGCCTTCAGGCGGGTATTTTTGGACGTGGATGTGCCCGCGGCCTATTTTTGGCACACGGAGGCGCCTCGGAAAGTATCGCGCCATTCCGAGTCCGGCGGACGAAGTTGGCCAGCCCCACCCCCCAAGGCTATAGCCCACCCATTTTTGTGGCTTTTTTCCGCTGGACGAACTTGGCGCCCCGGCCTTCGGGCGGGTAATTTTGGGCGCGGCTGTGCCAGCGGCCTATTTATTGTACACGGAGGTGCCTCGCAAAGTCTCGCGCCATTCCGAGTCCGGCGGACGATGTTGGCCAGCCCCACCCCGCAAGGCTATAGCCCACCCGTTTTTGTGGCCTTTTACCGCTGGACGAACTTGGCGCCCCGGCCTTCGGGTGGGTATTTTAGGGCACGGCAGTGCCCACGGCCTATTTTTGGCACACAGAGGTGCCTCGCAAAGTCTCGCGCAATTCCGAGTCCGGCGGACGAAGTTGGCCAGCCCCACCCCCCAAGGCTATAGCCCACCCGTTTTTCTGCCATTTTACCGCTGGACGAACTTGGCGCCCCGGCCTTCGGTCGGGTATTTTTGGACGCGGCTGTGTTCGCTGCCTATTTTTAGCACACGGAGGAGCCTCGCAAAGTCTCGCGCCATTCCGAGTCCGGCGGACGAAGTTGGCCAGCCCCACCCCCCAAGGCTATAGCCCACCCGTTTTTGTGGCCTTTTTCCGCTGGACGAACTTGGCGCCCCGTCCTTCGGGCGGGTATTTTTGGGCGCGGCTGTGCCCGCAGCCTATTTTTGGCACACGGAGGCGACTCGTAAAGTCTCGCGCTATTCCGAGTCCGGCGGACGAAGTTGGCCAGTTCCACCCCCGAAGGCTATAGCCCACCCGTTTTTGTGGCCTTTTTTCACTGGACGAAGTTGGCGCCCCGGCCTTCGGGTGGGTATTTTTGGGCGCGGCTGTGCCCGCGGCCTATTTTTAGGACACGGAGGCGCCTCGTAAAGTCTCGCGCCATTTAGAGTCCGGCGGACGAAGTTGGCCAGCCCCACCCCCCAAGGCTATAGCCCACCCGTTTTTGTGGCCTTTTTCCGGTGGAAGAACTTGGTGCCCCGGCCTTCGCGCAGGTATTTTTGGGCGTGGCTGTGCCCGCGGACTATTTTTGGCACACGGAGGTGCCTCGCAAAGTCTCGCGCCATTCCGAGTCCGGCGGACGAAGTTGGCCAGCCCCACCCCCCAAGGCTATAGCCCACCCGTTTTTGTGGCCTGTTTCCGCTGGACGAACTTGGCGCCCCGGCCTTCGGGTGGGTATTTTTGGGCGCGGCTGTGCCCGCGGCCTATTTTTAGGACACGGAGGCACCTCGTAAAGTCTCGCGCCATTCCGAGTCCGGCGGACGAAGTTGGCCAGCCCCACATCCCAAGGCTATAGCCCGCCCGTTTTTGTGGCCTTTTTCCGCTGGACGAAGTTGGCGCCCCGGCCTTCGGGCCGGTATTTTTGGGCGCGGCTGTGCTTGCGGCCTATCTTTGGCACACGGAGGTGCCTCGCAAAGTCTCGCACCAGTCCGAGTCCGGTGGACGAAGTTCGCTAACCCCACCCCCCAAGGCTATAGCCCACCCGTTTTTGTGGCCTTTTTCCGCTGGATGAACTTGGCGCCCCGGCCTTCGGGCGGGTAGTTTTGGGCGCGGCTGTGCCTGCGGCCTATTTTTTGCACACGGAGGTGCCTCGTAAAGTCTCGCACCATTCCGAGTCCGGCGGACGAAGTTGGCCAGCCCCACCCCCCAAGGCTATAGCCCACCCGTTTTTGTGGCCTTTTTCCGCTGGATGAACTTGGCGCCCCGGCCTTCGGGCGGGTATTTTTGAGCGCGGCTGTGCCCGCGGCCTATTTTTGGCAAACGGAGGCACCTCACAAAGTCTCGCGCCATTCCAAGTCCGGCGGACGAAGTGGGCCAGCCCCACCCCCAAGGCTATAGCCCACCCGTTTTTGTGGCCTTTTTCCGCTGGACGAACTTGGCGCCCCGGCCTTCGGGTGGGTATTTTTGGCCGCGGCTGTGCCCGCGGCCTATTTTTGGCACACGGAGGCGCCTCGCAAAGTCTTGCGCCATTCCGAGTCCGGCGGACGAAGTTGGCCAGCCCCACCCCCCAAGGCTATAGCCCGCCCATTTTTGTTGCCTTTTTCCGCTGGACGAAATTGGCGCCCCGGCCTTCGGGCAGGTATTTTTTGGCGCGGCTGTGCCCGCGGCCTATTTTTGGCACACGGAGGCGCCTCGCAAAGTCTCGCGCCATTCCGAGTCTGCGGCCGAAGTGGGCCAGCCCCACCCCCAAGGCTATAGCCTCCCCCCCCCCCGTTTTTGTGGCGTTTTTCCGTTGGACGAACTTGGCGCCCCGGCCTTCGGGTGGGTATTTTTGGGTGCGGCTGTTCCCGTGGCCTATTTTTGGCACATGGAGGTGCCTCGGAAAGTCTCGCGCCATTACGAGTCCAGCGGACGAAGTTGGCCAGCCCCACCCCCCAAGGCTATAGCCCACCCGTTTTTGTGGCCTTTTTCCGCTGGACGAACTTGGCGCCCCGGCCTTCGGGCGGGTGTTTTTGGGCGCGGCTGTGCCCGCGTCCTATTTTTGGCACGCGGAGGTGCCTCGCAAAGTCTCGCGCCATTCCGAGTCCGGCGGACGAAGTTGATCAGCACCACCCCCAAAGGCTATAGCCCACCCGTTTTTATGGCCTTTTACAGCTAGACGAACTTGGCGCCCCGGCCTTCGGGCGGGTATTTTAGGGCGCGGTTGTGCACGCGGCCTATTTGTGGCACATGGAGGCGCCTTGAAAAGTCTCGCACCATTTCGAGTCCGGCGGACGAAGTTGGCCAGCCCCACCCCCCAAGGCTATAGCCCACCCGTTTTTGTGGCCTTTTTCCGCTGGACGAACTTGGCGCCCCGTCCTTCGGGTGGGTATTTTTGGGCGCGGCTGTGCCCGCAGCCTATTTTTCGCACACGGAGGCGCCTCAAAAAGTCTCGCGCCATTCCGAGTCCGGCGGACGAAGTTTGCCAGCCCCACCCCACAAGGCTATAGCCCAGCCGTTTTTGTCACCTTTTTCCGCTGGACGAACATGGAGCCCCGGCCTTCGGGCGGGTATTTTTGGGTGCGGCTGTGCCCGCGGCCTACTTTTGGCACACGGAGGCGCCTCGCAAAGTCTCGCGCCATTCCGAGTCCGGCGGACGAAGTTGGCCAGCCCCACCCCCCAAGGTTATAGCCCACCCGTTTTTGTGGCCTTTTTCCGCTGGACGAACTTGGAGCCCCGGCCTTCGGGCGGGTATTGTTGGGCACGGCGGTGCCTTCGGACTATTTTTGGCACACGAAGGCACCTCGAAAAGTCTCGCGCCATTCCGAGTCCGGCGGACGAAGTTGGCCAGCCCCACCCCCCAAGGTTATAGCCCACCCGTTTTTGTGGCCTTTTTCCGCTGGACGAACTTGGCGCCCCGGCCTTCGGGTGGTTATTTTTGGGCGCGGCTGTGTCCGCGGCCTATTTTTGGCACACGGAGGTGCCTCGTAAAGTCTCGCGCCATTCCGAGTCCGGCGGACAAAGTCGGCCAGCCCCACCCCCCAAGGCTATAGCCCACCCGTTTTGTGGCCTTTTTCCGCAGGACGAAGTTGGCGCCCCAGCCTTCTGGCGGGTATTTTTGGGCGCGGCTGTGCCCGCGGCCTATTTTTGGCACACGGAGGCGACTCGTAAAGTCTCGCGCCATTCCGAGTCCGGCGGACGAAGTTGGCCAGCCTCACCCCCCAAGGCTATAGCCCACCCGTTTTTGTGGCCTTTTTCCGCTGGACGAACTTGGCGCCCCGGCCTTCGGGCGGGTATTTTTGGGCGCGGCTGTGCCCGCGGCCTATTTTTAGGACACGGAGGCGCCTCGAAAAGTCTCGCGCCATTCCGAGTCCGGCGGACGAAGTTGGCCAGCCCCACCCCACAAGGCTATAGCCCACCCGTTTTTGTGACCTTTTTCCGCTGGACGAACATGGAGCCCCGGCCTTCGGGCGGGTATTTTTGGGTGCGGCTGTGCCCGCGGCCTATTTTTGGCACACGGAGGCGCCTCGCAAAGTCTCGCGCCATTCCGAGTACGGCGGACGAAGTTGGCCAGCCCCACCCCCCAAGGCTATAGCCTCCCCCCCCCCCCCCGTTTTTGTGGCGTTTTTCCGTTGGACGAACTTGGCGCCCCGGCCTTCGGGCGGGTATTTTTGGGCGCGGCTGTGCCTGCGGCCTATTTTTTGCACACGGAGACACCTCGTAAAGTCTCGCACCATTCCGAGTCCGGCGGACGAAGTTGGCCAGCCCCACCCCCCAAGGCTATAGCCCACCCGTTTTTGTGGCCTTTTTCCACTGGATGAACTTGGCGCCCCGGCCTTCGGGCGGGTATTTTTGAGCGGGCTGTGCCCGCGGCCTATTTTTGGCAAACGGAGGCGCCTCACAAAGTCTCGCTCCATTCCAAGTCCGGCGGACGAAGTGGGCCAGGCCCACCCCCAAGGCTATAGCCCACCCGTTTTTGTGGCCTTTTTCCACTGGACGAACTTGGCACCCCGGCCTTCGGGTGGGTATTTTTGGGCGCGGCTGTGCCCGCGGCCTATTTTTGGCACACGGAGGCGCCTCGCAAAGTCTCGCGCCATTCCGAGTCCGGCGGACGAAGTTGGCCAGCCCCACCCCCCAAGGCTATAGCCCGCCCGTTTTTGTGGCCTTTTTCCGCTGGACGAAATTGGCGCCCCGGCCTTCGGGCAGGTATTTTTTGGCGCGGCTGTGCCGGCGGCCTATTTTTGGCACACGGAGGCGCTTTGCAAAGTCTCGCGCCATTCCAAGTCTGCGGACGAAGTGGGCCAGCCCCACCCCCAAGGCTATAGCCTCCCCTCCCTCCGTTTTTGTGGCGTTTTTCCGTTGGACGAACTTGGCGACCCGGCATTCGGGTGGGTATTTTTGGGCGCGGCTGTGCCCGTGGCCTATTTTTGGCACAAGGAGGCGCCTCGCAAAGTCTTGCGCCATTCCGAGTCCGGCGGACGAAGTTGGCCAGCCCCACCCCCCAAGGCTATAGCCCACCCGTTTTTGTGGCCTTTTTCCGCTGGACGAACTAGGCGCCCTGGCCTTCGGGCGGATATTTTTGGGCGCGACTATGCCCGCGGCCTATTTTTGGCACACGGAGGCGCCTCGTAAAGTCTCGCACCATTCCGAGTCCGGCGGACGAAGTTGGCCAGCCCCACCCCCCAAGGCTATAGCCCACCCGTTTTTGTGGCCTTTTTCCGCTGGATGAACTTGGCGCCCCGGCCTTCGGGCGGGTATTTTTGAGCGCGGCTGTGCCCGCGGCCTATTTTTGGCAAACGGAGGTGCCTCACAAAGTCTCGCGCCATTCCAAGTCCGGCGGACGAAGTGGGCCAGCCCCACCCCCAAGGCTATAGCCCACCCGTTTTTGTGGCCTTTTTCCGCTGGACGAACTTGGCGCCCCGGCCTTCGGGTGGGTATTTTTGGGCGCGGCTGTGTCCGCGGCCTATTTTTGGCACACGGAGGCGCCTCGCAAAGTCTCGCGCCATTCCGAGTCCGGCGGACGAAGTGGGCCAGCCCCACCCCCCAAGGCTATAGCCCACCCGTTTTTGTGGCCTTTTTCCGTTGGACGAACTAGGCGCCCTGGCCTTCGGGCGGGTATTTTTGGGCGCGACTATGCCCGCGGCCTATTTTTGGCACACGGAGGCACCTCGCAAAGTCTCGCCCCGTTCCGAGTCAGGCGGACGAAGTTGGCCAGCCCCACTTCCCAAGGCTATAGCCCGCCCGTTTTTGTGGACTTTTTCCGCTGGACAAACTTGGCGCCCCGACCTTCGGGCGGGTATTTTTGGGCGCGACTGTGCCCGTGGCCTATTTTTGGCACACGGAGTCACGTCGCAAAGTCTCGCGCCATTCCGAGTCCGGCGGACGAAGTTGGCCAGCCCCACACCCCAAGGCTATAGCCCGCCCGTTTTTGTGGCCTTTTTCCGCTGGACGAAGTTGGCGCCCCGGCCTTCGGGCTGGTATTTTTTGGCGCGGCTGTGCCCGCGGCCTATCTTTGGCACACGGAGGTGCCTCGCAAAGTCTCGCACCAGTCCGAGTCCGGTGGACGAAGTTCGCCAGCCCCACCCCCCAAGGCTATAGCCCACCCGTTTTTGTGGCCTTTTTCCGCTGGATGAACTTGGCGCCCCGGCCTTCGGGCGGGTAGTTTTGGGCGCGGCTGTGCCCGCGGCCTACTTTTGGCACACGGAGGTGCCTCGCAAAGTCTCGCGCCATTCCGAGTCCGGCGGACGAAGTTGGCCAGCCCCACCCCCCAAGGTTATAGCCCACCCGTTTTTGTGGCCTTTTTCCGCTGGACGAACTTGGAGCCCCGGCCTTCGGGCGGGTATTGTTGGGCACGGCGGTGCCTTCGGACTATTTTTGGCACACGAAGGCACCTCGAAAAGTCTCGCGCCATTCCGAGTCCGGCGGACGAAGTTGGCCAGCCCCACCCCCCAAGGTTATAGCCCACCCGTTTTTGTGGCCTTTTTCCGCTGGACGAACTTGGCGCCCCGGCCTTCGGGCGGTTATTTTTGGGCGCGGCTGTGTCCGCGGCCTATTTTTGGCACACGGAGGTGCCTCGTAAAGTCTCGCGCCATTCCGAGTCCGGCGGACAAAGTCGGCCAGCCCCACCCCCCAAGGCTATAGCCCACCCGTTTTGTGGCCTTTTTCCGCAGGACGAAGTTGGCGCCCCGGCCTTCTGGCGGGTATTTTTGGGCGCGGCTGTGCCCGCGGCCTATTTTTGGCACACGGAGGCGACTCGAAAAGTCTCGCGCCATTCCGAGTCCGGCGGACGAAGTTGGCCAGCCTCACCCCCCAAGGCTATAGCCCACCCGTTTTTGTGGCCTTTTTCCGCTGGACGAACTTGGCGCCCCGGCCTTCGGGCGGGTATTTTTGGGCGCGGCTGTGCCCGCGGCCTATTTTTAGGAAACGGAGGCGCCTCGAAAAGTCTAGCGCCATTCCGAGTCCGGCGGACGAAGTTAGCCAGCCCCACCCCACAAGGCTATAGCCCACCCGTTTTTGTGACCTTTTTCCGCTGGACGAACATGGAGCCCCGGCCTTCGGGCGGGTATTTTTGGGTGCGGCTGTGCCCGCGGCCTATTTTTGGCACACGGAGGCGCCTCGCAAAGTCTCGCGCCATTCCGAGTACGGCGGACGAAGTTGGCCAGCCCCACCCCCCAAGACTATAGCCTCCCCACCCCCCCCCCCCGTTTTTGTGGCGTTTTTCCGTTGGACGAACTTGGCGCCCCGGCCTTCGGGCGGGTATTTTTGGGCGCGGTTGTGCCTGTGGCCTATTTTTTGCACACGGAGACACCTCGTAAAGTCTCGCACCATTCCGAGTCCGGCGGACGAAGTTGGCCAGCCCCACCCCCCAAGGCTATAGCCCACCCGTTTTTGTGGCCTTTTTCCACTGGATGAACTTGGCGCCCCGGCCTTCGGGCGGGTATTTTTGAGCGGGCTGTGCCCGCGGCCTATTTTTGGCAAACGGAGGCGCCTCACAAAGTCTCGCGCCATTCCAAGTCCGGCGGACGAAGTGGGCCAGCCCCACCCCCAAGGCTATAGCCCACCCGTTTTTGTGGCCTTTTTCCGCTGGACGAACTTCGCGCCCCGGCCTTCGGGTGTGTATTTTTGGGCGCGGCTGTGTCCGCGGCCTATTTTTGGCACACGGAGGCGCCTCGCAAAGTCTTGCGCCATTCCGAGTCCGGCGGACGAAGTTGGCCAGCCCCACCCCCCAAGGCTATAGCCCGCCCGTTTTTGTGGCCTTTTTCCGCTGGACGAAATTGGCGCCCCGGCCTTCGGGCAGGTATTTTTTGGCGCGGCTGTGCCCGCGGCCTATTTTTGGCACACGGAGGCGCTTTGCAAAGTCTCGCGCAATTCCAAGTCTGCGGACGAAGTGGGCCAGCCCCACCCCCAAGGCTATAGCCTCCCCCCCCCGTTTTTGTGGCGTTTTTCCGTTGGACGAACTTGGCGCCCCGGCTTTCGGGTGGGTATTTTTGGGCGCGGCTGTGCCCGCGGCCTATTTTTGGCACACGGAGGCGCCTCGCAAAGTCTTGTGCCATTCCGAGTCCGGCGGACGAAGTTGGCCAGCCCCACCCCCCAAGGCTATAGCCCACCCGTTTTTGTGGCCTTTTTCCGCTGGACGAACTAGGCGCCCTGGCCTTCGGGCGGGTATTTTTGGGCGCGACTATGCCCGCAGCCTATTTTTGGCACACGGAGGCGCCTCGTAAAGTCTCGCACCATTCCGAGTCCGGCGGACGAAGTTGGCCAGCCCCACCCCCCAAGGCTATAGCCCACCCGTTTTTGTGGCCTTTTTCCGCTGGATGAACTTGGCGCCCCGGCCTTCGGGCGGGTATTTTTGAGCGCGGCTGTGCCCGCGGCCTATTTTTGGCAAACGGAGGCGCCTCACAAAGTCTCGCGCCATTCCGAGTCCGGCGGACGAAGTTGGCCAGCCCCACCCCCCAAGGCTATAGCCCGCCCGTTTTTGTGGCCTTTTTCCGCTGGACGAAATTGGCGCCCCGGCCTTCGGGCAGGTATTTTTTGGCGCGGCTGTGCCCGCGGCCTATTTTTGGCACACGGAGGCGCTTTGCAAAGTCTCGCGCCATTCCAAGTCTGCGGACGAAGTGGGCCAGCCCCACCCCCAAGGCTATAGCCTCCCCCCCCCCCGTTTTTGTGGCGTTTTTCCGTTGGACGAACTTGGCGCCCCGGCTTTCGGGTGGGTATTTTTGGGCGCGGCTGTGCCCGCGGCCTATTTTTGGCACACGGAGGCGCCTCGCAAAGTCTTGTGCCATTCCGAGTCCGGCGGACGAAGTTGGCCAGCCCCACCCCCCAAGGCTATAGCCCACCCGTTTTTGTGGCCTTTTTCCGCTGGACGAACTAGGCGCCCTGGCCTTCGGGCGGGTATTTTTGGGCGCGACTATGCCCGCGGCCTATTTTTGGCACACGGAGGCGCCTCGTAAAGTCTCGCACCATTCCGAGTCCGGCGGACGAAGTTGGCCAGCCCCACCCCCCAAGGCTATAGCCCACCCGTTTTTGTGGCCTTTTTCCGCTGGATGAACTTGGCGCCCCGGCCTTCGGGCGGGTATTTTTGAGCGCGGCTGTGCCCGCGGCCTATTTTTGGCAAACGGAGGCGCCTCACAAAGTCTCGCGCCATTCCAAGTCCGGCGGACGAAGTGGGCCAGCCCCACCCCCAAGGCTATAGCCCACCCGTTTTTGTGGCCTTTTTCCGCTGGACGAACTTGGCGCCCCGGCCTTCGGGTGTGTATTTTTGGGCGCGGCTGTGCCCGCGGCCTATTTTTGGCACACGGAGGCGCCTCGCAAAGTCTTGCGCCATTCCGAGTCCGGCGGACGAAGTTGGCCAGCCCCACCCCCCAAGGCTATAGCCCGCCCGTTTTTGTGGCCTTTTTCCGCTGGACGAAATTGGCGCCCCGGCCTTCGGGCAGGTATTTTTTGGCGCGGCTGTGCCCGCGGCCTATTTTTGGCACACGGAGGCGCTTTGCAAAGTCTCGCGCAATTCCAAGTCTGCGGACGAAGTGGGCCAGCCCCACCCCCAAGGCTATAGCCTCCCCCCCCCCGTTTTTGTGGCGTTTTTCCGTTGGACGAACTTGGCGCCCCGGCTTTCGGGTGGGTATTTTTGGGCGCGGCTGTGCCCGCGGCCTATTTTTGGCACACGGAGGCGCCTCGCAAAGTCTTGTGCCATTCCGAGTCCGGCGGACGAAGTTGGCCAGCCCCACCCCCCAAGGCTATAGCCCACCCGTTTTTGTGGCCTTTTTCCGCTGGACGAACTAGGCGCCCTGGCCTTCGGGCGGGTATTTTTGGGCGCGACTATGCCCGCAGCCTATTTTTGGCACACGGAGGCGCCTCGTAAAGTCTCGCACCATTCCGAGTCCGGCGGACGAAGTTGGCCAGCCCCACCCCCCAAGGCTATAGCCCACCCGTTTTTGTGGCCTTTTTCCGCTGGACGAACTTCGCGCCCCGGCCTTCGGGTGTGTATTTTTGGGCGCGGCTGTGCCCGCGGCCTATTTTTGGCACACGGAGGCGCCTCGCAAAGTCTTGCGCCATTCCGAGTCCGGCGGACGAAGTTGGCCAGCCCCACCCCCCAAGGCTATAGCCCGCCCGTTTTTGTGGCCTTTTTCCGCTGGACGAAATTGGCGCCCCGGCCTTCGGGCAGGGATTTTTTGGCGCGGCTGTGCCCGCGGCCTATTTTTGGCACACGGAGGCGCCTCGCAAAGTCTCGTGCCATTCCGAGTCTGCGGACGAAGTGGGCCAGCCCCACCCCCAAGTCTATTGCCTCCCCCCCCCCCGTTTTTGTGGCGTTTTTCCGTTGGACGAACTTGGCGCCCCGGCCTCCGGGCGGGTATTTTTGGGCGCGGCTGTGCCCGCGGCCTATTTTTGGTACACGGACGAGCCTCGTAAAGTCTCGCGCCATTCCGAGTCGGGCGGACGAAGTTGGCCAGCCCCACACCCCAAGGCTATAGCCCGCCCGTTTTTGTGGCCTTTTTCCGCTGGACGAAGTTGGCGCCCCGGCCTTCGGGTGGGTATTTTTGGGCGCGGCTGTGCCCGCGGCCAATTTTTGGCACACGGAGGCGCCTCGCAAAGTCTCGCGCCATTCCGAGTCCGGCGGACGAAGTTGGCCAGCCCCACACCCCAAGGCAATAGCCCGCCCGTTTTTGTGGCCTTTTTCCGCTGGACGAAGTTGGCGCCCTGGCCTTCGGGCGGGTATTTTTGGGCGCGGCTGTGCTTGCGGCCTATCTTTGGCACACGGAGGTGCCTCGTAAAGTCTCGCACCAGTCCGAGTCCGGTGGACGAAGTTCGCCAGCCCGACCCCCCAAGGCTATAGCCCACCCATTTTTGTGGCCTTTTTCCCCTGGATGAACTTGGCGCCCCGGCTTTCGGGCGGGTAGTTTTGGGCGCGGCTGTGCCCGCGGCCAATTTTTGGCACACGGAGGCACCTCGCAAAGTCTCGCGCCATTCCGAGTCCGGCGGACGAAGTTGGCCAGCCCCACCACCCAAGGCTATAGCCCACCCGTTTTTGTGGCCTTTTTCTGCTGGACGAACTTGGCGCCCCGGCCTTCGGGCGGGTATTTTTGGGTGCGGCTGTGCCCGCGGCCTATTCTTGGGACACGGAGGTGCCTCGCAAAGTCTCGCGCCATTCCGAGTCCGGCGGTCGAAGTTGGCCAGCACGACCCCCCAAGGCTATACCCCACCCGTTTTTGTGGCCTTTTTCCGCTGGACGAAGTTGGCGCCCCGGCCTTTGGGCGGGTATTTTTGGGCGCGGCTGTGCCCGCGGCCTATTTTTGGGACACGGAGGCGCCTCGAAAGTCTCGCGTCATTCCGAGTCCGGCGGACGAAGTTGGCCAGCCCCACTTCCCAAGGCTATAGCCCACCCGTTTTTGTGGACTTTTTCCGCTGGACGAACTTGGCGACCCGGCCTTCGGGCGGGTATTTTTTGGCGCGGCTGTGCCCGCGGCCTATCTTTGGCACACGGAGGTGCCTCGCAAAGTCTCGCGCGATTCCGCGTCCGGCGGACGAAGTTGGCCAGCCCCACCCCCCAAGGCTATAGCCCACCCGTTTTTGTGGCCTTTTTCCGCTGGACGAACTTGGCGCCCAGGCCTTCGGGCGGGTATTTTTGGCGCGACTGTGCCCGCGGTCTATTTTTGGCACACGGAGGTGCCTCGCAAAGTCTCGCGCCATTCCGAGTCCGGCGGACGAAGTGGGCCAGCCCCACCCCCCAAGGCTATAGCCCACCCGTTTTTGTGGCCTTTTTCCGCATGACGAACTTGGCGCCCCGGCCTTTGGGAGGGTATTTTTGGGCGCGGCTTTGCCCGCGGCCTATTTTTGGCACACGGAGGGGCCTCGTTAAGTCTCGCGCCATTCCGAGTCCGGCGGACGAAGTAGGCCAGCCCCGCCCCCCAAGGCTATAGCCCACCTGTTTTTGTGGCCTTTTTCCGCTGGACGAACATGGCGCCCCGGCCTTCGGGCGGGTATTTTTGGGTGCGGCTGTGCCCCCGGCCTATTTTTGGCACACGGAGGCGCCTCGTAAAGTCTCGCGCCATTTCGAGTCCGGCGGACGAAGTTGGCCAGCCCCACCCCCCAAAGCTATAGCCCACCCGTTTTTGTGGCCTTTTTCCGCTGGACGAACTTGCCGCCCCGGCCTTCGGGCGGGTATTTTTGGGCGCGGCAGTGCTCGCGGCCTATTTTTGGCACACTGAGGCGCCTCGCAAAGTCTCGCGCCATTCCGAGTCCGGCGGACGAATTTGGCCAGCCCCACCCCCCAAGGCTATAGCCCACCCGTTTTTGTGGCCTTTTTCCGCTGGACGAACTTGGCGCCCCGGCCTTCGGGCTGGTATTTTTAGACGCGGCTGTCCCCTAGGCCTAGTTTTGGGACACGGAGGCGCCTCGTAAAGTCTCGCGCCATTCCGAGTCTGGCGGACGAAGTGGGCCAGCCCCACCCCCCAAGGCTATAGCCCGCCCGTTTTTGTGGCCTTTTTCCGCTGGACGAAGTTGGCGCCCCTGCCTTCGGGCGGGTATTTTTGGCCGTGGCTGTGCCCGCGGCGTATGTTTGGCAAACGGAGGCCCCTCGCAAAGTCTCGCGCCATTCCCAGTCCGGCGGACGAAGTGGGCCAGCCCAACCCCCAAAGGGTATAGCCCACCCATTTTTGTGGCCTTTTCCCGCTGGACGAACTTGGCGCCCCAGCCTCTGCGGGTGTTCCCGCGGCCTATTTTTGGCATACGGAGGCCCCTCGCAATGTCTCGCGCCATTCCTAGTCCGGCGGACGAAGTGGGCCAGCCCCACCTCCCAAGGCTATAGCCCACCCGTTTTTGTGGCCTTTTTCCTCTGGACGAACTTGGCGCCCCGGCCTTCGGGCGGTTATTTTTGGGCGCGGCTGTTCCCACGGCCTATTTTTGGTACAAGGAGACCCCTCGCAAAGTCTCGCGTCATTCCGAGTCCGGCGGACGAAGTTGGCCAACCCCACCTCCCAAGGCTATAGCCCACCCGTTTTTGTGGCCTTTTTCCGCTGGACGAACTTGGCGCCCCGGCCTTCGGGCGGTTATTTGTGGGCGCGGCTGTGCCTGCGGCCTATATTTGGCACACGGAGGCCCCTCATAAAGTCTCGCGCCATTCCGAGTTCGGCGGACGGAGTGGGCCAGCCCCAACCCCCAAGGCTATAGCCCACCCGTTTTGTGGCCTTTTTCCGCTGGACGAACTTGGCGCCCCGGCCTTCGTACGGTTATTTTTGGGTGCGGCTGTGCCCGCGGCCTATTTTTTGCACATGAGGGCCCTCACAAAATCTCGCGCCATTCCGAGTCCGGCGGACGAAGTTGGCGAGCCCCACCCCCCAAGGCTATAGCCCACCCGTTTTTTGGGCGTTTTTGCGGCGGACGAACTTGGGAACCGGACCATCGGGCGCTTATTTTTGGGCGCGGCTGTGCCCGCGGCCTATTTTTCGCACGTGTATGCCCCTCGCAAAGTCTGGCCCCATTCTGAGTCCGGCGGATGAACTTGGCCAGCACCTCCCCCCAAGGCTATAGCCCACCCGTTTTTTGGGCGTTTTTGCGGCGGACGAACTTGGGAACCGGACCTTCGGGCGCTTATTTTTGAGCGCGGCTGTGCAGGGGGCTCCCCGCGGGCACAGGAAGGCCCCTCGCAAAGTTTAGCCCCATTCCGAGTCAGGCAGATTTAATTTGGCCAGCCCTCCCACCAAGGCTATAGCCCACCCGTTTTTGGCCACTTTTCCGCTGGGTGGTTTTGGCCACCCGACCATCGGGCGCTAATTTTTTGGCGCGGCGGTTCCCGTGGCCTATTTTTGCAGCACACGGAGGCCGCCCACAAAGTCTCGGGCCATTCCGAAAGCGCGGCGGACGAACTTCGCCCATGCCCCCCACCAGTGCTATAGCCCACCCGTTTTTTCGCCATTTTTCCGCTGGGGGGTTTTGGCTCCCCGACCTTCGGGCGGTAATTTTTGGGCGCGGTTGTGCCCCGTGGCCTATTTTTGGCACACGGAGGTCGTCCGCAAAGTCTCAGGCCATTCCGAGTGCGGCGGACGAACTTCGCCCACGCCCCCCACCAAGGCTATAGCCCACCCGTTTTTTGGCAATTTTTCCGCTGGGGGGTTTTGGCACCCCGACCATCGGGCACTAATTTTTGGGCGCGGCTGTGCCCGCGGCCTATTGTTGGCAGACGGATGGCCCTCGCAAAGTCTCGCGCCATTCCGAGTCCGGCGGACGAAGTCGGCCAGACCCACCCGCCAAGGCGATAGCCCACCCGTTTTTGTGGCCTTTTTCCGCGGGACGAAATTGGCGCCCCGGGCTTCGGGCGGTTATTTTTGGGCTTGACTGTGCCCACGGTGTATGATTGGCACACGGAGGCCCCTCGTAAAGTCTCGCGCCATTCCCAGTCCGGCGGACGAAGTTGGCCAGCCCAACCCCCCAAGGCTATAGCCCACCCATTTTTGTGGCCTTTTCCCGCTGGTCGAACTTGGCGCCCCGGCCTCCACGGGTGTTCCCGCGGCCTATTTTTGGCATACGGAGGCCCCTCGTAAAGTCTCGCGCCATTCCGAGTCCGGCGGACGAAGTTGGCCAGCCCCACCTCCCAAGGCTGTAGCCCACCCGTTTTTGTGGCCTTTTTCCGCTGGATGAACTTGGCGCCCCGGCCTTCGGGCAATTATTTTTGGGTGCGGCTGTGCCCGCGGCCTATTTTTGGCAGACGGAGGGCCCTCGCAAAGTCTCGCGCCATTCCGAGTCCGGCGGACGATGTCGGCCAGACCCACCCGCCAAGGCTATAGCCCACCCGTTTTTGTGGCCTTTTTCCGCGGGACGAACATGGCGCCCCGGACTTCGGGTGGTTATTTTTGGGCGTGGCTGTGCCCGCGGCGTATGTTTGGCACACGGAGGCCCCTCGCAAAGTCTCGCGCCATTCCCAGTCCGGCGGACGAAGTGGGCCAGCCCAACCCCCCAAGGGTATAGCCCACCCATTTTTGTGGCCTTTTCCCGCTGGACGAACTTGGCGCCCCAGCCTCCGCGGGTGTTCCCGCGGCCTATTTTTGGCATACGGAGGCCCCTCGCAAAGTCTCGCGCCCTTCCGTGTCCGGCGGACGAAGTGGGCCAGCCCCACCTCCCAAGGCTATAGCCCACCCGTTTTTGTGGCCTTTTTCCTCTGGACGAACTTGGCGCCCCGGCCTTCGGGCGGTTATTTTTGGGCGCGGCTGTTCCCACGGCCTATTTTTGGTACAAGGAGGCCCCTCGCAAAGTCTCGCGCCATTCCGAGTCCGGCGGACGAAGTTGGCCAACCCCACCTCCCAAGGCTATAGCCCACCCGTTTTTGTGGCCTTTTTCCGCTGGACGAACTTGGCGCCCCGGCCTTCGGGTGGTTATTTGTGGGTGCGGCTGTGCCTGCGGCCTATTTTTGGCACACGGAGGCCCCTCGTAAAGTCTCGCGCCATTCCGAGTTCGGCGGACGGAGTTGGCCAGCCCCAACCCCCAAGGCTATAGCCCACCCGTTTTGTGGCCTTTTTCCGCTGGACGAACTTGGCGCCCCGGCCTTCGTACGGTTATTTTTGGGTGCGGCTGTGCCCGCGGCCTATTTTTTGCACATGAGGGCCCTCGCAAAGTCTCGCGCCATTCCGAGTCCGGCGGACGAAGTTGGCGAGCCCCACCCCCCAAGGCTATAGCCCACCCATTTTTGTGGCCTTTTTCCGCTGGACGAACTTGGCGCCCCGGCTCGGGCGGTTATTTTTGGGTGCGGCTGTGCCCACGGCCTATTTTTGGTACACGGAGGCCCCTCAAAAAGTCTCGCGCCATTCCGAGTCCGGCGGACGAAGTTGGCAAGCCCCACCCCCCAAGGCTATAGCCCACCCGTTTTTGTGGCCTTTTTCCGCTGGACGAACTTGGCGCCCCGGCCTTCGGGCGGTTATTTTTGGGCGCGCCTGTGTCCGCGGCCTATTTTTGGCACACGGAGGCCCCTCGCAAAGTCTCGCACCATTCCGAGTCCGGCGGACGAACTTGGCCAGCCCCTTCCCCCAATGCTATAGCCCACCCGTTTTTTGGGCATTTTTGCGGAGGACGAACTTGGGGACCGGACCTTCGGGCGCTTATTTTTGGGCGCGGCTGTGCCCGCGGCCTATTTTTCCCACGTGTAGGCCCCTCGCAAAGTCTGGCCCCATTCTGAGTCCGACGGATGCACTTGGCCTGCCCTCCCCCCAAGGCTATAGCCCACCCGTTTTTTGGGCATTTTTGCGGCGGACGAACTTGGGGACCGGACCATCGGGCGCTTATTTTTGGGCGCGGCTGTGCCCGCGGCCTATTTTTCGCACGTGTATGCCCCTCGCAAAGTCTGGCCCCATTCTGAGTCCGGCGGATGAACTTGGCCAGCACCTCCCCCCAAGGCTATAGCCCACCCGTTTTTTGGGCGTTTTTGCGGCGGACGAACTTGGGAACCGGACCTTCGGGCGCTTATTTTTGGGCGCGGCTGTGCAGGGGGCTCCCCGCGGGCACAGGAAGGCCCCTCGCAAAGTTTAGCCCCATTCCGAGTCAGGCAGACGAATTTGGCCAGCCCCTCCCACCAAGGCTATAGCCCACCCGTTTTTTGGCCATTTTTCCGCTGGGTGGTTTTGGCACCCCGACCATCGGGCGCTAATTTTTTGGCGCGGCTGTGCCCGTGGCCTATTTTTGGCACACGGAGGCCGTCCGCAAAGTCTCGGGCCATTCCGAGTGCGGCGGACGAACTTCGCCCATGCCCCCCACCAGTGCTATAGCCCACCCGTTTTTTCGCCATTTTTCCGTTGGGGGGTTTTGGCACCCCGACCTTCGGGCGGTAATTTTTGGGCGCGGCTGTGCTCCGTGGCCTATTTTTGGCACACGGAGGTCGTCCGCAAAGTCTCAGTCCATTCCGAGTGCGGCGGACGAACTTCGCCCACGCCCCCCACCAAGGCTATAGCCTACCCGTTTTTTGTCCATTTTCCCGCTGCGGGGTTTTCACACAACGACCTTCGGGTGGTTATTTTTGGGCGCGGCATTGCCCGCGGCTTATTTTTGGCACCCCGAGGCCCCTCGCAAAGTCTCGCCCTATTCCGAGTCCGGCGGACGAACTTCGCCCGCGCCCCCCACCAAGGCTATAGCCCACCCGTTTTTTGTCCATTTTCCCGCTGGGGGGTTTTGGCACCACGACCTTCGGGCGATTATTTTTTGGCGCGGCTTTGCCCGCAGGTTATTTTTGGCACCCCGAGGCCCCTCGCAAGGTCTCGTCCCATTCCGAGTCCGTCAGACGAACTTCGCCCACGCCCCCCACCAAGGCTATAGCCCACCCGTTTTTTGGCCATTTTTCCGCGGGGGGGTTTTGGCACCACGACCTTCTGGCGCGGTTTTGTCCGCGGCTAATTTTTGGCACCCCGAGGCCCCTCACAAAGGCTCGCCCCATTCCGAGTTCGGCGGACGAACTTCGCCAACGCCCCCCACCAAGGCTATAGCCCACCCATTTTTTGGCCATTTTCCCGCTGGGGTGTTTCGGCACCACGACCTTCGGGCGCTTATTTTTGGGTTCGGCTTTGCCCGCGGCTTATTTTTGGCACCCTGAGGCCCCTCACAAAGACTCGCCCAATTCCGAGTCCGGCGGACGAACTTCGCCAGCGCCCCCCACCAAGGCTATAGCCCACCCATTTTTTGGCCATTTTCCCGCTGGGGGGTTTTGGCACCACCAACTTCGAGCGCTTATTTTTGGGCGCGGCTTTGTCCGCGGCTTATTTTTGGTACCCTGAGGCCCCTCGCAAAGTCTCGTCCCATTCCGAGTCCGGCGGACGAACTTCGCCCGCCCCCCCCCACCAAGGCTATAGCCCACCCGTTTTTTGGCCATTTTTCCGCTGGGGGGTTTTGGCACCACGACCTTCGGGCGCTTATTTTTTGGCGCGGCTTTGCCCACGGCTTATTTTTGGCAACCCGATGCCCCTCGCAAAGTCTCGCCCCATTCCGAGTCCGGCGGACGAACTTCCCCCGCGCCCCCCACCAAGGCTATAGCCCACCCGTGTTTTGCCATTTTTCCGCTGGGGGGTTTTCGCACCACGACCTTCGGGAGCTTATTTTTGGTCGAGGCTTTGTCCGCGGCTTATTTTTGGCACCCTGAGACCCCTCACAAAGTCTCGTCCCATTCCAAGTCCGGCGGACGAACTCGCCGCGCCCCACCAAGGCAATATCCCACCCTTTTGTTGGCCATTTTTCCGCTGGGGGGTTTTGGCACCACGACCTTCGGGCGCTTATTTTTGGGCGTGGCTTTGCCCGTGTCCTATTTTTGGCACACGGAGGCCGTCCGCAAAGTCTCGGGCCATTCCGAGTCCGGCGGACGAAGTTAAATCCACACCCCCACCAAGGCTATATAGCCCACCGTTTTTGGCCATTTTCTCGCTGTGGGGTTTTGGCACCACGACCTTTGGGCGCTTATTTTTGGGCGCGGCTTTGCCCGCGGCTTATTTTTGGCACCCCGAGGTCCCTCGCAAAGTCTCGCCCCATTCCGAGTCCGGCGGACGAACTTCGCCAGCGCCCCCCACCAAGGCTATATGTCATGGCCCAATCTTCCACATGGCCTGGCCCATGGAGAATTCTAGAGCCATGGAGACTTGTGTAGAGCATGTAGATATTTCCATTGTAATTAATGTGTTTACGTGGTAGTTGTGATAACTCTAGAGACTCTCTAGATACTTCTTTGTACTCTATAAATAGGAGAAGGCCTCATTTGGCCAAATCAATCAAAAAGGAATATACAATTCCAGTACACATAGCTTTGTAAGCATTCTATCGAGCAATATAAGTTCTTTCCTCCCATACTTTGTGAGTTAGAGTGAATCCTCTTTCCGCTTCTCGAATCCAGCAACGGATTTGGGTGTAAGGCTGACTTAAGGCCAAGAGAGTGCGAATTTGGCGCCTAAGGCCACACGGCATAGCGTGGGAACAAACCGGGCCGTGACAGTTGGTATCAGAGCCATCTACACTCTGGGTAGTTGCGTTATTCGAAAGGAAGGATGTCGGAGAGCACTCATGATGACCAAAGGGGGAGGGAGCCTAACCCCAATGCGAAGAAGGGAAAAACAGCAAGGAGAAGTCGGTGGACTTGCTCAATGCCATGGAGAATCGGGTTGTCCGTGGGGAGATTGCTGTCGCCGAGATTAAAGAGCGCCTCGAGATGTTTGAGCAAAAGATGGAGGAGGTGGATGATCTTGGTGAGCGGATGGGCGATCTAAGCCAAGATGTGGTGGCGCAACACCAAAGCCTTGAGGAGTTCCAAGCGGTGGTTCTGAACTCTATTGAGGCGCTAAGGGCTCAAGTGGAGGAGCTTCACACGGGCCTTGAAGAGACTAAGATGGATTGGGCGCTTTGCAAGAAGGCGGTGGCCAGCAGGGTGCTCAACACCAATGCCGCACCTCCAATGAGGGTCGAGGTTCCAAGGCCAAGGAGGTACGGGGGCAAGCGGGATGCCCAGGAGATCGAGAACTTCTTGTGGTCCATGGAGAGGTACTTCGAGGCCACCAACATCCAAGGTGAGCAAGAGAAGGTGAACATTGCGACCGGGTACCTTGAGGATCACGCGACCGCTTGGTGGCAGCGGAAGCATGCAGAGATTGTGCGCGGGACGTGCATCATCAACACATGGGACTTGCTGAAGTGCGAGCTCAAGAGGAAATTCTATCCGGGGAATGTGGCATATGAGGCTCGCAAGAAGATGCGGGAGCTAAAGCACACGGGGCCTATCTCGAAGTATGTCGATGAATTCTCAAAGCTCATGCTCCAAATCGACAACATGAACACGGATGATTTGTTGTTCAACTTCATGGAGGGACTCCAGCCGTGGGCTGCTTGGGAGTTGCAGCGGCGCCAAGTCAGTGACAACTCTACAGCCCACACCGAGCCTTACACGCTTCACGAATTCCTGAAGGGTGAGTCTTCCAAGCCGAAGAAGGATGATAAGCCGCAACATGGCAAAGGTGGGGAGCGAAGGGAGATAAGCCGCACCATGATGGCAAGGATAAGCCACAAAGAAGGATGGTTCATAGGATGTCATGAAGGAGGCTAAGCGGAAACACAATTGCTTCCTTTGCGATGGGGACCATTGGGTGCGGGACTGCCCAAAGAAGAAGGCTTTCAACGCCATGTTTAGCGAGACCGGGGAGAAGCAACCGGAGGCACCACCAGCGGATGCCGCCAACATGGGTTGTCTCCAAATCTTCAATACGGTAAATGCCAAGCCAATTCCAGCCAAGGTACAGGACAAGTCGCTCATGCACGTTGAGGCTACGATCAACGGAAAGCGAGCTCAAGCCTTGATTGACACGGGAGCATCCCACAACTTCATCAAGGTGGATGAAGCCAAGCGGCTTGGACTCAAGGTTGAGAAATCGGATGGCTGGCTCAAGACGGTGAATTCGGAGGCCAAACCACTTAGCGGGGTAGCGCGAGATGTGGAGCTACACCTAGGCCCTTGGCGAGGTAAGGCCAATTTCTCGGTTGTACCTTTGGATGATTTTACACTTGTGTTGGGCATGGAATTTTTGCGATAATTCAATGCGGTGCCACTTCCGAGGTACAACTCAATGTGTATCCTAGAGGAGCCCCATGCTTGGTCCTGACCGCGAGTAAGGTCACACCACCAGGCCAACTTTCCACCATGCAAATCAGCAAAGGTTGCAAGCGGCATGAGGACACATTTCTCGCCACCATTCATGAGGTTGGTGACGGGAAGGACACTATGGCCATGGAGCCCATACCGGAGGCGGTAGGCCAAGTCCTTGAGGCGTATGAGGACGTGATGCCCCCCGAGTTGCCAAAGCGGTTGCCGCCACGAGGGAAGTAGACCACAAGATTGAGCTGGAGCCGGGTGCCAAACCGCCTGCACGAGCACCTTACCGCATGTCTCCACCGGAGCTAGAGGAGTTGCGGAGGCAAATTAAGGAGCTGCTGGACGCAGGATACATCCAGCCCTCGAAAGCACCATATGGAGCACCGGTGCTGTTCCAGCGGAAGCATGATGGCTCACTTCGACTATGTATCGACTACCGGGCTCTTAACAAGGTGACTGTGAAGAACAAATACCCCATCCCACTGATTGCGGACTTGTTCGATCAACTTGGACGGGCCAAATATTTCTCCAAGCTGGACCTTAGATCGGGATATTACCAAGTACGGATTGCGGAGGGAGATGAGCCGAAGACCGCTTGTGTGACGAGGTATGGAGCATACGAGTTCAAGGTAATGCCTTTCGGCCTCACCAATGCTCCAGCCACATTTTGCACGCTCATGAACCGCATATTCCAGCCATACCTTGATCAGTTTGTGGTGGTGTATCTCGATGACATCGTGGTCTATAGCAACACCTTGGCGGAACATGCTGAGCACTTGCGGGTCGTGTTCGGGGTGTTGCGGGAAAATGAGCTGTATGTGAAGAGGGAGAAGTGTTCGTTCGCAAAACTGGAGGTGGATTTCCTTGGCCATAAAATCAGAGATGGGACGCTGCACTTTTCTACGAGCTTTCATCCACAAACCGATGGGCAAACGGAGAGGGTGAATGCCTTGTTGGAGCTGTACTTGCAGCATTTTGTGAATGCCAACCAGCATGATTGGGCAAAGTTGCTGGATGTGGCCCAATTTTCCTACAACTTGCAGCGGAGCGAGGCTACATCGAGGAGCCCTTTCGAGGTGATCATGGGACAGCAGCCGCTTACGCCAAACACGCTCATCACGAGCTATACCGGGAGGTGTCCTGCAGCATATAAAGTGGCTAAGTCGTGGCATGAGCAAACGGACATAGCACGGGCGCACCTCGACAAAGCTACCAAGCGGATGAAGAAATGGGCGGACAGCAAGTGTAGACACTTGGAGTTCAACGTGGGGGACATGGTGCTAGTCAAGGTCGTTCCGGCCCAGCACAAGTCTACACGTTCGCTGCACAAGGGCCTCATCCGGAAATACGAGGGGCCATTTCCCATCATCAAGAGGGTCGGCAGTGTGTCGTACAAGCTAGAGTTACCCTCTTGGCGAAAACTCCATCCGGTCTTCCACGTGAGTTCCCTGAAGCCATACCATGGGGATACGGAAGATCCGAAAAGGGGTGAATCCAAGCGCCCTCCACTCGGCAACACAAGGGAATATGACAAGGAAGTGGAGACCATTTTAGCGGACCGTGTGGTTCGGAAGAAGAGTTTTCCGCCGTGCCAAGAGTACTTAGTCAAATGGAAGGGACTACCCGAGAGCGAAACAAGTTCGGAGGCCGCAAACGATTTGTGGCAGTACCAAGACAAGATCAAAGCCTTCCACAGCGAGTCGACGAGGATGTCTCTGGAATAGGTGGGGGAGAATGTCATGGCCCAAGCTTCCACATGGCCTGGCCCATGGAGAATTCTAGAGCCATGGAGACTTGTGTAGAGCATTTAGATATTTCCATTGTAATTAATGTGTTTAGGTGGTAGTTGTGATAACTCTAGAGACTCTCTAGATACTTCTTTGTACTCTATAAATAGGAGAAGGCCTCATTTGGCCAAATCAATCAAAAAGGAATATACAATTCCAGTACACATAGCTTTGTAAGCATTCTATCGAGCAATATAAGTTCTTTCCTCCCATACTTTCTGAGTTAGAGTGAATCCTCTTTCCGCTTCTCGAATCCAGCAATGGATTTGGGTGTAAGGCTGACTTAGGGCCAAGAGAGTGCGAATTTGGCGCCTAAGGCCACACGGCATAGCGTGGGAACAAACCGGGCCGTGATATATAGCCCACCCATTTTTTGGTCATTTTCCCGCTGGGGGGTTTTGGCACCACGACCTTCGGGCGCTTATTTTTGGGTACGGATTTGCCCGCGGATTATTTTTGGCACCCCGAGGCCCCTCGCAAAGTCTCGCCCCATTCCGAGTCCGGCGGACGAACTTCGCCCACGCCCCCCACCAAGGCTATAGCCCACCCGTTTTTTGGCCATTTTTCCGCTGGGTGGTTTTGGCACCACGACCTTCGGGCGCTTATTTTTGGGCGCAGATTTGCCCGTGGATTATTTTTGGCACCCCGAGGCCCCTCGAAAAGTCTCGCCTCATTCCGAGTCCGCGGATCGAATCTCGCCCGCCCCCCACCAAGGCTATAGCCCACCCGTTTTTGGCCATTTTTCCGCTGGGGGTTTTGGGCACTACGCTTTCCACGCGGCTTATTTTTTTGGCACCGAGGCCCCTCGCAAAGGCTCACCCCATTCCGAACCGGCAGATTTTTCGCCCGCGGGCACCCGTTTTTTTGCCATTTTTCCGCTGGGGGGTTTTGGCACCCCGACCTTCGGGCGGTAATTTTTGGGCGCGGCTGTGCCCCGTGGCCTATTTTTGGCACACGGAGGCCGTCCGTAAAGTCTCAGGCCATTCCGAGTGCGGCGGACGAACTTCGCCCGCGCCCCCCACCAAGGCTATAGCCCACCCGTTTTTTTGCAATTTTTCCGCTGGGGGGTTTTCACACAACGACCTTGGTGGTTATTTTTGGCGCGGCATTGCCCGCGGCTTATTTTTGGCACCCGAGGCCCCTCGCAAAGTCTCGCCCTATTCCGAGTCCGCGGACGAACTTCGCCCGCGCCCCCACCAAGGCTATAGCCCACCCGTTTTTGTCCATTTTCCCGCTGGGGGGTTTTGGCACCACGACCTTCGGGCGATTATGTTTGGGCGCGGCTTTGCCCGCAGGTTATTTTTGGCACCCCGAGGCCCCTCGCAAGGTCTCGTCCCATTCCGAGTCCGTCAGACGAACTTCGCCCACGCCCCCCACCAAGGCTATAGCCCACCCGTTTTTTGGCCATTTTTCCGCGGGGGGGTTTTGGCACCACGACCTTCTGCGCGGTTTGTCCGCGGCTAATTTTTGGCACCCGAGGCCCCTCACAAAGGCTCGCCCCATTCCGAGTTCGGCGGATCGAACTTCGCTAACGCCCCACCAAGGCTATAGCCCACCCATTTTTGGCCATTTTCCCGCTGGGGTGTTTCGGCACCACGACCTTCGGGCGCTTATTTTTAAGGTTCGGCTTGCCCGGCTTATTTTGGCACCCTGAGGCCCTCACAAAGACTCGCCCAATTCCGAGTCCGGCGGACGAACTTCGCCAGCGCCCCCCACCAAGGCTATAGCCCACCCATTTTTTGGCCATTTTCCCGCTGGGGGGTTTTGGCACCACCAACTTCGAGCGCTTATTTTTGGGCGCGGCTTTGTCCGCGGCTTATTTTTGGAACCCAGAGGCCCCTCGCAAAGTCTCGACCCATTCCGAGTCCAGGCGGACGAACCATCCCCCCCCACCAAGGCTATAGCCCACCCGTTTTTTGGCCATTTTTCCGCTGGGGGGTTTTGGCACCACGACCTTCGGGCGCTTATTTTTTGGCGCGGCTTTGCCCACGGCTTATTTTTGGCAACCCGATGCCCCTCGCAAAGTCTCGCCCCATTCCGAGTCCGGCGGACGAACTTCCCCCGCGCCCCCCACCAAGGCTATAGCCCACCCGTGTTTTGCCATTTTTCCGCTGGGGGGTTTTCGCACCACGACCTTCGGGAGCTTATTTTTGGTCGAGGCTTTGCCCGCGGCTTATTTTTGGCACCCTGAGACCCCTCACAAAGTCTCGTCCCATTCCAAGTCCGGCGGACGAACTTCGCCCGCGCCCCCCACCAAGGCAATAACCCACCCATTTGTTGGCCATTTTTCCGCTGTGGGGTTTTGGCACCACGACCTTCGGGCGCTTATTTTTGGGCGTGGCTTTGCCCGTGTCCTATTTTTGGCACACGGAGGCCGTCCGCAAAGTCTCGGGCCATTCCGAGTCCGGCGGACGAAGTTCGTCCACACCCCCCACCAAGGCTATATAGCCCACCCGTTTTTTGGCCATTTTCTCGCTGTGGGGTTTTGGCACCACGACCTTTGGGCGCTTATTTTTGGGCGCGGCTTTGCCCGCGGCTTATTTTTGGCACCCCGAGGTCCCTCGCAAAGTCTCGCCCCATTCCGAGTCCGGCGGACGAACTTCGCCAGCGCCCCCCACCAAGGCTATATGTCATGGCCCAATCTTCCACATGGCCTGGCCCATGGAGAATTCTAGAGCCATGGAGACTTGTGTAGAGCATGTAGATATTTCCATTGTAATTAATGTGTTTACGTGGTAGTTGTGATAACTCTAGAGACTCTCTAGATACTTCTTTGTACTCTATAAATAGGAGAAGGCCTCATTTGGCCAAATCAATCAAAAAGGAATATACAATTCCAGTACACATAGCTTTGTAAGCATTCTATCGAGCAATATAAGTTCTTTCCTCCCATACTTTGTGAGTTAGAGTGAATCCTCTTTCCGCTTCTCGAATCCAGCAACGGATTTGGGTGTAAGGCTGACTTAAGGCCAAGAGAGTGCGAATTTGGCGCCTAAGGCCACACGGCATAGCGTGGGAACAAACCGGGCCGTGACAGTTGGTATCAGAGCCATCTACACTCTGGGTAGTTGCGTTATTCGAAAGGAAGGATGTCGGAGAGCACTCATGATGACCAAAGGGGGAGGGAGCCTAACCCCAATGCGAAGAAGGGGAAAAACAGCAAGGAGAAGTCGGTGGACTTGCTCAATGCCATGGAGAATCGGGTTGTCCGTGGGGAGATTGCTGTCGCCGAGATTAAAGAGCGCCTCGAGATGTTTGAGCAAAAGATGGAGGAGGTGGATGATCTTGGTGAGCGGATGGGCGATCTAAGCCAAGATGTGGTGGCGCAACACCAAAGCCTTGAGGAGTTCCAAGCGGTGGTTCTGAACTCTATTGAGGCGCTAAGGGCTCAAGTGGAGGAGCTTCACACGGGCCTTGAAGAGACTAAGATGGATTGGGCGCTTTGCAAGAAGGCGGTGGCCAGCAGGGTGCTCAACACCAATGCCGCACCTCCAATGAGGGTCGAGGTTCCAAGGCCAAGGAGGTACGGGGGCAAGCGGGATGCCCAGGAGATCGAGAACTTCTTGTGGTCCATGGAGAGGTACTTCGAGGCCACCAACATCCAAGGTGAGCAAGAGAAGGTGAACATTGCGACCGGGTACCTTGAGGATCACGCGACCGCTTGGTGGCAGCGGAAGCATGCAGAGATTGTGCGCGGGACGTGCATCATCAACACATGGGACTTGCTGAAGTGCGAGCTCAAGAGGAAATTCTATCCGGGGAATGTGGCATATGAGGCTCGCAAGAAGATGCGGGAGCTAAAGCACACGGGGCCTATCTCGAAGTATGTCGATGAATTCTCAAAGCTCATGCTCCAAATCGACAACATGAACACGGATGATTTGTTGTTCAACTTCATGGAGGGACTCCAGCCGTGGGCACAACGGGAGTTGCAGCGGCGCCAAGTGAGTGACATCTCTACAGCCCTCACCGAGGCTGACACGCTTGTGGAATTCCGGAAGGGTGAGTCTTCCAAGCCGAAGAAGGATGATAAGCCGCAACATGGCAAAGGTGGGGGAGCGAAGGGAGATAAGCCGCACCATGATGGCAAGGATAAGCCACAAAAGAAGGATGGTTCAAAGGATGGCATGAAGGAGGCTAAGCGGAAACACAATTGCTTCCTTTGCGATGGGGACCATTGGGTGCGGGACTGCCCAAAGAAGAAGGCTTTCAACGCCATGTTTAGCGAGACCGGGGAGAAGCAACCGGAGGCACCACCAGCGGATGCCGCCAACATGGGTTGTCTCCAAATCTTCAATACGGTAAATGCCAAGCCAATTCCAGCCAAGGTACAGGACAAGTCGCTCATGCACGTTGAGGCTACGATCAACGGAAAGCGAGCTCAAGCCTTGATTGACACGGGAGCATCCCACAACTTCATCAAGGTGGATGAAGCCAAGCGGCTTGGACTCAAGGTTGAGAAATCGGATGGCTGGCTCAAGACGGTGAATTCGGAGGCCAAACCACTTAGCGGGGTAGCGCGAGATGTGGAGCTACACCTAGGCCCTTGGCGAGGTAAGGCCAATTTCTCGGTTGTACCTTTGGATGATTTTACACTTGTGTTGGGCATGGAATTTTTGCGATAATTCAATGCGGTGCCACTTCCGAGGTACAACTCAATGTGTATCCTAGAGGGAGCCCCATGCTTGGTCCCGACCGCGAGTAAGGTCACACCACCAGGCCAACTTTCCACCATGCAAATCAGCAAAGGTTGCAAGCGGCATGAGGACACATTTCTCGCCACCATTCATGAGGTTGGTGACGGGAAGGACACTATGGCCATGGAGCCCATACCGGAGGCGGTAGGCCAAGTCCTTGAGGCGTATGAGGACGTGATGCCCCCCGAGTTGCCAAAGCGGTTGCCGCCACGAGGGAAGTAGACCACAAGATTGAGCTGGAGCCGGGTGCCAAACCGCCTGCACGAGCACCTTACCGCATGTCTCCACCGGAGCTAGAGGAGTTGCGGAGGCAAATTAAGGAGCTGCTGGACGCAGGATACATCCAGCCCTCGAAAGCACCATATGGAGCACCGGTGCTGTTCCAGCGGAAGCATGATGGCTCACTTCGACTATGTATCGACTACCGGGCTCTTAACAAGGTGACTGTGAAGAACAAATACCCCATCCCACTGATTGCGGACTTGTTCGATCAACTTGGACGGGCCAAATATTTCTCCAAGCTGGACCTTAGATCGGGATATTACCAAGTACGGATTGCGGAGGGAGATGAGCCGAAGACCGCTTGTGTGACGAGGTATGGAGCATACGAGTTCAAGGTAATGCCTTTCGGCCTCACCAATGCTCCAGCCACATTTTGCACGCTCATGAACCGCATATTCCAGCCATACCTTGATCAGTTTGTGGTGGTGTATCTCGATGACATCGTGGTCTATAGCAACACCTTGGCGGAACATGCTGAGCACTTGCGGGTCGTGTTCGGGTGTTGCGGGAAAATGAGCTGTATGTGAAGAGGGAGAAGTGTTCGTTCGCAAAACTGGAGGTGGATTTCCTTGGCCATAAAATCAGAGATGGGACGCTGCACTTTTCTACGAGCTTTCATCCACAAACCGATGGGCAAACGGAGAGGGTGAATGCCTTGTTGGAGCTGTACTTGCAGCATTTTGTGAATGCCAACCAGCATGATTGGGCAAAGTTGCTGGATGTGGCCCAATTTTCCTACAACTTGCAGCGGAGCGAGGCTACATCGAGGAGCCCTTTCGAGGTGATCATGGGACAGCAGCCGCTAACGCCAAACACGCTCATCACGAGCTATACCGGGATGTGTCCTGCAGCATATAAAGTGGCTAAGTCGTGGCATGAGCAAACGGACATATGCGGGCGCACCTCGACAAAGCTACCAAGCGGATGAAGAAATGGGCGGACAGCAAGTGTAGACACTTGGAGTTCAACGTGGGGGACATGGTGCTAGTCAAGGTCGTTCCGGCCCAGCACAAGTCTACACGTTCGCTGCACAAGGGCCTCATCCGGAAATACGAGGGGCCATTTCCCATCATCAAGAGGGTCGGCAGTGTGTCGTACAAGCTAGAGTTACCCTCTTGGCGAAAACTCCATCCGGTCTTCCACGTGAGTTCCCTGAAGCCATACCATGGGGATACGGAAGATCCGAAAGGGGTGAATCAAGCGCCCTCCACTCGGCAACACAAGGGAATATGACAAGGAAGTGGAGACCATTTTAGCGGACCGTGTGGTTCGGAAGAAGAGTTTTCCGCCGTGCCAAGAGTACTTAGTCAAATGGAAGGGACTACCCGAGAGCGAAACAAGTTCGGAGGCCGCAAACGATTTGTGGCAGTACCAAGACAAGATCAAAGCCTTCCACAGCGAGTCGACGAGGATGTCTCTGGAATAGGTGGGGGAGAATGTCATGGCCCAAGCTTCCACATGGCCTGGCCCATGGAGAATTCTAGAGCCATGGAGACTTGTGTAGAGCATTTAGATATTTCCATTGTAATTAATGTGTTTAGGTGGTAGTTGTGATAACTCTAGAGACTCTCTAGATACTTCTTTGTACTCTATAAATAGGAGAAGGCCTCATTTGGCCAAATCAATCAAAAAGGAATATACAATTCCAGTACACATAGCTTTGTAAGCATTCTATCGAGCAATATAAGTTCTTTCCTCCCATACTTTCTGAGTTAGAGTGAATCCTCTTTCCGCTTCTCGAATCCAGCAATGGATTTGGGTGTAAGGCTGACTTAGGGCCAAGAGAGTGTGAATTTGGCGCCTAAGGCCACACGGCATAGCGTGGGAACAAACCGGGCCGTGATATATAGCCCACCCATTTTTTGGTCATTTTCCCGCTGGGGGGTTTTGGCACCACGACCTTCGGGCGCTTATTTTTGGGTACGGATTTGCCCGCGGATTATTTTTGGCACCCCGAGGCCCCTCGCAAAGTCTCGCCCCATTCCGAGTCCGGCGGACGAACTTCGCCCACGCCCCCCACCAAGGCTATAGCCCATCCGTTTTTTGGCCATTTTTCCGCTGGGTGGTTTTGGCACCACGACCTTCGGGCGCTTATTTTTGGGCGCGGATTTGCCCGTGGATTATTTTTGGCACCCCGAGGCCCCTCGAAAAGTCTCGCCCCATTCCGAGTCCGGCGGACGAACTTCGCCCGCCCCCCCCACCAAGGCTATAGCCCACCCGTTTTTTGGCCATTTTTCCGCTGGGGGGTTTTGGCACTACGTCCTTCGGGCACTTATTTTTGGGCATGGCTTTCCACGCGGCTTATTTTTGGCACCCCGAGGCCCCTCGCAAAGGCTCACCCCATTCCGAGTCCGGCAGACGAACTTCGCCCGCGCCCCCCTCCAAGACTATAGCCCACCCATTTTTTGGCCATTTTTACGCTGGGGGGTTTTGGTACCACGACCTTCGGGGGCTTATTTTTGGGCGCGGCTTTGCCCACAGCTTATTTTTGGCACCCCGAGGCCCCTCACAAAGTCTCGCCCCATTCCGATTCCGGCGGACGAACTTCGCCCGCGCCCCCCACCAAGGCTATAGCCCACCCGTTTTTTGGCCATTTTTCCGCTGGGGGGTTTTGGCACCACGACCTTCGGGAGCAGCTCTGCCCGCGGCTTATTTTTGGCACCCCGAGGCTCCTCGAAAAGTCTCACCCCATTCCAAGTCCGGCGGACGAACTTCGCCCGCGCCCCCCACCAAGGCTATAGCCCACCCATTTTTTGGCCATTTTCCCGCTGGGGGGTTTTGGCACCACATCCTTCGGGCGCTTATTTTTGGGCATGGCTTTCCCCGCGGATTATTTTTGGCCACCCGAGGCCCCTCGCAAAGGCTCGCCCCATTCCGAGTCCGGCAGACGAACTTCGCCCGCGCCCCCCACCAAGGCTATAGCGCACCCGTTTTTTGGCCATTTTTCCGCTGTGGGGTTTTGGCACCACGACCTTCGGGCACTTATTTTTTAGCGCGGCTTTGTCCGTAGCTTATTTTTGGCACCCCGAGGCCCCTCGCAAAGTCTCGCCCCATTTCGAGTCCGGCGGACGAACATCGCCCACGCCCCCCACCAAGGCTATAGCCCACCCGTTTTTCTGCCATTTTTCCGCTGGGGGGTTTTGGCACCACGACCTTCAGGCGCGGCTTTGCCCGCGGGTTATTTTTGGCACCCCGAGGCTCCTCGCAAAGTATCACCCCATTCCGAGTCCGGCGGACGAACTTTGCCCGCGCCCCCCACCAAGGCTATAGCCCACCCATTTTTTGGCCATTTTCCCACTGGGGGGTTTTGGCACCACGACCTTCGGGTGCCTATTTTTGGACGCGGCTTTGTCCGCGGCTTATTTTTGGCACCCCGAGGCCCCTCGAAAGGGCTCGCCCCATTCCGAGTCCGGAAGACGAAATTCGCCCGCGCCCCCCACCAAGTCTATAGCCCACCCGTTTTTTGGCCATTTTTCCGCTGGGGGGTTTTGGCACCACGACCTTCGGGTGCTTATTTTTGGGTGCGGTTTTGACCACGGCTTATTTTTGGCACCCCGAGACCCTCGCAAAGTCTCGTCCCATTCCGAGTCCGGCGGACGAACTTCGCCCGCGTCCCCCACCAAGGCTATAGCCCACCCGTTTATTGGCCATTTTTCCGCTGTGGGGTTTTGGCACCACAACCTTCGGGCGCTTATTTTTGGGCGTGCCTTTGCCTGTGGCCTATTTTTGGCACACAGAGGCCGCCCACAAAGTCTCGGGCCATTCCGAGTCCGGCGGACGAACTTCGTCCACGCCCCCCACCAAGGCTATATAGCCCACCCTTTTTTTGGCCATTTTTCCGCTTGGGGGGTTTTGGTACCACGATCTTCGGGCGCTTATTTTTGGGCGCTTCTTTGCCCGCGGCATATTTTTCGCACCCCGAGGCCCCTCACAAAGTGTCACCCCATTCCGAGTCCGGCGGAGAACTTCCCCCGCGGCCCCCACCAAGGCTATAGCCCACCCGTTTTTTGGCCATTTTTCCGCTGGGGGGTTTTGGCACCACGACCTTCGGGCCCTTATTTTTGGGCGCGGCTGTGCCCGTGGCCTATTTTTAGCGCACGGAGGCCGCCCGCAAAGTCTCGGGCCATTCCAATTCCGGTGGACGAACTTCGCCCGCGCCCCCCTCCAAGGCTATAGCCCACCCTTTTTTTGGCCATTTTTCCGCTGGGGGGTTTTGGCACCCCGACCTTCGGGCACTAATTTTTGGGTGTGGCTGTGCCCGTGGCCTATTTTCGGGACACGGTGGCCGCCCGCAAAGTCTCGGGCCATTCCGAGGGCGGTGGACGAACTTCACCCACGCCCCCCACCAAGGCTATAGCCCACCCGTTTTTTGGCTATTTTTCCGCTGGGGGTTTTGGCACCCCGACCTTCGGGCGCTAATTTTTGGGCGCGGCTGTGCTTGTGGCCTATGTTTTGCACACGGAGGCCGCGCACAAAGTCTCATGCCATTCCGAGTCTGGCGGACGAACTTCGCCCGCGCCCCCCACCAAGGCTATAGCCCACCCTTTTTTTGGCCATTTTTCCGCTGGGGGGTTTTGGCACCCCGACCTTCGGGCACTAATTTTGGGGCACGGCTGTGCCCGTAGCCTATTTTTGGTGCACGGAGGCCGCCCGCAAAGTCTCGGGCCATTCCGAATCCGGCGGACGAACTTCACCCACGCCCCCTACCAAGGCTATAGCCCACCCTTTTTTTGGCCATTTTTCCGCTGGGGGGTTTTGGCACCCCGACCTTCGGGCACTAATTTTTGGGCGCGGCTGTACCCGTGGCCTGTTTTTGGCGCACGGAGGCCGCCCGCAAAGTCTCGAGCCATTCCAATTCCGGTGGACGAACTTCGCCCGCGCCCCCCTCCAAGGCTATAGCCCACCGTTTTTTTGGCCATTTTTCCGCTGGGGGGTTTTGGCACCCCGACCTTCGGGCACTAATTTTTGGGTGCGGCTGTGCCCGTGGCCTATTTTCGGGACACGGTGGCCGCCCGCAAAGTCTCGGGCCATTCCGAGGGCGGTGGACGAACTTCACCCACGCCCCCCACCAAGGCTATAGCCCACCCGTTTTTTGACTATTTTTCCGCTGGGGGTTTTGGCACCCCGACCTTCGGGCGCTAATTTTTGGGCGCGGCTGTGCCCGTGGCCTATGTTTTGCACACGGAGGCCGCCCGCAAAGTCTCAGGCCATTCCGAGTCTGGCGGACGAACTTCGCCCGCGCCCCCCACCAAGGCTATAGCCCACCCTTTTTTTGGCCATTTTTCCGCTGGGGGGTTTTGGCACCCCGACCTTCGGGCACTAATTTTGGGGCACGGCTGTGCCCGTAGTCTATTTTTGGTGCACGGAGGCCGTCCGCAAAGTCTCGGCCCATTCCGAATCCGGCGGACGATCTTCGCCCACGCCCCCCACCAAGGCTATAGCCCACCGTTTTTTGGCCATTTTTCCGCTGGGGGTTTTTGCACCCCGACCTTCGGGCGCTAAATTTTGGGCGCGGCTGTGCCCGCGGCCTATGTTTTGCACACGGAGGCCGCCCGCAAAGTCTCGGGCCATTCCGAGTCTGGCGGACGAACTTCGCCCGCGCCCCCCACTAAGGCTATAGCCCACCCTTTTTTTGGCCATTTTTCCGCTGCGGGGTTTTGGCACCCCGACCTTCGGGCACTAATTTTTGGGCGCGGCTGTGCCCGTGGCCTATTTTTGGCGCACGGAGGCCGCCCGCAAAGTCTCGGGCCATTCCGATTCCGGTGGACGAACTTCGCCCACGCCCCCCACCAAGGCAGTAGCCCGCCCGTTTTTTGGCCATTTTTCCGCTGGGGGGTTTTGGCACCCCGACCTTCGGGCGCTACTTTTTGGGTGCGGCTGTGCCCGTGGCCTATTTTTGGGACACGGTGGCCACCCGCAAAGTCTCGGGCCATTCCGAGTCCGGCGGACGAACTTCCCCACGCCCCCCCACCAAGGCTATAGCCCACCCGTTTTTTGGCCATTTTTCCGCTGGGGGGTTTTGGCACCCCGACCTTCGGGCGCTAATTTTTGGGTGCGGCTGTGCCCGTGGCCTATTTTTCGGAGACGGTGGCTGCCCGCAAAGTCTCGGGCCATTCCGAGGGCGGCGGACGAACTTCACCCACGCCCCCCAGCAAGGCTATAGCCCACCCTTTTTTTGGCCATTTTTCCGCTGGGGGGTTTTGGCACCCCGACCTTCGGGCACTAATTTTTGGGCGCGGCTGTGCCCGTGGCCTATTTTTGGGACACGGTGGCCACCCGCAAAGTCTCGGGCCATTCCGAGTCCGGCGGACGAACTTCCCCACGCCCCCCCACCAAGGCTATAGCCCACCCGTTTTTTGGCCATTTTTCCGCTGGGGGGTTTTGGCACCCCGACCTTCGGGCGCTAATTTTTGGGTGCGGCTGTGCCCGTGGCCTATTTTTCGGAGACGGTGGCTGCCCGCAAAGTCTCGGGCCATTCCGAGGGCGGCGGACGAACTTCACCCACGCCCCCCAGCAAGGCTATAGCCCACCCTTTTTTTGGCCATTTTTCCGCTGGGGGGTTTTGGCACCCCGACCTTCGGGCACTAATTTTTGGGCGCGGCTGTGCCCGTGGCCTATTTTTGGCGCACGGATGACGCCCGTAAAGTCTCTGGCCATTCCGATTCCGGTGGACGAGCTTCGCCCACGCCCACCACCAAGGCTAAAGCCCACCCGTTTTTTGGCCATTTTTCCGCTGGGGGTTTTGGCACCCCGACCTTCGGGCGCTAATTTTTGGGTGCGGCTGTGTACGTGGCCTATGTTTTGCACACGGAGGCCGCCCGCAAAGTCTAGGGCCATTCCGAGTACGGCGGACGAACTTCGCCCACGCCCCCCACCAAGGCTATAGCCCACCTGTTTTTTTGCCATTTTTCCGCTGGGGGGTTTGGCACCCCGACCTTCGGGCGCTAATTTTTGGGCGCGGCTGTGCCCGTGGCCTATTTTTGGCACACGGAGGCCGCCCGCAAAGTCTCGCCCCATTCCGAGTCCGGCGGACGAACTTCGCCCACTCCCCCCACCAAGGCAATAGCCCGCCCGTTTTTTGGCAATTTTTCCGCTGGGGGGTTTTGGCACCCCGACCTTCAGGCACTAATTTTTGGGCGCGGCTGTGCCCGTGGCCTATTTTTCGGAGACGGTGGCTGCCCGCAAAGTCTCGGGCCATTCCGAGGGCGGCGGACGAACTTCACCCACGCCCCCCACCAAGGCTATAGCCCACCCTTTTTTTGGCCATTTTTCCGCTGGGGGGTTTTGGCACCCCGACCTTCGGGCGCTAATTTTTGGGAGTGGCTGTGTCCGCGGCCTATTTTTGGCACACGGAAGCGGCCCGCTAAGTCTCCTGCCATTCCGAGTCCGGCGGACAAACTTCGGCCACGCCCCCCACCAAGGCTATAGCCCACCCGTTTTTTGGCCATTTTTCCTCTGAGGGGTTATGGCACCCCGACCTTCGGGCGTTAATTTTTGGGCGTGGATGTGCCCGTGGCCTATTTTTGGCACACGGAGGCCGCCCACAAAGTCTCGGGCCATTCCGATTCCGGTGGACGAACTTCGCCCACGCCCCCCACCAAGGCAATAGCCCGCCCGTTTTTCGGCCATTTTTCCGCTGGGGGGTTTTGGCACCCCGACCTTCGGGCGCTAATTTTTTGGTGCGGCTGTGCCCGTGGCCTATTTTTGGCACACGGTGGCCGCCCGCAAAGTCTCGGGCCATTCCGAGTCCGGCGGACGAACTTCCCCACGCCCCCCCACCAAGGCTATAGCCCACCCGTTTTTTGGCCATTTTTCCGCTGGGGGGTTTTGGCACCCCGACCTTCGGGCGCTAATTTTTGGGTACGGCTGTGCCCGTGGCCTATTTTTCGGAGACGGTGGCTGCCCGCAAAGTCTCGGGCCATTCCGAGGGCGGCGGACGAACTTCACCCACGCCCCCCACCAAGGCTATAGCCCACCCTTTTTTTGGCCATTTTTCCGCTGGGGGGTTTTGGCACCACGACATTCGGGCGCTTATTTTTGGACGCGGCTTTGCCCGCGGCTTATTTTTGGCACCCTGAGGACCCTCGCAAAGTCTCGCCCCATTCCGAGTCCGGCGGATGAACTTCGCCCTCGCCCCCAACCAAGGCTATAGCCCACCCGTTTTTTGGCCATTTTTCCGCTGGGGGGTTTTGGCACCATGACCTTCGGGCGCTTATTTTTAGGCGCGGCTTTGTCCACGGCTTATTTGTGGCACCCCGACGCTCCTCGCAAAGTCTCGCCCCATTCTGAGTCCGGCGGACGAACTTCGCCCGCGCCCCCCTCCAAGGCTATAGCCCACCCGTTTTTTGGGCATTTTTCCGCTGGCGGGTTTTGGCACCATGGCCTTCGGGTGCTTATTTTTGCCGGCGGCTTTGCCGGCGGCTTATTTTTGGTACCCCGAGGCCCCTAGCAAAGTCTCGCCCCATTCCGAGTGCGGCGGACGAACTTCGCCCGCGCCCCCCACCAAGGCTATAGCCCACCTGTTTTTTGGGCATTTTTCCACTGGGGGGTTTTGGCACCACGACATTCGGGCACTGATTTTTGGGCGTGGCTTTGCCAGCGGCTTATTTTTGGCACCCTGAGGCCCCTCGCAAAGTCTCGCCCCATTCCGGGTCCGGCGGACGAACTTCGCCCTCGCCCCCCACCAAGGCTATAGCCAGCCCGTTTTTGTGGCCTTTTTCCGCTGGACAAATTTGGAGCCCCAGCCTTCGGGCGGGTATTTTTGGGCGCGGCTGTGCCCATGGCCTATTTTTGGCACACGGAGGCACCTCGCAAAGTCTCGCGCCATTCCGAGTCCGGCGGACGAAGTTGGCCAGCCCCTCCCCCAAAGGCTATAGGCCACCCGTTTTTTGGCCATTTTTCCGCTGGGGGGTTTGGGCGCGCCGACCTTCGGGGGATTATTTTTGGACGCGGCTGTTCCCGCTGCCAATTTTTGGCACTCGGAGGCCGCTCGTAAAGTCTCGCCCCATTCCAAGTCCGGTGGACGAAGTCGGCCAGCCCCACCCCCCAAGGCTATAGCCCACCCGTTTTTGTGGCCTTTTTCCGCTGGACGAACTTGGCGCCCCGGCCTTCGGGCAGGTATTTTTGGGCGCGGCTGTATCCACGGCCTATTTTTGGTACACGGAGGTGCCTTGCAAAGTCTCGCATTATTCCGAGCCCGGCGGACGAAGTTGGCCAGCCCCACCGCCCAAGGCTATAGCCCACCCGTTTTTGTGGCCTTTTTCCGCTGGACGAACTTGGCGCCCCGGCCTTCGGGCGGGTATTTTTTGGTGCGGGTGTGTCCGCGGCCTATTTTTGGCACACGAAGGTGCCTCGCAAAGTCTCGCGCCATTCCGAGTCCGGCGGACGAAGTTGGCCAGCCCCACCCCCCAAGGCTATAGCCCACCCGTTTTTGTGGCCTCTTTCCGCTGGACGAACTTGGCGCCCCGGCCTTCGGGGCGGGTATTTTTGGGCGCGGCTGTGCCCGCGGCCTATTTTTGGCACACGGAGGCGCCTCGCAAAGTCTCGCGCCATTCCGAGTCCGGCGGACGAAGTTGGCCAGCCCCACTGCCCAAGGCTATAGCCCACCCGTTTTTGTGGGCTTTTTCCGCTGGACGAACTTGGCGCCCCGGCCTTCGGGCAGGTATTTTTGGGCGCGGCTGTATCCACGGCCTATTTTTGGTACACGGAGGTGCCTTGCAAAGTCTCGCATTATTTTTTGGTGCGGGTGTGTCCGCGGCCTATTTTTGGCACACGAAGGCGCCTCGCAAAGTCTCGCGCCATTCCGAGTCCGGCGGACGAAGTTGGCCAGCCCCACCCCCCAAGGCTATAGCCCACCCGTTTTTGTGGCCTTTTTCCGCTGGACGAACTTGGTGCACCGGCCTTCGGGCGGGTAGTTTTGGGCCGTCTGTGCCCGCGGCCTATTTTTGGCACACGGAGGCACCTCGCAAAGTCTCGCGCCATTCCGAGTCCGGCGGACGAAGTCGGCCAGCCCCACCCCCCAAGGCTATAGCCCACCCGTTTTTGTGGCTTTTTTCCGCTGGACGAACTTGGCGACTTGTGGTCTTATTCCACTGGACGAACTTGGCGCCCCGGCCTTCGGGTGGTTATTTTTGGGCACGGCTGTGCCCGCGGCTTATTTTTGGCACACGAAGGCCCCTCACAAAGTCTCGCGCTATTCCGAGTCCGGCGGACGAAGCTGGCCAGCCCCCCCACCAAGGCTATAGCCCACCCGTTTTTGTGGCCTTTTTCCGCTGGACGAACTTGGCGCCCCGGCCTTCGGGCGGTTAGTTTTGAGCGCGGCTGTGCCCGCGCCCTATTTTTGGCACACGGAGGGCCCTCGCAAAGTCTCACGCCAGTCCGAATCCGGCAGACGAAATTGGCCAGCCCCATCCCCCAAGGCTATAGCCCACCCGTTTTTGTGGCTTTTTTCTGCTGGATGAACGTGTCGCCTCGTGCTTCGGGCGGTTATTTTTGGGCGCGGCTGTACCCGCGGCCTATTTTTGGCACACGAAGGGCCCTCGCAAAGTCTCGTGCCATTCCGAGTCCGGCGGACGAAGTGGGCCAGCCCCACCCCCCAAGGATATAGCCTACCCGTTTTTGTGGCCTTTTTCCGCTGGACGAACTTGGCGCCCCGGCCTTCGGGCGGTTATTTTTGGGCGCGGCTGTGCCTGCGGCCTATTTTTGGCACACGGAGAGCCCTCGCAAAGTCCCGCGCCATTCCGAGTCCGGCGGACGAAGTGGGCCAGCCCCACCCCCCAAGGCTATAGCCCACCCTTTTGTGGCCTTTTTCCGCTGTACGAACTTGGCGCCCCGGCCTTCAGGTGGTTATTTTTGGGCGCGGCTGTGCCCGCTTCCTATTTTTGGCACACAGACAGTCCTCGCAAAGTCTCGCGCCATTCTGAGTCCGGCGGACGAAGTTGGGCAGCCCCACCCCCCAAGGCTATAGCTCACCCGTTTTTGTGGCCTTTTTCCGCTGGACGAACTTGGCGCCCCGGCCTTTGGGCGGTTATTTTTGGGCGCGGCTCTGCCCGTGAGCTATTTTTGGCACACGGAGACCCCTCGCAAAGTCTCGCCCCATTCTGAGTCCGGCGGACGAACTTCGCCCGCGCCCCCCTCCAAGGCTATAGCCCACCCGTTTTTTGGGCATTTTTCCGCTGGCGGGTTTTGGCACCATGGCCTTCGGGTGCTTATTTTTGCCGGCGGCTTTGCCGGCGGCTTATTTTTGGTACCCCGAGGCCCCTAGCAAAGTCTCGCCCCATTCCGAGTGCGGCGGACGAACTTCGCCCGCGCCCCCCACCAAGGCTATAGCCCACCTGTTTTTTGGGCATTTTTCCACTGGGGGGTTTTGGCACCACGACATTCGGGCACTGATTTTTGGGCGTGGCTTTGCCAGCGGCTTATTTTTGGCACCCTGAGGCCCCTCGCAAAGTCTCGCCCCATTCCGGGTCCGGCGGACGAACTTCGCCCTCGCCCCCCACCAAGGCTATAGCCAGCCCGTTTTTGTGGCCTTTTTCCGCTGGACAAATTTGGAGCCCCAGCCTTCGGGCGGGTATTTTTGGGCGCGGCTGTGCCCATGGCCTATTTTTGGCACACGGAGGCACCTCGCAAAGTCTCGCGCCATTCCGAGTCCGGCGGACGAAGTTGGCCAGCCCCTCCCCCAAAGGCTATAGGCCACCCGTTTTTTGGCCATTTTTCCGCTGGGGGGTTTGGGCGCGCCGACCTTCGGGGGATTATTTTTGGACGCGGCTGTTCCCGCTGCCAATTTTTGGCACTCGGAGGCCGCTCGTAAAGTCTCGCCCCATTCCAAGTCCGGTGGACGAAGTCGGCCAGCCCCACCCCCCAAGGCTATAGCCCACCCGTTTTTGTGGCCTTTTTCCGCTGGACGAACTTGGCGCCCCGGCCTTCGGGCAGGTATTTTTGGGCGCGGCTGTATCCACGGCCTATTTTTGGTACACGGAGGTGCCTTGCAAAGTCTCGCATTATTCCGAGCCCGGCGGACGAAGTTGGCCAGCCCCACCGCCCAAGGCTATAGCCCACCCGTTTTTGTGGCCTTTTTCCGCTGGACGAACTTGGCGCCCCGGCCTTCGGGCGGGTATTTTTTGGTGCGGGTGTGTCCGCGGCCTATTTTTGGCACACGAAGGCGCCTCGCAAAGTCTCGCGCCATTCCGAGTCCGGCGGACGAAGTTGGCCAGCCCCACCCCCCAAGGCTATAGCCCACCCGTTTTTGTGGCCTCTTTCCGCTGGACGAACTTGGCGCCCCGGCCTTCGGGGCGGGTATTTTTTGGCGCGGCTGTGCCCGCGGCCTATTTTTGGCACACGGAGGCGCCTCGCAAAGTCTCGCGCCATTCCGAGTCCGGCGGACGAAGTTGGCCAGCCCCACTGCCCAAGGCTATAGCCCACCCGTTTTTGTGGGCTTTTTCCGCTGGACGAACTTGGCGCCCCGGCCTTCGGGCAGGTATTTTTGGGCGCGGCTGTATCCACGGCCTATTTTTGGTACACGGAGGTGCCTTGCAAAGTCTCGCATTATTTTTTGGTGCGGGTGTGTCCGCGGCCTATTTTTGGCACACGAAGGCGCCTCGCAAAGTCTCGCGCCATTCCGAGTCCGGCGGACGAAGTTGGCCAGCCCCACCCCCCAAGGCTATAGCCCACCCGTTTTTGTGGCCTTTTTCCGCTGGACGAACTTGGTGCACCGGCCTTCGGGCGGGTAGTTTTGGGCCGTCTGTGCCCGCGGCCTATTTTTGGCACACGGAGGCACCTCGCAAAGTCTCGCGCCATTCCGAGTCCGGCGGACGAAGTCGGCCAGCCCCACCCCCCAAGGCTATAGCCCACCCGTTTTTGTGGCTTTTTTCCGCTGGACGAACTTGGCGACTTGTGGTCTTATTCCACTGGACGAACTTGGCGCCCCGGCCTTCGGGGGGTTATTTATTGGCACCGCTGTGACCGCGGCTTATTTTTGGCACACGAAGGCCCCTCACACCGGCTCGCGCTATTCCGAGTCCGGCCGACGCCGCCGGCCAGCCCCCCCCCCAAGGCTATAGCCCACCCGTTTTTGTGGCCTTTTTCCGCTGGACGAACTTGGCGCCCCGGCCTTCGGGCGGTTAGTTTTGAGCGCGGCTGTGCCCGCGCCCTATTTTTGGCACACGGAGGGCCCTCGCAAAGTCTCACGCCAGTCCGAATCCGGCAGACGAAATTGGCCAGCCCCATCCCCCAAGGCTATAGCCCACCCGTTTTTGTGGCTTTTTTCTGCTGGATGAACGTGTCGCCTCGTGCTTCGGGCGGTTATTTTTGGGCGCGGCTGTACCCGCGGCCTATTTTTGGCACACGAAGGGCCCTCGCAAAGTCTCGTGCCATTCCGAGTCCGGCGGACGAAGTGGGCCAGCCCCACCCCCCAAGGATATAGCCTACCCGTTTTTGTGGCCTTTTTCCGCTGGACGAACTTGGCGCCCCGGCCTTCGGGCGGTTATTTTTGGGCGCGGCTGTGCCTGCGGCCTATTTTTGGCACACGGAGAGCCCTCGCAAAGTCCCGCGCCATTCCGAGTCCGGCGGACGAAGTGGGCCAGCCCCACCCCCCAAGGCTATAGCCCACCCTTTTGTGGCCTTTTTCCGCTGTACGAACTTGGCGCCCCGGCCTTCAGGTGGTTATTTTTGGGCGCGGCTGTGCCCGCTTCCTATTTTTGGCACACAGACAGTCCTCGCAAAGTCTCGCGCCATTCTGAGTCCGGCGGACGAAGTTGGGCAGCCCCACCCCCCAAGGCTATAGCTCACCCGTTTTTGTGGCCTTTTTCCGCTGGACGAACTTGGCGCCCCGGCCTTTGGGCGGTTATTTTTGGGCGCGGCTCTGCCCGTGAGCTATTTTTGGCACACGGAGACCCTCGCAAAGTCTCGCGCGATTCCGAGTCCGGCGGGACGAAGTTGGGCAGCCCCACCCCCCAAGGCTATAGCCCACCCGTTTTTGTGGCCTTTTTCCGCTGGACGAACTTGGCGCTCCGGCCTTCGGGCGGTTATTTTTGGGCACGGCTGTGCCCGCGCCCTATTTTTGGCACACGGAGGGCCCTCGCAAAGTCTCGCGCCAGTCCGAATCCGGCAGACGAAATTGGCCAGCCCCATCCCCCAAGGCTATAGCCCACCCGTTTTTGGGGCTTTTTTCCGCCGGATGAACTTGTCGCCCCGGGATTCGGGCGGTTATTTTTGGGCGCGGTTTTGCCCACGGCCTATTTTTGGCACACGGAGGCCCCTCGCAAAGTCTAGCGCCATTCCGAGTCCGGCGGACGAAGTTGGCCAGCCCCACCCCCCAAGGCTATAGCCCACCCGTTTTTGTGGCCTCTTTCCGCTGGACGAACTTGGCGCCCCGGCCTTCGGGGCGGGTATTTTTGGGCGCGGCTGTGCCCGCGGCCTATTTTTGGCACACGGAGGCACCTCGCAAAGTCTCGCGCCATTCCGAGTCCGGCGGACGAAGTTGGCCAGCCCCACCCCCCAAGGCTATAGCCCACCCGTTTTTGTGGCCTCTTTCCGCTGGACGAACTTGGCGCCCCGGCCTTCGGGCAGGTATTTTTGGGCGCGGCTGTGCCCGCGGCCTATTTTTGGCACACGGAGGCGCCTCGCAAAGTCTCGCGCCATTCCGAGTCCGGCGGACGAAGTTGGCCAGCCCCACCCCCAAGGCTATAGCCCACCCGCTTTTGTGGCCTCTTTCCGCTGGACGAACTTGGCGCCCGGCCTTCGGGCGGGTATTTTTGGCGCGGCTGTGCCCCGCGGCCTATTTTTGGCACACGGAGGCGCCCGCAAAGTCTCGCGCCATTCCGAGTCCGAGCGGACGAAGTTGGCCAGCCCCACCCCCAAGGCTATACCCCACCCGTTTTGTGGCCTCTTTCCGCTGGACGAACTTGGCGCCCCGGCCTTCGGGGCGGTAATTTTTGGCGCGGCTGTGCCCGCGGCCTATTTTGGCACACGGAGGCGCTCGCAAAGTCTCGCGCCATTCCGAGTCCGCGGACGAAGTTGGCCAGCCCCACCCCCAAGGCTATAGCCCACCCGTTTTGTGGCCTCTTTCCGCTGGACGAACTTGGCGCCCGGCCTTCGGCGCGGGTATTTTTAGGCGCGGCTGTGCCCGCGGCCTGGCCCACAGCACACGGAGGCGCCTCGCAAAGTCTCGCGCCATTCCGAGTCCGGCGGACGAAGTTGGCCAGCCCCACCCCCAAGGCTATAGCCCACCCGTTTTGTGGCCTCTTTCCGCTGGGCGAACTTGGCGCCCGGCCTTCGGGGCGGTATTTTGGGCTCGGCAGTGCCCGCGGCCTATTTTTGGCACACGGAGGCGCCTCGCAAAGTCTCGCGCCATTCCGAGTCCGGCGGACGAAGTTGGCCAGCCCCACCCCCCAAGGCTATAGCCTACCCGTTTTTGTGGCTTCTTTCCGCTGGACGAACTTGGCGCCCCGGCCTTCGGGGCGGGTATTTTTGGGCGCGGCTGTGCCCGCGGCCTATTTTTGGTACACGGAGGCGCCTCGCAAAGTCTCGCGCCATTCCGAGTCCGGCGGACGAAGTTGGCCAGCCCCACCCCCCAAGGCTATAGCCCACCCGTTTTTGTGGCCTCTTTCCGCTGGACGAACTTGGCGCCCCGGCCTTCGGGCGGGTATTTTTGGGCGCGGCTGTGCCCGCCGCCTATTTTTGGCACACGGAGGTGCCTCGCAAAGTCTCGCGCCATTCCGAGTCCGGCGGACGAAGTTGGCCAGCCCCACCCCCCAAGGCTATATCCCACCCGTTTTTGTGGCCTCTTTCCGCTGGACGAACTTGGCGCCCCGGCCTTCGGGGCGGGTATTTTTGGGCGCGGCTGTGCCCGCGGCCTATTTTTGGCACACGGATGCGCCTCGCAAAGTCTCGCGCCATTCCGAGTCCGGCGGACGAAGTGGGCCAGCCCCACCCCCCAAGGCTATAGCCCACCCGTTTTTGTGGCCTCTTTCCGCTGGACGAACTTGGCGCCCCGGCCTTCGGGGCGGGTATTTTTGGGCGCGGCTGTGCCCGCGGCCTATTTTTGGCACACGGAGGCGCCTCGCAAAGTCGCGCCATTCCGAGTCCGGCGGACGAAAGTTGGCCAGCCCCACCCACACGGCTATAGCCCACCCGTTTTTGTGGCCTTTTTCCGCTGGACGAACTTGGCGCCCCGGCCTTCGGGCGGGTATTTTTGGGCGCGGCTGTGCCTGCGGCCTATTTTTGGTACACGGAGGCGCCTCGCAAAGTCTCGCGCCATTCCGAGTCCGGCGGACGAAGTTGGCCAGCCCCACCCCCCAAGGCTATAGCCCACCCGTTTTTGTGGCCTCTTTCCGCTGGACGAACTTGGCGCCCCGGCCTTCGGGCGGGTAGGTTTGGGCGCGGCTGTGCCCGCGGCCTATTTTTGGCACACGGAGGCGCCTCGCAAAGTCTCGCGCCATTCCGAGTCCGGCGGACGAAGTTGGCCAGCCCCACCCCCAACGCAAAATCCCCACCGTTTTTGTGGCCTCTTTCCGCTGGACGACCTTGGCGCCCCGGCCTTCGGGCGGGTATTTTTGGGCGCGGCTGTGCCCGCGGCCTATTTTTGGCACACGGAGGCGCCTCGCAAAGTCTCGCGCCATTCCGAGTCCGGCGGACGAAGTTGGCCAGCCCCACCCCCCAAGGCTATAGCCCACCCGTTTTTGTGGCCTCTTTCCGCTGGACGAACTTGGCGCCCCGGCCTTCGGGGCGGTATTTTTGGGCGCGGCTGTGCCCGCGGCCTATTTTTGGCACACGGAGGCGCCTCGCAAAGTCTCGCGCCATTCCGAGTCCGGCGGACGAAGTTGGCCAGCCCCACCCCCCAAGGCTATAGCCTACCCGTTTTTGTGGCTTCTTTCCGCTGGACGAACTTGGCGCCCCGGCCTTCGGGGCGGGTATTTTTGGGCGCGGCTGTGCCCGCGGCCTATTTTTGGTACACGGAGGCGCCTCGCAAAGTCTCGCGCCATTCCGAGTCCGGCGGACGAAGTTGGCCAGCCCCACCCCCAAGGCTATAGCCCCCCGGTTTTTGTGGCTTCTTTCCGCGGGACGAACTTGGCGCCCCGGCCTTCGGGCGGGTATTTTTGGGCGCGGCTGTGCCCGCCGCCTATTTTTGGCACACGGAGGGGCCTCGCAAAGTCTCGCGCCATTCCGAGTCCGCGGACGGTTGGCCAGCCCCACCCCCAAGGCTATAACCCACCCGTTTTTGTGGCCTCTTTCCGCTGGACGAACTTGGGGGCCCGGGCTTGGGGGCGGGTATTTTTGGGCGCGGCTGTGCCCGCGGCCTATTTTTGGCACACGGAGGCGCCTCGCAAAGTCTCGCGCCATTCCGAGTCCGGCGGACGGAGTTGGCCAGCCCCACCCCCCAAGGCTATAGCCCACCCGTTTTTGTGGCCTCTTTCCGCTGGACGAACTTGGCGCCCCGGCCTTCGGGGCGGGTATTTAGGGCGCGGCTGTGCCCGCGGCCTATTTTTGGCACACGGAGGCGCCTCGCAAAGTCTCGCGCCATTCCGCGTCAGTCGGTCGTAGTTGGCGAGCCCCTCGTTCATAGGATTGAGCGGACCCTATTTTGTGGCCTCTTTCCGCTGGACGAACTTGGCGCCCCGGCCTTCGGGCGGGTATTTTTTGGGCGCGGCTGTGCCCGCGGCCTATTTTTGGCACACGGAGGCGCCTCGCAAAGTCTCGCGCCATTCCGAGTCCGGCGGACGAAGTTGGCCAGCCCCACCCCCCAAGGCTATAGCCCACCCGTTTTTGTGGCCTCTTTCCGCTGGACGAACTTGGCGCCCCGGCCTTCAGGGCGGGTATTTTTGGACGCGGCTGTGCCCGCGGCCTATTTTTGGCACACGGAGGCGCCTCGTAAAGTCTCGCGCCATTCCGAGTCCGGCGGACGAAGTTGGCCAGCCCCACCCCCCAAGGCTATAGCCCACCCGTTTTTGTGGCCTCTTTCCGTTGGACGAACTTGGTGCCCCGGCCTTCGGGCGGGTATTTTTGGGCGCGGCTGTGCCCGCGGCCTATTTTTGGCACACGGAGGCGCCTCGCAAAGTCTCGCGCCATTCCGAGTCCGGCGGACGAAGTTGGCCAGCCCCACCCCCCAAGGCTATAGCCCACCCGTTTTGTGGCCGCTTTCCGCTGGACGAACGTGGCGCCCGGCCTTCGGGCGGGTATTTTACAGGCGCGGCTGTGCCCTCGGCCTATTTTTGGCACACGGAGGCGCCTCGCAAAGTCTCGCGCCATTCCGAGTCCGGCGGACGAAGTTGGCCAGCCCCACCCCCAAGGCTTTAGCCCACCCGTTTTGTGGCCTCTTTCCGCTGGACGAACTTGGCGCCCGGCCTTCGGGCGGTATTTTTGGCGCGGCTGTGCCCGCTGGCCTATTTTTGGCAAAGGTAGGCGCCTCGCAAAGTCTGGCGCCATTCCTTGTCGGGCGGAGGACTTTGGCCAGCCCCACCCCCAAGGCTATAGCCCACCCGTTTTGTGGCCTCTTTCCGCTGGACGAACTTGGCGCCCGGCCTTCGGGCGGTATTTTTGGGCGCGGCTGTGCCCTTCGCCTAATTTTGGCACACGGAGGCGCCTCGCAAAGTCTCGCGCCATTCCGAGTCCGGTGGACGAAGTTGGCCAGCCCCCCCCCCTAGGCTATAGCCTACCTGCTTTTGTGGCTTCTTTCCGCTGGGACGAACTTGGCGCCCGGCCTTCGGGCGGGTATTTTGGGCGCGGCTGTGCCCGCGGCCTATTTTTGGCACACGGAGGCGCCTCGCAAAGTCTCGCGCCATTCCGAGTCCGGCGGACGAAGTTGGCCAGCCCCACCCCCCAAGGCTATAGCCCACCCGTTTTTGTGGCCTCTTTCCGCTGGACGAACTTGGCGCCCCGGCCTTCGGGCGGGTATTTTTGGGCGCGGCTGTGCCCGCCGCCTATTTTTGGCACACGGAGGCGCCTCGCAAAGTCTCGCGCCATTCCGAGTCCGGCGGACGAAGTTGGCCAGCCCCACCCCCAAGGCTATATCCCACGCGCTTTTGTGGCCTCTTTCCGCTGGACGAACATGGCGCCCGGCCTTCGGGCGGGTATTTTGGGCGCGGCTGTGCCCGCGGCCTATTTTTGGCACACGGAGGCGCTCGCAAAGTCTGGCGCCATTCCGAGTCCGGCGGACGAAGTTGGCCAGCCCCACGCCCAAGGCTATTGCCCACCCGTTTTTGTGGCCTCTTTCCGCTGGACGAACTTGGCGCCCCGGCCTTCGGGCGGGTATTTTTGGGCGCGGCTGTGCCCGCGGCCTATTTTTGGCACACGGAGGCGCCTCGCAAAGTCTGGCGCCATTCCGAGTCCGCGCGGACGAAGTTGGCCAGCCCCACCCCCAAGGCTATAGCCCACCCGTTTTTGTGGCCTCTTTCCGCTGGGACGAACTTGGCGCCCGGCCTTCGGGCGGGTATTTTTGGCGCGGCTGTGCCGCGTCCTATTTTTGGCACACGGAGGCGCCTCGCAAAGTCTCGCGCCATTCCGAGTCCGGCGGACAAAGTTGGCCAGCCCCACCCCCCAAGGCTATAGCCCAGCCGATTTTGTGGCCTGGTGCCGCTGGACGAACTTGGCGCCCGGCCTTCGGGGCGGGTATTTTGGGCGCGGCTGTGCCCATGGCCTGGCCACAGCACACGGAGGCGCCTCGCAAAGTCTCGCGCCATTCCGAGTCCGGCGGACGAAGTTGGCCAGCCCCACCCCCCAAGGCTAGAGCCCACCCGTTTGTGTGGCCTCTTTCCGCTGGACGACCTTGGCGCCCCGGCCTTCGGGCGGGTATTTTTGGGCGCGGCTGTGCCCGCGGCCTATTTTTGGCACACGGAGGCGCCTCGCAAAGTCTCGCGCCATTCCGAGTCCGGCGGACGGTTGGCCATCCCCACTCCCCAAGGCTATAGCCCACCCGTTTTGTGGCCTCTTTCCGCTGGACGAACTTGGCGCCCCGGCCTTCGGGCGGGTATTTTTGGGCGCGGCTGTACCCGCGGCCTATTTTTGGCACACGGAGGCGCCTCGCAAAGTCTCGCGCCATTCCGAGTCCGGCGGACGAAGTTGGCCAGCCCCACCCCCCAAGGCTATAGCCCACCCGTTTTTGTGGCCTCTTTCCGCTGGACGAACTTGGCGCCCCGGCCTTCGGGCGGGTATTTTTGGGCGCGGCTGTGCCCGCCGCCTATTTTTGGCACACGGAGGCGCCTCGCAAAGTCTCGCGCCATTCCGAGTCCGGCGGACGAAGTTGGCCAGCCCCACCCCCCAAGGCTATAGCCCACCCGTTTTTGTGGCCTCTTTCCGCTGGACGAACTTGGCGCCCCGGCCTTCGGGCGGGTATTTTTTGGGCGCGGCTGTGCCCGCGGCCTATTTTTGACACACGGAGGCACCTCGCAAAGTCTCGCGCCATTCCGAGTCCGGCGGACGAAGTTGGCCAGCCCCACCCCCCAAGGCTATAGCCCACCCGTTTTTGTGGCCTCTTTCCGCTGGACGAACTTGGCGCCCCGGATTTCGGGGCGGGTATTTTTGGGCGCGGCTGTGCCCGCGGCCTATTTTTGGCACACGGAGGCGCCTCGTAAAGTCTCGCGCCATTCCGAGTCCGGCGGACGGTTGGCCAGCCCCACCCCCAAGGCTATAGCCCACCCGTTTTGTGGCCTCTTTCCGTTGGACGACTTGGTGCCCGGCCTTCGGGCGGGTATTTTTGGGCGCGGCTGTGCCCGCGGCCTATTTTTGGCACACGGAGGCGCCTCGCAAAGTCTCGCGCCATTCCGGAGTCCGGCGGACGAGTTGGCCAGCCCCACCCCCAAGGCTATAGCCCACCCGCTTTTGTGGCCTCTTTCCGCTGGACGAACTTGGCGCCCGGCCTTCGGGCGGGAATTTTTGGGCGCGGCTGTGCCCGCTGGCCTATTTTTGGCACACGGAGGCCTCGCAAAGTCTCGCGCCATTCCGAGTCCGGCGGACGAAGTTGGCCAGCCCCACCCCCAAGGCTATAGCCCACCCGTTTTTGTGGCCTCTTTCCGCTGGACGAACTTGGCGCCCGGCCTTCGGGCGGTATTTTTGGGCGCGGCTGTGCCCGCGGCCTATTTTTGGCACACGGAGGCGCCTCGCAAAGTCTCGCGCCATTCCGAGTCCGGCGGACGAAGTTGGCCAGCCCCACCCCCCAAGGCTATAGCCTACCCGTTTTTGTGGCTTCTTTCCGCTGGACGAACTTGGCGCCCCGGCCTTCGGGCGGGTATTTTTGGGCGCGGCTGTGCCCGCGGCCTATTTTTGGTACACGGAGGCGCCTCGCAAAGTCTCGCGCCATTCCGAGTCCGGCGGACGAAGTTGGCCAGCCCCACCCCCAAGGCTATAGCCCACCCGTTTTGTGGCCTCTTTCCGCTGGACGAACTTGGCGCCCGGCCTCGGGGGGGTATTTTTGGGCGCGGCTGTGCCCGCGGCCTATTTTTGGCACACGGAGGCGCCTCGCAAAGTCTCGCGCCATTCCGAGTCCGGCGGACGAAGTTGGCCAGCCCCACCCCCAAGGCTATATCCCACCCGGTTTTTTGGCCACTATCCGCGGGACGACCTTGGCGCACCGGCCTTACGGGGGGACATTTTGGGCGATGCGGTGCCCGCGGCCTATTTTTGGCACACGGAGGCGCCTCGCAAAGTCTCGCGCCATTCCGAGTCCGGCGGACGAAGTTGGCCAGCCCCACCCCCAAGGCTATAGCCCACCCGATTTTGTGGCCTCTTTCCGCTGGACGAACTTGGCGCCCCGGCCTTCGGGCGGGTATTTTTTGGCGCGTCTTTGCCGGCGGACTATTTTTGTCACTCGGTCTCGCCTGTCAAAGTCTCGCGCCATTCCGAGTCCGGCGGACGAAGTTGGCCAGCCCCACCCCCAAGGCTATAGCCCACCCGTTTTTGTGGCCTCTTTCCGCTGGACGAACTTGGCGCCCCGGCCTTCGGGGCGGGTATTTTTGGGCGCGGCTGTGCCGGCGGCCTATTTTTGGCACACGGAGGCGCCTTGCAAAGTCTCACGCCATTCCGAGTCCGGCGGACAAAGTTGGCCAGCCCCACCCCCCAAGGCTATAGCCCACCCGTTTTTGTGGCCTCTTTCCGCTGGACGAACTTGGCGCCCCGGCCTTCGGGGCGGGTATTTTTGGGCGCGGCTGTGCCCGCGGCCTATTTTTGGCACACGGAGGCGCCTCGTAAAGTCTCGCGCCATTCCGAGTCCGGCGGACGAAGTTGGCCAGCCCCACCCCCCAAGGCTATAGCCCACCCGTTTTTGTGGCCTCTTTCCGTTGGACGAACTTGGTGCCCCGGCCTTCGGGCGGGTATTTTTGGGCGCGGCTGTGCCCGCGGCCTATTTTTGGCACACGGAGGCGCCTCGCAAAGTCTCGCGCCATTCCGAGTCCGGCGGACGAAGTTGGCCAGCCCCACCCCCAAGGCTATAGCCCACCCGTTTTTGTGGCCTCTTTCCGCTGGACGAACTTGGCGCCCCGGCCTTCGGGCGGGTATTTTGGGTGCGGCTGTGCCCGCGTCTATTTTTGGCACACGGAGGCGCCTCGCAAAGTCTCGCGCCATTCCGAGTCCGGCGGACGGTTGGCCAGCCCCACCCCCCAGGCTATAGCCCACCCGTTTTTGTGGCCTTTTTCCGCTGGACGAACTTGTCGCCCCGGCCTTCGGGCAGGTATTTTTGGGCGCGGCTGTGCCCGCGGCCTATTTTTGGCACACGGAGGCGCCTCGCAAAGTCTCACGCCATTCAGAGTCCGGCGGACGAAGTTGGCCAGCCGCAACCCCCAAGGCTATATCCCACCCGTTTTTGTGGCCTTTATCCGCTGGACGAACTTGGCGCCCCGGCCTTCGGGCGGTTATTTTTGGGCGCGGATGCGCCCGCGGCCTATTTTTGGCGCACGGAGGTGCCTCGCAAAGTCTCGCGCCATTCCGTGTCTGGCGGACGAAGTTAGCGAGCCCCACCCCCCAAGGCTATAGCCCACCCGTTTTTGTGGCCTCTTTCCGCTGGACGAACTTGGCGCCCCGGCCTTCGGGGCGGTATTTTTGGGCGCGGCTGTGCCCGCGGCCTATTTTTGGCACACGGAGGCGCCTCGCAAAGTCTCGCGCCATTCCGAGTCCGGCGGACGAAGTTGGCCAGCCCCACCCCCCAAGGCTATAGCCTACCCGTTTTTGTGGCTTCTTTCTGCTGGACGAACTTGGCGCCCCGGCCTTCGGGGCGGGTATTTTTGGGCGCGGCTGTGCCCGCGGCCTATTTTTGGTACACGGAGGCGCCTCGCAAAGTCTCGCGCCATTCCGAGTCCGGCGGACGAAGTTGGCCAGCCCCACCCCCCAAGGCTATAGCCCACCCGTTTTTGTGGCCTCTTTCCGCTGGACGAACTTGGCGCCCCGGCCTTCGGGCGGGTATTTTTGGGCGCGGCTGTGCCTGCCGCCTATTTTTGGCACACGGAGGCGCCTCGCAAAGTCTCGCGCCATTCCGAGTCCGGCGGACGAAGTTGGCCAGCCCCACCCCCCAAGGCTATATCCCACCCGTTTTTGTGGCCTCTTTCCGCTGGACGAACTTGGCGCCCCGGCCTTCGGGCGGGTATTTTTGGGCGCGGCTGTGCCCGCGGCCTATTTTTGGCACACGGAGGCGCCTCGCAAAGTCTCGCGCCATTCCGAGTCCGGCGGACGAAGTTGGCCAGCCCCACCCCCCAAGGCTATAGCCCACCCGTTTTGTGGCCTCTTTCCGCTGGACGAACTTGGCGCCCCGGCCTTTGGGCGGGTATTTTTGGCGCGGCTGTGGCTGTGGCCTATTTTTGGCACACGGAGGCGCCTCGCAAAGTCTCGCGCCATTCCGAGTCCGGCGGACGAAGTTGGCCAGCCCCACCCCCAAGGCTATAGCCCACCCGTTTTTGTGGCCTCTTTCCGCTGGACGAACTTGGCGCCCCGGCCTTCGGGCGGGGATTTTTGGGCGCGGCTGTGCCCGTGGCCTATTTTTTTTGGCACACGGAGGCGCCTCGCAAAGTCTCACGCCATTCCGAGTCCGGCGGACGAAGTTGGCCAGCCCCACCCCCAAGGCTATAGCCCACCCGTTTTTGTGGCCTCTTTCCGCTGGACGAACTTGGCGCCCCGGCCTTCGGGGCGGGTATTTTTGGGTGCGGCTGTGCCCGCGGCCTATTTTTGGCACACGGAGGCGCCTCGCAAAGTCTCGCGCCCTTCCGAGTCCGGCGGACGAAGTTGGCCAGCCCCACCCCCCAAGGCTATAGCCCACCCGTTTTTGTGGCCTCTTTCCGCTGGACGAACTTGGCGCCCCGGCCTTCGGGGCGGGTATTTTTGGGCGCGGCTGTGCCCACGGCCTATTTTTGGCACACGGAGGCGCCTCGCAAAGTCTCGCGCCATTCCGAGTCCGGCGGACGAAGTTGGCCAGCCCCACCCCCCAAGGCTATAGCCCACCCGTTTTTGTGGCCTCTTTCCGCTGGACGAACTTGGCGCCCCGGCCTTCGGGCGGGTATTTTGGGCGCGGCTGTGTCCGCGGCCTATTTTTGGTACACGGAGGCGCCTCGCAAAGTCTCGCGCCATTCCGAGTCCGGGGCGGACGAAGTTGGCCAGCCCCACCCCCAAGGCTATAGCCCATCCGCTTTTTGTGGCCTCTTTCCGCTGGAAGCACCTGGCGCCCCGGGCCTTGGGGCGGGTATTTTTGGGCGCGCCTGTGCCCGCCGCCTATTTTTGGCACACGGAGGCGCCTCGCAAAGTCTCGCGCCATTCCGAGTCCGAGCGGACGAAGTTGGCCAGCCCCACCCCCAAGGCTATATCCCACCCGTTTTGTGGCCTCTTTCCGCTGGACGAACTTGGCGCCCGGCCTTCGGGCGGGGTATTTTGGGCGCGGCTGCGCCGCCGCCTATTTTTGGCACACGGAGGCGCCTCGCAAAGTCTCGCGCCATTCCGAGTCCGCGGACGGTTGGCCAGCCCCACCCCCAAGCCTATAGCCCACCCGTTTGTGTGGCCTCTTTCCGCTGGACGAAGTTGGCGCCCGGCCTTCGGGCGGGTATTTTGGGCGCGGCTGTGCCCGCGGCCTATTTTTGGCACACGGGGCGCCTCGCAAAGTCGCGCCATTCCGAGTCCGGCGGACCAGTTGGCCAGCCCCACGCCCCAAGGCTATAGCCCACCGCGTTTTGGGGGCTGTTTCCGCTGGACGGACTGGGCGGCGCGGCCTGGGGGGGGGGGTTTTTGGGCGCGGCTGTGCCCGCGGCCTATTTTTGGCACACGGAGGCGCCTCGCAATGTCTGGCGCCATTCCGAGTCCGGCGGATTGAAAGTTGGCCAGCCCCACCCCCAAGGCTATAGCCCACCCGTTTTTGTGGCCTCTTTCCGTTGGACGAACTTGGTGCCCGGCCTTCGGGCGGGTATTTTGGGGCGGCTGTGCCCGCTGCTCATTTTTGGCACACGGAGGCGCCTCGCAAAGTCTCGCGCCATTCCGAGTCCGGCGGACGGTTGGCCAGCCCCACCCCCCAAGGCTATAGCCCACCCGTTTTTGTGGCCTCTTTCCGCTCGGAGGACCTTGGGGCCCGGCCTTCGGGCGGGTATTTTAGGGCGCGGCTGTGCCTGCGGCCTATTTTTGGCACACGGAGGCGTCTCGAAAAGTCTCGCGCCATTCCGAGTCCGGGCGGACGGTTGGCCAGCCCCACCCCCAAGGCTATAGCCCACCCGTTTTGTGGCCTCTTTCCGCTGGACGAACTTGGCGCCCGGCCTTCGGGCGGGTATTTTTAAGGCGCGGCTGTGCCCGCCGCCTATTTTTGGCACACGGAGGCGACCCGCAAAGTCTCGCGCCATTCCGAGTCCGGCGGACGAAGTTGGCCAGCCCCACCCCCCAAGGCTATATCCCACCCGTTTTTGTGGCCTCTTTCCGCTGGACGAACTTGGCGCCCCCGCCTTCTGGCGGGTAACTTTGGGCGCGGCGGTGCCCGCCGCCTATTTTTGGGCACACGGAGGCGCCTCGCAAAGTCTCGCGCCATTCCGAGTCCGGCGGACGAAGTTGGCCAGCCCCACCCCCCAAGGCTATAGCCCACCCGTTTTTGTGGCCTCTTTCCGCTGGACGAACTTGGCGCCCCGGCCTTCGGGCGGGTATTTTTGGCGCGGCTGTGCTCGCGGCCTATTTTTGGCACACGGAGGCGCCTCGCAAAGTCTGGAGCCATTCCGATTCCGGCGGACCAGTTGGCCTCCCCCACCCCCAAGGCTATAGCCCACCCGTTTTTGTGGCCTCTTTCCGCTGGACGAACTTGGCGCCCCGGCCTTCGGGCGGTTATTTTCGGCTGCGGCTGTGCCCGCCGCCTATTTTTGGCACACGGAGGCGCCTCTCAATGTCCCGCTCCATTCCGAGTCCGACGGACGAAGTTGGCCAGCCCCACCCCCCAAGGCTATAACCCACCCGTTTTGTGGCCTCTTTCCGCTGGACGAACTTGGCGCCCGGCCTTCGGGCGGGTATTTTGGGGGCGGCTGCGCCGCCGCCTATTTTTGGCACACGGCGGCGCCTCGGAAAGTCTCGCGCCATTCCAAGTCCGGCGGACGAGTTGGCCAGCCCCACCCCCAAGGCTATAGCCCACCCGCTTTTGTGGCCTCTTTCCGCTGGACGAACTTGGCGCCCGGCCTTCGGGCGGGTATTTTTGGCGCGGCTGTGCCCGCGGCCTATTTTTGGCACACGGAGGCGCCTCGCAAAGTCTCGCGCCATTCCGAGTCCGCGGACGAAGTTGGCCAGCCCCACCCCCAAGGCTATAGCCCACCCGTTTTTGTGGCCTCTTTCCGCTGGACGAACTTGGCGCCCGGCCTTCGGGCGGGTATTTTTGGCGCGGCTGTGCCTGCGGCCTATTTTTGGCACACGGAGGCGCCGCAAAGTCTCGCGCCATTCCGAGTCCGGCGGACGAAGTTGGCCAGCCCCACCCCCAAGGCTATAGCCCACCCGTTTTGTGGCCTCTTTCCGCTGGACGAACTTGGCGCCCGGCCTTCGGGCGGGTATTTTGGGCGCGGCTGTGCCCGCGCCTGGCCTATTTTTGGCACACGGAGGCGCCTCGTAAAGTCTCGCGCCATTCCGAGTCCGGCGGACGAAGTTGGCCAGCCCCACCCCCCAAGGCTATAGCCCACCCGTTTTTGTGGCCTCTTTCCGCTGGACGAACTTGGCGCCCCGGCCTTCGGGCGGGTATTTTTGGGCGCGGCTGTGCCCGCGGCCTATTTTTGGCACACGGAGGCGCTTCGCAAAGTCTCGCGCCATTCCGAGTCCGGCGGACGAAGTTGGCCAGCCCCACCCCCCAAGGCTATAGCCCACCCGTTTTTGTGGCCTCTTTCCGCTGGACGAACTTGGCGCCCCGGCCTTCGGGGCGGGTATTTTTGGGCGCGGCTGTGCCGTCTTGCTATTTTTGGCACACGGAGGCGCCTCGCAAAGTCTCGCGCCATTCCGAGTCCAGCGCGGACGGTTGGCCAGCCCCACCCCCCAAGGCTATAGCCCACCCGTTTTTGTGGCCTCTTTCCGCTGGACGAACTTGGCGCCCCGGCCTTCGGGCGGGTATTTTTGGGCGCGGCTGTGCCCGCCGCCTATTTTTGGCACACGGAGGCGCCTCGCAAAGTCTCGCGCCATTCCGAGTCCGGCGGACGAAGTTGGCCAGCCCCACCCCCCAAGGCTATATCCCACCCGTTTTTGTGGCCTCTTTCCGCTGGACGAACTTGGCGCCCCGGCCTTCGGGCGGGTATTTTTGGGCGCGGCTGCGCCCGCCGCCTATTTTTGGCACACGGAGGCGCCTCGCAAAGTCTCGCGCCATTCCGAGTCCGGCGGACGAAGTTGGCCAGCCCCACCCCCCAAGGCTATAGCCCACCCGTTTTTGTGGCCTCTTTCCGCTGGACGAACTTGGCGCCCGGCCTTCGGGCGGGGTATTTTGGGCGCGGCTGTGCCCATGGCCTATTTTTGGCACACGGAGGCGCCTCGCAAAGTCTCGCGCCATTCCGAGTCCGCGGACGAGTTGGCCACCCCCACCCCCAAGGCTATAGCCCACCCGTTTTTGTGGCCTCGTTCCGCTGGACGAACTTGGCGCCCCGGCCTCGGGCGGGTATTTTGGGCGCGTCTGTGCCCACCGCCTATTTTTGGCACACGGAGCGCCTCGCAGTCTCGCGCCATTCCGAGTCCGAGGCGGACGAAGTTGGCCAGCCCCACCCCCAAGGCTATATCCCACCCGTTTTGTGGCCTCTTTCCGCTGGACGAACTTGGCGCCCGGCCTTCGGGCGGGTATTTTGGCGCGGCTGCCGCCGCCGCCTATTTTTGGCACACGGAGGCGCCTCGCAGAGTCTCGCGCCATTCCGAGTCCGGCGGACGACGTTGGCCAGCCCCCCGCCCCAAGGCTATCGCCCACCCGTTTTTGTGGCCTCTTTCCGCTGGACGAACTTGGCGCCCCGGCCTTCGGGCGGGTATTTTTGGGCACGGCTGTGCCCGCGGCCTATTTTTGGCACACGGAGGCGCCTCGTAAAGTCTCGCGCCATTCCGAGTCCGGCGGACGAAGTTGGCCAGCCCCACCCCCCAAGGCTATAGCCCACCCATTTTTGTGTCCTTTTTCCACAAGACGAACTTGGCGCCCCGGCCTTCGGGCGGGTATTTTTGAGGGCGGTTGTGCCCGCGGCCTATTTTTGGTACACGGAGGCGCCTCGCAAAGTCTTGCGCCATTCCGAGTCCGGCGGACTAAGTTGGCCAGCCCCACCCACCAAGGCTATAGCCCACCCGTTTTTGTGGCCTCTTTCCGCTGGACGAACTTGGCGCCCCGGCCTTCGGGCGGGTATTTTTGGGCGCGGCTGTGCCCGCGACCTATTTTTGGCAGACGGAGGCGCCTAGCAAAGTCTCGGGCCATTCCGAGTCCGGCGGACAAAGTTGGCCAGCCCCACCCCCCAAGGCTATAGCCCACCCGTTTTTGGGGCCTCTTTCCGCTGGACGAACTTGGCGCCCCGGCCTTCGGGAGGTATTTTTAGGCGCGGCTGTGCCTGCTGCCTATTTTTGGCACACGGAGGCGCCCGCAAATTCTCGCGCCATTCCGAGTCCGCGGATTGTAGTTGGCCAGCCCCCCGCCCCCAGGCTATAGCCCACCCGCCTGCGCCGCCCCTTTCCGCCGGACGCACATCGCGCCCGGTCCTTCGGGCGGGTATTTTTGGGCGCGGCTGTGCCCGCGGCCTATTTTTGGCACACGGAGGCGCCTCGCAAAGTCTCGCGCCATTCCGAGTCCGGCGGACGAAGTTGGCCAGCCCCACCCCCCAAGGCTATAGGCCACCCATTTTTGTGGCCTCTTTCCGCTGGACGAACTTGGCGCCCCGGCCTTCGGGCGGGTATTTTTGGGCGCGGCTGTGCCCGCGGCCTATTTTTGGTACACGGAGGCGCCTCGCAAAGTCTTGCGCCATTCCGAGTCCGGCGGACGAAGTTGGCCAGCCCCACCCCCCAAGGCTATAGCCCACCCGTTTTTGTGGCCTCTTTCCGCTGGACGAACTTGGCGCCCCGGCCTTCGGGGCGGGTATTTTTGGGCGCGGCTGTGCCCGCGGCCTATTTTTGGCACACGGAGGCGCCTCGCAATGTCTCGCGCCATTCCGAGTCCGGCGGACGACGTTGGCCAGCCCCACCCCCCAAGGTTATAGCCCACCGGTTTTTGTGGCCTCTTTCCGCTGGACGAACTTGGCGCCCCGGCCTTCGGGCGGGATTTTTGGGCGCGGCTGTGCCCGCGGCCTATTTTTGGCACACGGAGGCGCCTCGCAAAGTCTCGCGCCATTCCGAGTCCGGCGGACGAAGTTGGCCAGCCCCACCCCCCAAGGCTATAGCCCACCCGTTTTTGTGGCCTCTTTCCGCTGGACGAACTTGGCGCCCCGGCCTTCGGGCGGGTATTTTTAGGCGCGGCTGTGCCTGCGGCCTATTTTTGGCACACGGAGGCGCCTCGCAAAGTCTCGCGCCATTCCGAGTCCGGCGGACGAAGTTGGCCAGCCCCACCCCCCAAGGCTATAGCCCACCCGTTTTTGTGGCCTCTTTCCGCTGGACGAACTTGGCGCCCCGGCCTTCGGGGCGGGTATTTTTGGGTGCGGCCGTGCCCGCGGCCTATTTTTGGCACACGGAGGCGCCTCGCAAAGTCTCGCGCCATTCCGAGTCCGGCGGACGAAGTTGGCCAGCCCCACCCCCCAAGGCTATAGCCCACCGTTTTTGTGGCCTCTTTCCGCTGGACGAACTTGGCGCCCCGGCCTTCGGGCGGGTATTTTTGGGCGCGGCTGTGCCCGCGGCCTATTTTTGGCACACGGAGGCGCCTCGCAAAGTCTCGCGCCATTCGGAGTCCGCGCGGACGGTTGGCCAGCCCCACCCCCAAGGCTATAGCCCACCCGTTTTGTGGCCTCTTTCCGCTGGACGACTTGGCGCCCGGCCTTCGGGCGGGTATTTTAGGGCGCGGCTGTGCCCGTCAGGCTATTTTGGCACACGGAGGCGCCTGCAAAGTCTCGCGCCATTCCGAGTCCGGCGGACGAGTTGGCCAGCCTCACCCCCAAGGCTATAGCCCACCCGCTTTTGTGGCCTCTTTCCGCTGGACGACTTGGCGCCCGGCCTTCGGGGCGGGTATTTTTGGCGCGGCTGTGCCCGCGGCCTATTTTTGGCACACGGATTCGACTCGCAAAGTCTCGCGCCATTCCGAGTCCGCGGCGGACGACGTTGGCCAGCCCCACCCCCAAGGCTATAGCCCACCCGTTTTTGTGGCCTCTTTCCGCTGGACGAACTTGGCGCCCGGCTTTCGGGCGGGTATTTTTGGGCCCGGCTGTGCCCGCTGCCTATTTTTGGCACACGGAGGCGCCTCGCAAAGTCTCGCTATTCCGAAGTCCGGCGGACCCAGTTGGCCAGCCCCACCCCCCAAGGCTATAGACCACCCCCCAAGGCTATAGCCCACCCGCTTCACCAGGGCCTTTTTCCGCTGGACGAACTTGGCGCCCCGGCCTTCGGGCGGGTATTTTTTGGTGCGGCTGTGCCCGCGCCCTATTTTTGGCACACGGAGGCGCCTCGCAATGTCTCGCGCCATTCCGAGTCCGGCGGTCGTAGTTGGCCAGCCCCACCCCGCAAGGCAATAGCCCACCCGTTTTTGTGGCCTTTTTCCGCTGGACGAACTTGGCTGCTCGGCCTTATGTCGGGTTTTTTGGTGAGCGGCTGTGCCTGGTGAATATTTTTGGCACACGGAGGCGCCTCGCAAAGTCTCGCGCCATTCCGAGTCCGGCGGACGAAGTTGGCCAGCCCCACCCCCCAAGGCTATAGCCCACCCCGTTTTGTGGCCTCTTTCCGCTGGACGAACTTGGCGCCCCGGCCTTCGGGCGGGTATTTTTGGGCGCGGCTGTGCCCGCGGCCTATTTTTGGCACACGGAGGCGCCTCGCAAAGTCTCGCGCCATTCCGAGTCCGGCGGACGATTTTAAACCAGCCCCACCCCCCAAGGCTATAGCCCACCCGTTTTTGTGGCCTCTTTCCGCTGGACGAACTTGGCGCCCCGGCCTTCGGGCGGGTATTTTTGGGCGGCTGTGCCCATGGCCTATTTTTTGTCACACGGAGGCGCCTCGCAAAGTCTCGCGCCATTCCGAGTCCGGCGGACGACGTTGGCCAGCCCCACCCCCCAAGGCTATAGCCCACCCGTTTTTGTGGCCTCTTTCCGCTGGACGAACTTGGCGCCCCGGCTTTCGGGCGGGTATTTTTGGGCGCGGCTGTGCCCGCGGCCTATTTTTGGCACACGGAGGCACCTCGCAAAGTCTCGCACCATTCCGAGTCCGGCGGACGAAGTTGGCCAGCCCCACCCCCCAAGGCTATAGCCCACCCGTTTTTGTGGCCTCTTTCCGCTGGACGAACTTGGCGCCCCGGCCTTCGGGCGGGTATTTTTGGGCGCGGCTGTGCCCGCGGCCTATTTTTGGCACACGGAGGCGCCTCGCAAAGTCTCGCGCCATTCCGAGTCCGGCGGACGACGTTGGCCAGCCCCACCCCCCAAGGATATAGCCCACCCGTTTTTGTGGCCTCTTTCCGCTGGACGAACTTGGCGCCCCGGCCTTCGGGCGGGTATTTTTGGGCCCGGCTGTGCCCGCGGCCTATTTTTGGCACACGGAGGCGCCTCGCAAAGTCTCGCGCTATTCCGAGTCCGGCGGACGAAGTTGGCCAGCCCCACCCCCCAAGGCTATAGCCCACCCCCCAAGGCTATAGCCCACCCGTTTTTGTGGCCTCTTTCCGCTGGACGAACTTGGCGCCCCGGCCTTCGGGGCGGGTATTTTTGGGAGCGGCTGTGCCCGCGGCCTATTTTTGGCACACGGAGGTGCCTGCAAAGTCTCGCGCCATTCCGAGTCCGGCGGACGACGTTGGCCAGCCCCACCCCCAAGGCTATAGCCCACCCGTTTTTGTGGCCTCTTTCCGCTGGGACGAACTTGGCGCCCGGCCTTCGGGCGGGTATTTTTAGGCTGCGGCTGTGCCCCCAAGGCCTATTTTTGGCACACGGAGGCGCCTCGCAAAGTCTCGCACCATTCCGAGTCCGGGCGGACGGTTGGCCAGCCCCACCCCCAAGGCTATAGCCCACCCGCTTTTTGTGGCCTCTTTCCGCTTTGGACGATACTTGGCGCCCGGCCTTCGGGCGGGGTATTTTTGGCGCAGCTGTGCCATGCCCTATTTTTGGCACACGGAGGTGCCTCGCAAAGTCTCGCGCCATTCCGAGTCCGGCGGACGACGTTGGCCAGCCCCACCCCCAAGGCTATAGCCCACCCGCTTTTTGTGGCCTCTTTCCGCTGGACGAGACTTGGCGCCCCGGCCTTCAAGGGTATTTTGGGCGCGGCTGTGCCCATGCCTATTTTTGGCACATTCGGAGGCGCCTCGCAAAGTCTCGCGCCATTCCGAGTCCGGCGGACGAGAGTTGGCCAGCCCCACCCCCAAGGCTATAGCCCACCCGCTTTTTGTGGCCTCTTTCCGCTGGACGAACTTGGCGCCTGCCTTCGGGCGGGTATTTTGGGTGCGGCCGTGCCCGCGCCTATTTTTGGCACACGGAGGCGCCTGCAGTCTCGCGCCATTCCGAGTCCGGCGGACGACGTTGGCCAGCCCCACCCCCAAGGCTATAGCCCACCCGTTTTGTGGCCTCTTTCCGCTGGACGACTTGGCGCCCTGCCTTGGGCAGTTATTTTTGGGTGCGGCTGTGCCCGCGGCCTATGTTTGGCACACGGAGGCCATTCGCAAAGTCTCACCCCATTCCGAGTCCGGCGGACGAAGTTGGCCAGCCCGACCCCCCAAGGATATAGGCCACCCGTTTTTTGGCCATTTTTCCGCTTGACGAACTTGGCGCCCCGGCCTTCGGGCGGGGATTTTTGGCGCAGCTGTGCCCGCGGCCTATTTTGGCACACGGAGGCGCTCTCGCAAAGTCTCGCGCCATTCCGAGTCAGGGGCGGACGGCGTTGGCCAGCCCTACCCCCAAGGATATAGCCCACCCGTTTTGTGGCCTCTTTCGCGCTGGGCGAGACAGGCGCCCGGCCTTCGGGCGGGTATTTTGGAGCCCGGCTGTGCCTGTGCCTATTTTTGGTACACTGGAGGCGCCTCGCAAAGTCTCGCTATTCCGAGTCCGGCGGACGAAGATTGGCCAGCCCCACCCCCAAGGCTATAGCCCACCCCCAAGGCTATAGCCCACCCGCTTTTTGTGGCCTCTTTCCGCTGGATCGAACTTGGCGCCCGGCCTTCGGGCGGGTATTTTTGGCGCGGCTGTGCCCTGCTTGACCTATTTTTAAGACCACGGAGCGCGCTCGCAAAGTCTCGCCATTCCGAGTCCGCGGACGACGTTGGCACAGCTCCCACCCCAAGGCTATAGCCCACCCGTTTTTGTGGCCTCTTTCCGCTGAACGACACTTGGCGCCCCGCCTTCGGGCGGGTATTTTTGGGCGCGGCTGTGCTCGCGCCTATTTTTGGCACACGGATGCGCCTCGCAAAGTCTCGGTCCATTCAGAGTCCGGCGGACGAGTTGGCCAGCCCCCACCCCCAAGGCTATAGCCCACCCGTTTTTGTGGCCTCTTTCCGCTGGAGCGGCATGGCGCCCGGCCTTCAAGGGAGGGTATTTTGGGCGCGGCTGTGCCCAGCGTCTATTTTGGGCACACGGAGGCGCCCTGCATGAGTCTCGCGCCATTCCAGTCCGGCGGATCGACGTTGGCCAGCCCACCCCGCAAGGCTATAGCTCCACCCGCTCTTTTACGCCTGATTTTCCGCTGGAGGGAATCTTGGCTGCCACAGTCTGGCCTTCGGGGCGGCAGTATTTTGAGTCCGCGGCTGTGCTACAGCTCCCACTTCTAAGCAGGTAGCCTCCACCTGCTTTTTTGGGCCTCTTTTCCGCTGGAGCGCCTCGCAAGGAGATGGCGCGGCTGTGCCTGTTGCCTATTTTTGTACACGAAGGCTTTCGCAATTTGCTCGCGCCACCCGAGTCCGGGCGACGGTTGGTCAGCTCCACTTCTGCCATAGCCCCACCCTGCTTTTGTGGCCTCTTTCCGCTGGACGACCCATGGCGCCCCGGCCAAAGGACATTTTTTGGGCGCCACAGCGCCTGCGGTCTATTTTTGCGATGCGCAACAGGCGCTCGCAGTCTCGGCGCCATTCCCGAGTCCGGCGGACGACAAGTTGGTCAGCTCTAATTCTCAAGGCTATAGCCCACCCGCTTGTGGCCTCTTTCCGCTTGACGCATTCTACGCCCGCCTTCGGCGGGTATTTTACCACGGCCTGCGTCTATTTTTGGTGCCACGAGAATTCTGTAGTCTCGCGCCATTCCGAAACCGCGGATTTGCTATTAGCCCACTTCTAAGGCTATAGCGCAATCTGCTCAGGGCCTCTTTTCCGCTGATTTGATTCATGCCTCTTCCGCTCGATCGGGTATTTTTAAAAGCAGTTTCATGCCTATTTTTGGCAGCATGGAGGCGCCAGTAAAGTCTGCTGGCCATTCGAAAGTCCGCGACTTACATAGCTCCACTCTCTAAGGCTATAGCCTACCTGCTACGCTCTTTCGCTGACGACCTTGCGCCAGCTCGGGCTGGTATTTTTGCCTTGTCAGTGCCCTGCGGCCTATTTTTGGTACACGGAGGCACTCTCCTCGTGCAGTCTCGCGGCTATTCTGAGTCCGCGGATTTGTTGGCCAGCCCCACCCCCAAGCGCTATAGCTCACACGCTGTTCAGGCCTCTTTCCGCTTGGATTTAATCTCATGCCCGCCCTACTGGACGGGAGATATTTTGGGCGCGGGCTGGGTGCCCGCGTCTATTTTTGGCACACGGAGGCGCCTGCCGTCAAAGTCTGCCATTCCGAGTCCGTGGATTGGGGTACAGCCAAACCCACTCCTGGCTATAGCCCACCCACTTTTGTGGCCTCTTTCCGCTGGGACGAACATGGCGCCCCCGGCTCGGGCGTGGCGAGTTTTTGGGCGCGGCTGTGCTCATGCGCCTATTTTGGTACACGGAGGCGCCTCGCAAAGTCTCGCCGCCGACCTCAGTCCGCGGACGGTTTGCTGGCTGCCCCACCCTCAAGGTTATAGCCCACCTGCGCTTATGTGGCCTCTTTCCGCTGGACGGTCTTGGCGCCTGCCTTCAAGCGGGTATTTTGGGCTGCCACAGTTCGCGGTCTATTTTTGGCACACACGGAGGCGCCGCAGTTCCGCTATTCGAGTCTCGCGGACGACGCTGGCTAGCCCCACTTCTCAAGGCTATAGCCCACCGGTTTCAGGGTTTTCCGGCTGGATTTAACTTGGCGCCCGTCTTCGGGCTGGTATTTTGCTGCTGTGCCCGCGTCTATTTTTGGCACACGGAGGCATTTTTGGCAAGGAGGCACCTCTCGCGCCATTCCGAGTCCGGCGGACGGTTGGCCAGCCCCACCTCCCAAGGCTATAGCCCACCCGCTTTTGTGGCCTCTTTCCGCTGGACGAACATGGCGCCCGGCCTTGGGGCGGGTATTTTTGGGCGCGGCTGTGCCCGCGGCCTATTTTTGGCACACGGAGGCGCCTAAAGTTCGCGCCATTCCGAGTGGCGGC